>CAUDMG010003013.1:1267500-1705000 GCA_958450375.1 Homarus gammarus
TAGCTGCTATTCTTTTCATTCTTAGGCATTATTAGTTGCTCCTGACTATTCCTGGTAATTTCCTTCAGCTCAGGGGTAATCAATAGTTCTTGAGAATCAATATTGGGGATGACATTAGGAGCTTTCAATTCCTCAGTTTGGAGGGAAGCATGGATTTTGGTGACAGAAGCTTCCTTGGCTGCCTGGAGCTGTTTGGTCAGCTTAGCCACTTGTTTTCTGAGACCACACACAGTACGATATTGCTGTCCATTGTGTTTTTCAAGATATTCCAAGCGAACAATCAGATCAACATTCTCCTTCTGAATCTGCAAAATGTTCAAAATTAGTACAAAACTAAAAAAAAATATTTGCATGGAAACACAGCTATGCATAAATATTCAAACTATTTCTTAGAACATAAATAAAAAATATGAGTAAAATAAAATGGGAGATGGAGATGAAAAGCAGGAGGTGGAATAAGATCCTGTTGGGGAAGAAAAACAATGAGGACTCTGAGGATGAGGAAGGTAAAAGAGATTAAGAAGAAACAGGAGAAAGAAAAGATGAAGAGAAACACAAAGAAAAGAAAAAAGTGAAAAAATATTGAGAAAAAGCAGAAGGAAATTCTAAGGAACGAGGCAACAACTGCTGGAAGGTAGGAGCAATGAAAAAATGGGGAGAGACAAAAGTACAGTACATGTCCACCACCGATTTTCCGGGAACGGATGGTCAGGCACCTCTTTTAATCTGGACAAAATTACGAAAGGCCACTTAACTTCCCTCCCTCCCAGCCAGGGTGAAGATAGTTTTAGACTTAACATTTTCATCTTATAAAATGTAGCTGACTAGACTTAGCCAAATATAAATTGCATTGCTGGAATCCTTGTAAGATAATGATTCATTTGAGTATAAACATCACTTAGTTTGCACAAGAGATAAAAATTTTAGTCTTGTGTAGTACATTTGAACACAAAGTGTGTACAGCAATGTTGCTCAAAATTATGGCTTTATCACATTTAATTTACATTTAATATTTGTTTCATTTATGTTTCTAGCAGTCCATGATGCTTTAGAGATATGGGAGGTGTATCATTAGTGGGTCAGAGGTGCACTGTATTGTTGATATATTATTACCTGACCTCGGTTGGTCAGGCAAAACGGATAATCCGGCAAGGCTTTGGAACCAAGGATGCCGGAAAATCGGTGGTGGACATGTACAGTAGAACGTCGTTTTAAAGCGATTCAATTTAAGATTATTGATTTAATACGACACCCACAATTAAGGACAATGTTTTAATTTAAAGCGAATCTTCCCTATTTTGCGTGAGTCAATCTGGTGCATCATATTTTAAATTTTGTGCCTAATGTTTCTCTGGGCACGCTACACTGTCCTAAGGGCAAAGCTGTGCTGTACATGTACTCAAAATAATGTACTAAATGATTACTAAAATTTTTGTCTTGTGCAAACTATAACATGATTATATTCAAATTAATCACTATCTTATAAGAATTCCAGCAATGTTAATTATATTCTCCCAGGTCAGTTTAAAAGAGAAAACTTAAAGTCACTCTGAAGGACAGAAAAATAAATAAGCACTAGACTGTGGCATCAACTATCAAATATATCTCACCTTCGCCCCCCCCAAGCCTTCCCATCAGCTGATCACTAGTAAACAGACCATTTCACGTCCCATAATTTTAGCTGTGTTGATTTATGGGTGTTTGTTTTAACATAATACTACAAGAAACAATGTTTTGTTTATTCTAGGAGATGGGCTGAGGTGCATCTGGGTAGACTGTCAATCTTTTTAGTATTTTTTGTTTCTCTCAAGTACCAAACTAAATAATTCCAATGAAACAACACTTCGATTTAGTGCTTATTCAGTTTAAAGCGACCTCTCTTGGAACATATCTCGCATTATATTGACATTCTACTGTATTATGAAATACAAGGAAATGGGTGAAAAGTTGTGGTGGCATAAGAGAGGAGGAGGAGGATGCAAGAATGCCATTAATTGGGAGTTGCCAGTTGATGGAATGCTGGATAAGAGAGGGACAGCCTGTGTACAGTACATTGTGCTGTACTGTATAATCTTAAAAGCATTGACAAGGTGGACTCAAGCCCAGGAAATATTCAATAAAAAGAATCTGAGACTCCTTAAAGGGGAATCACACTTGGAAAAATTTCTGCCGTTCTCGGCCAAAAGAATGACTTTTCGAATCACATGCTCAGGTGTAGCACCATTCTCTTATGCTGTCATTCAGAACAAAACAATAATGAAAAGGCAGGTAGTCCAAAATTATAACGATCCAAAAGTTAGCGACGTGTCCTCCTAATATTACTTATTAAGTAATTATTAGATGTTTTAATTGCCTGTATGTTGGCCTGGCAAATTGGCTAGAAATTAACATACCTAGGTAGCATTGCTGAGTGTCGTATTCGAGCTATATCACAAAAACTGGTTTTTAGAAAAAAACGGCTTATTTTTTTACATAACTTGCAATATTCTGAGATATGATGATGCAATCCAGAAATTGAGTAATACATGTGACCCACGTGGGAGGCTCTGCTCAATCAGCCACTCCGTTACACATCGTTAGGCCTAGTGAGAGGATATCCACACTCAGTCGCTCTATGTATTTTCATGTATTTTGTGCTAAGTGTTACTCTACCCGCATTGAAAATTGAATCAGTTCACATGCACTATACATTAGTGTTTAAGTGAAAGCAGTAGTCTCAGAGCATGTGACCTTACTTATATGCATCTGACCTCCTGAACCACCTTTACGCTTGGATTTTGCCCTTGCACAGCCAACCCACCAAGTATCTTTTGCTTGCTTAGCATGTTTATCATTTATCCATGGTCATTTGAGAAAAACAATAAAATTTAAATCATTACAGTACTCTAATGTGGCCAAGAAATAAAGAAAGTATAATATAAAATTATAAAATAAGAAAAATGAAGAGTACGAGTGTGTATGTGTGAGAAGTGAACATTTTGTGTGGAGGCAGCAAACTGAAACTGCGTAGCAGCGCTCTCTCCCCGATGTGAGTCAGCTGGGTGACTGCCCAGCTGAGTGACTGAACTGTGAGTCAGCTGGGTGAATGCCCAGCTGAGTGGCTGAACTGTGCCTCATAGCCCAGAGGATGTTTTGAGTGTGGAAAAAGCTATTCTTTGTACATAAAATAATATATACTCTACCAGTAAATGTGAGAAATAAATAAAATAAAAGAAAAAATATTGCATAGCCATTTGGTTATGTGTGTGATAACTCCCGTGCACGTAAGAAATGCCACCCCCCCCCCTTTTCTCTTTTATTTTCTTGTATTGAAGATTATGTGGTGCATGTAGGAGTAAAAAAAATTATGGAAATATCTCTCGATATATGAATGGGTTAGGTAAAAATCGTTAAATGAAGTTTTGTATCTAAAATAACAAAACAAATTATAAAAATAGGGTTTGGCTCCCCAATGACAAAACTACCCATAAAACACAAAATTGGTTCACAAACAAGGAATAAACCCTACCTAACTAATGATAAATAGTACACAAGTCCAGTCCAGTACTGTACAGTACTGTAATTTTCTACTTAACACATTAAAAACATTAATAAAATACTATATACTGTAGATGAAAATATGAGCTAAAACCATTCAGGAAAAGCTACATCAAAGTTTAACATAGCTGCCATTTGTGTTGATGCTGGCTGTGTCACGCATGGCTACGCTGCTGCTCTCAAGCCTCGCCATAGCAACCTAGCCCAGCTGGGAATGCTCCCCTCCTGACACTTGGAAAACTCCCACATCCCAGTACCATACACAAAGAAATGTTTATTCCCTTTATGTTCTTGACATTACAATAGTTGTTTCTTTTGCTCTTTTTGCACATTATGTATGTAGGAGTGCGTGTGCATGAAAATTAGTAAAAAAAAAAAAAAAAAAAAGTGAAGAAACTTACTGGTAAATTTTTCTGTGAGAAATTACAAGTTCAATAATAACCATAACATAACTCCCTACAGCTCATCCTAATTTTTGCTAGTACACAAGAAATGTTTATTCCCTTTATGTTTTTGACCTTATGATAATTATTTTGGGGGGCATTCTGTATGTAAGATTGTGTGTGCATCTAACTGAATAAAAAATAAATAAAATAAAATACGAAGAAAGTTATGTTTATATACTGAAAATTACGAGTGGAAAATTAACCACAACATAACTCCTATCTCAGCCTGGTAGAGAGAGGATTAGGGGCATGTGGCTGCCCCAGCTGACTCCCGGGGGCGTGCGATTTGAATTTTTGCTGTGACCCAAATTCATATAAGCAGAGGAAGGTTTCATAACACAAAAATGTGGTGGTAATTTAGGAAATATGTATAAGCGAATTTTCACATCTCAAACGTTCGTGTAGTGAGAGATACCTGTAAATCTACCTGAAATTACGAGTTGAAAAATAACTACCGAGTGCTAATTCAGGATTTCTTCTCTCTCGCATTCGCTGGTAAAGTTGGTGCTGTAAGTGCTTACAACATAGAATTGTGCTGTATATACTGCACTGTAGTGCAGTGAACCCCCCAAGACCTCTGACACCTACCACATCGCACCACAAACTTGAATTATCATTCTTCACCTGCAGTGCTGGTAAGCGTTAATTTTGGTTCACATTTTCTGATTATGGCAGGTTATTTTGGCCAAGTAGTAGGGTATTGGAGTGGGATTAAAGACCGGGAGGAAAGTGCCTTAATAACTCATAATGGTTACAACCCCATATATTCCGAGTTATAAAACCTCGAATGGACTAGAAATGCAGTCAGAATTTGCCCGAGAATTCCTGTACCCTCCATTTTCCTCAGATCTCTGTTTTCATGGAAAACAGCATTATTGCCTTTTTTCTCCTAAGGAATGCAGAAATTCGCCCAGCGTGACAGCCCCCTTAGGAGCCCCCCACAACTACACCATTAAATAAACTAACCTGAGCCATTTCACCATTCATAGTCTGATTCTGCTGGCGCCCCATCATCATGATCACATCACGATAACTATCAAAGTCTCTCTGCACATTCTCAGCTTTGCGACATTCCTGGTGATATTTATCAGTCACCTAAAAAATAAAATAAAATAAAATAAATACTCCATATTTCATAATAAAAATGAAGCAAAGTTCTGCATTGAAATAAGAGCTATTGAGAAAATATTGATTAAAATATTAAAAACCAGTAAAGTGTAATATGTACTGTGTTATGTACTTTGTCACGTGACAAAATAGACAGTACAGTAAAAAAAACCATTGTTTTATGTCTTTATGTAGTGGTCAGTCCAGACCAGTAACATATTATATGACATTCCCAATGTGTTGGTCATGCAATACAATACACTCCACAAGTCATATTAGGGTCATTGATGACTGAAATGCAATCACAACAAAGATCAAACTTTCCTATTAAGTTTCATCAAAATTAAATAAAAAATAAAAACAGGCCCAGAAAAATCAAGATGACAATATATACTGTACTTATTAAACAAAAGCAAGAAATGTACAGCCACTTCCCAGCTATCATACAAGCAACAGCTGCCAAAAAATATGCACAAAAACCCTCTCCTGTGTGCAAGACAAATGCATTGCAGCCCAAAGTGAGGAAAGACACAAGGTATCAATGTATAAGGTGTGATACTTTGTGACTCATTCTTTGTTTTGAGCAATACCTGTAGTGTATATAATACAAACATAGAGTAGCCTAAGTGCAAAAATGTTAAGAAGATACAATACCAGTGATGCACACTCTGGCTGTGTACAGGTGGTGGTGGCAGGAGCTGACGTAGTGTGACATTACCACAGCACAGTGAACCAATGTTTGTGGAAATTGCAATGGAAAATTAACATAATATATTGTAGAATGATGTAAATAATTTGAAAATACAATCATAAAATAAGGTAAATATATGCAACAAGTGAGTCCATACTAACATTACACCGTGTAAGGAGGAAAGTACAAGTGGCAACACCACAGCCCCCAACCTGGAGGAGATGCCACCCATGATGTCACAGCCACCAACATGCAGGGGATTCATTCCCCACATGTGCACCACTTAAATTGGAGTGCAGTACAGTGGTCCCTCGGTTAACAAACGGTTCAGTTAACGAATTGCCTTCCATGTGAATCTTCAATTCAGTTAACGAAAAAAAATTTGATGAACGAAATCCTTACGAACATCACAAAATTGCTGAGAGTATCAGCTGATCAGCTGATGGGCTAGTCTTCCAATTCAGCAATCTGTTCTATGTTTACATTCGTTTCCAGTGGCGTAAATATAAATAAAGTTGTGCTCTTTAATATTTTTGCATTTTTTATATTAAAATTATTAGCCATTTTAACATTTAATTAATATATTGAAAATATATGCAGTACAGGGAACTAGTTTTTTGTGCACCCATCAGATGCTTGACTCAGCCAACAGGCGTCAGTTGGGCTCTGTAGACAGTGGAGTGAACATCTATTTTGTCGGTGACTTGAATGTTTTGCATTTTTCATTGAAATTATTGGTCATTCTGAAACTTAGTTAACATATTGATAATATATAGCACAGTGCAGTGTTGATTTAAAGAAAATAATCTTGAATTAAACCTAGTGAACTTAAAATTTTATGAGTGAAATGACGACATCAAGCACGGGTCCCCTGAAAGGTGATTTCTCCTCCATCCCCACTTCCTTCTCTTCTCCCTTCTCCTCCACCCCCACTTCTAATTCCCATCATCATCAATGAGGAACCTTCTACATACACACCTCAAAGTAAGTGTACTTTACTGCATTATTTTTTTTTTTTTTTTACTTTGTATGTACTTTTCGGTGAGCTGGAACCAATTACCCAATATCCCATTGAAATAATGGATTCGGTTAACGAACGACCCTCTGGAACAAACGGTCCAATTTACGAAATTTTGGTTTACGAATTAGCTCCCATAAGGATTTTTAGTTCCATTAACGAACAAAACCTCGATTAATGACAGCCTTACGAATAATTGGTTCTATGTTTACATTCGTCTCCAGTGGAGTAAATATCAAGAAAGTAATGCTCTTGAATATTTTTTAAATTGTTCATATTAAAATTATTGGTCATTCTAAAATTTAGTTTACATATTCATAATATATGCAGTACAGGGTACAGTTTTTGTGCACCCATCAGCTGATTGACTCACCCGCCAAAGCTTCTCTGTTTAACTTTGTTTACAGTGGAGGAAACATGGAGTTTGTTGGTCTCTTGAATATTTCTAAATTTTTGCATTAAAATTATTAGTCATTCTGAAATTTAGTTGACATATTGATAATTAATATACAGTATTGTGCAGTTCAGTGTTGATTTAAATAAAATAATCTTTAATTACAGGTAGTGAGCTTAAAATTTTATTGGTGAAATTACTCTACCAAGCATGGGTCCAAAGAAATCTAGAAAGGCGATTTCAATTCAAGTGACACAGGAAATTATTAAGAAACATGAAGAAGGCATTAGAGCCAATGTACTAAGTAAAGAATATGGCATGTCGGCATCAACTGTGTCTACAATTATTGCCCAGAAAGACAAATTTAAAGCAGTGAAAGTGAGAGACAATTATACCAGTGATTAAAGGTAGATCACTAATTGCAGAAACTGAGAGGTTACTTCTTATTTGGATTAAAGAAAAACAAATGAAAGGAGATTCCATTTCTAGTTAATTCATTTGTGAAAAAGCCAGGGAATTTTACAAACATTTGAAGGAAGATCAACCTAGTTCTTCTGATACTGTCTTTGAAGACTCTAAAACCAGCAAGGGCTGGTTTGATAAGTTTAAGAAAAGAACTGCCATTTATATGTTGTTAGGCATGGCAAAGCTGCCAGTGCGGATAAATAAGGAGCTGAAAAATTTGTAGTAGAATTCAAGAAACTGATGAATGAAGAGGATTATCTTCCACAGCAAGTTTTCAATGTGGATGAAACGGGGCTGTTCTGGAAGAAAAGCCCAAAAGGACATTCATCACTAGAGATGAAGTTGCTTTACCGGGGCATAAACCCATGAAGGACCGTCTCACTCTATTGCTTGGTGCCAATGCTTCAGGGGATTTCAGACTGAAGCCTATGCTCATATACCGCTCTGAGAACCCCAGGGTGTTCAAGCAACAAAAGGTGGCAAGAGGACAACTTGGAGTTTATTGGAAGTCGAACCGCAAGGCATGGGTAACTAGACAGCTCTTTAATGAATGGGCAGTCGAGGTGTTTTGCCCTACTGTGAAGAGTTACCTCACCACTAATAAACTCCCTTTAAAGGCTCTTCTCCTTATGCATAATGCCCCCAATCATGACCCTGAGCTTGCCAGCACTTTGGAGGCTTGATTTGACTTTGTCAAAGTTTTGTTTTTGCCACCCAACACTACATCAATTATGCAGCCAATGGACCAAAATGTAATCAGCAACTTCAAGAAGCAGTATATGAAGATGTTTAGAAGGTGTCATCAGGCAACTACCATTGATCCTGATCTATCATTGGCACAGTTCTGGAAGACGCAATTGATCGTGTCAGCAGGGAAAGAAGTTTCTACTCGATGCCTGAATTCTGCATGGAAAGCACTGTGGCCATCAGCAGTCCATGATTTTGAAAGATTTTCAGGAAGAAGCAGAGTTGGACAAGGAGATTGTGTTCATTGGTCAGTCAATGGGACTTGAAGTGGAGGAGGAGGATGTTGAAGAGTTTGTGATGTCTTATGAGCAGGAACTTTCTCCTGAAGATTTGAAACAACTGGATGAGATGCTTAAAACAGACAGTGGTGAGGAGGAAAAGGAAAGTGATGACCATATGTCTTCTTCAGATTTAAAAGGTATTGTTCACTACTGGGAGATATTTAGGAAACTGGCTTCAAGGCACCCTGATATGGAAACAACAGAACCTATGTTGTGTGCCATGGATGACAAAGTGGTCTCCTTCTTCAAGAACCAGCTAATGATCAGGAGGAGAAATGCCACACAACTAACACTTGACAGCTTCTTCTCTAAAATGCAGCATGAGAAAGATGATTCCCCTCAGTGTTCCTCTCCAAAAAGGAAAGAGGATTTTCATGTTAGAGAATCTGTCAGTCCAGAGGTTCCTGACATTATTATGGAAGGTGACTTGCCTTCCAAGAAGCATTAAAATGCTTCTCTTCTCCCTTCTCCTACACCCCCCACTTCTAATTCCCATCATCATCATCAACCAGCAACATTCTACATACACACCTCAAAGTAAGTGTACAGTACTGTACTGTATTTTGTTTATACTTTGTATGTACTTTTTCTGTGAGTTGGAACCAATTACCCAATATCCCATTGAAATAATAGATTCAGTTAACAAAATTTTCATTAACAACCGACTCTGTGGAACCAATTGTGTTCATTAATCGAGGGACAACTGTATTTAATTTTCAAGCTTTATAGAGCATAAAGGATCTATTTAGCATGAAAAAAACATTTTCTTATGGCTGACAAGTAGACGCTAATTTACGGAGAGGGCGGCTGACCAGTTACGAGTTAAGTAGTGCAAGGATAAATATGATACAATTTGTGAATATGCAAAAGCAGTTCTACTAATATTGTACAGATGAATGAGATCTCTTTTGTCACTCACCTCCTTTAACTCCTTTACTAAATGACTAAATTCATTTTGGAGGATATTAAGCCTTTCATCCTGTTCTGTTAACTTATTATTTAAAGAGAAATAATTATCTCTTAACATTTGGATTTCTGCATTAAGTTGTTGTCTAAGTTCATCCTGTAAGAATTCAGTATGACTAAAACTCATTTCATTCATTTTTGCTTCCTCTTCAATTTCTCTCAGCTGTTCAGAGAGATTGGTATTTTCATTTTCTACCTGAAAAACACAAAGCACAAAGAAGATGAAGCAAAAGGAAAGACAAAAAGAATATACTGTAAGTAGTTTGCTGACACATTCTGTTGAATTTACAGTATACCTAATCCATCTCAATATAGAAATGAACATTGTTGTGTGCCAACTGAAGGACAGGAAAAGTAAACTAAAGAAAATTAATGATGAAGATTTTGGATGACCATATTGTACTACCATGACGAGATAAATTGAAATATGAGCATTCCCAGACCTATGAAATGGTTCCGTTCCTGAAAAGCCTTCCATAAATTGATTTTTCACCAATTGGATCATATTTTCCATAGACTCACATTATAAAAGCTGTTAAACATTCTTATAGAAAGATAGAGGATGGGGTGAATCCCAAAAACATCTCAAAATGCTACAGAACAAACTTTTAATTAAAAATTTTCATGAACACAATTACTATTAGCCTTTAATAAACATATGCCCAGTAAGTGAAATACGGTACATTCAGTGGAGCACACGTTAGTTAATGAGAAACTGCACCACTGGTTGTGATGCAGAGGCACACTGAGGTCCAGCCAAGATATACAGTATAATGTACACTGTATACTGTATACTATACTTCCGGTACTGTATACTATACAGTAACAGAAATTTTATTTTGTAGTGATGCACCAACGGTAAGAATAATGCACTCAACAGAAAGTATAATGCACCATACAGTCAACAGCAGAAATTCATGATAATTAAAGATATAATAGATTTAAAAGTAGCTATTCACTTAGTTATTGAAAATTATCACAAGTGCATTAAACCTTTGAATTATATTTTCAATTCAGCACAGTAAACTAATGAGTGCGCACACACACACACACAGGCTACAGGCATGGGCTACGGAGAATAAGGTCACCATCAATCACACCAAAACCATAGTCATGCACATCAATACCGCCACCACTCCAGTGCAAGCTCCAGCAGTTACAGTGGGTGCCCATCCTCTCCAGTTAGTGCAGTCTGCCAAACTCCTGGGTGTAACTATAGACCACAAACTGCAGTGGAAGGCCCATGTAAACAACACAATCTAGGCAGCCTCGTACCGACTCTACATGCTACGATGACTCAGGTCACTTGGGGCACCCACGCCAGAGCTGAGGACTATCTAAAATGCATTTATTCTCCCAAATTAACGTATGCGTCACCAGCCTGGTCGTCTTCTCTCAACTCTACCCAACAATGTCAGCTAGAGAAGGTACAGAAGAGGGCCAGCAGAATCATGCTCGGCGCAGACTAATCCGGCTACGACAACGCTCTCTCCACCCTGGAAATGCCATCCCTCAGTGACCTCCACCACCATGCACTAGCAGGGTTTGGCAGTGGACTACTGCACCATCCTAGTCATTGCCACCTACTGCCACCGTCAGTTGCCCACCCACCTCGCGCAGTCCGCCACTACAACAAAATTCAGCCCATAAGAGCCCGCACTGATAGATATAAGAATACCACCATCCCATCTATTGTTCAAATAATAAACAGCTCCTGATTTATGTACTGTACAGCCCTGTAAATGTACTGAACGTATATTATTATGTCAAAATCAAATGTAAGTTTATATATTTTCAGCCACCGGCTGCAACTCTATTAAAAAACCATTTATTATTATTATACACACACACACACTTATCCAGTGACTTATTTTACTTAAATTTACATTTGTTTGAATTTATGGACTCTGACTATAATTAAATAAAGCTGTGGGATCATAATCATCAAAGTTTTTATGGCCCTTTTCTAAACTTACATGGGTTAACCATGATTACCTGATGGCGGCTCTCTACGCTGCATGGTTTCTTGCAACCTCTCTCATCAAATACTTATCTCTGAGGTAATTTCTTATAAACTCTTCTCATGTCATCTTTGCCTACCCTTTGCTCTCTTCTCTTTCCACATTCAAACTGATGCATCTTTTCACCCAGCGGGTTCCTCCATTCTCTCCACTTGCCCCAACGATCTCAATGTACCTCCACTAAAAACCTTGTCAACACACTGAGACCCCATGAATTCAATATCATCAAAATATTGAATCAAACAAAAGAGTACAAAATATAGAACTGCCATACAATTCTGTAATAAAACATTACATATAAATTAGTGTTGTACTGTACATATAAAGCTGTGCTTAGCAGAACATCCTTTATTTTGGCCCAGCATCGCACTACACTCCCCCTCATACTGTCACTGGATGTTTCCAGTCTTCGCAATGCAGCATAAAATGTTTCTTTTATATTCTGTTTTTTTCAACTTCTACGCCCTCCTTGAAACATACTCCTTCCATTCTCTGCATCTTTTAAGCAGCATGTTACACAAGTCATATATGCTGCAACACATATTCTTCCCCTACTCTCACCTTTACACCCCTAACAAGCTTCCTATCTGATTTCCTAAAGAGAAAGTACAGTAATCAATCTGTGTTTTTGTTCCATCTAACTCATATATAATCAGCCTACTCACCCTCTTCTTAAACAACATGTTGTGTACAACCACATTCACTGCATCCCCGAACTCAAATATTCTTTCTCCTTCCACATTTCATATATCATAGCCTTTTCCATCAGGCATACCTTCATAACCTTCAGTGCGTACACTGACACGACCATTTAGGTCACCACCCAATTTAGGTCACCACCCAGTATTACAATCACCCTTTCACCAAGCTCCAATGCTATATGCATCAACTCATCCTTCACTTCCTCACTTTGCCCAACTTGTGGGGCATATGCAGATATGACAGTCGTCAGATCCTTTCTTACTTGCAGCTTCAAATACAAAATTTTCATATTCATCCTTTTCACCTCTAACACTTTCTCCAGCCACTTTTTGGTGACGAAGATCCTTAAATCACCTGCTCCATATTCACTCCCCTTTCAGAATATTTTGTACCTATCATTCTTCACAGTAATTATCCTTGGTGAGTCACCTTTCCACCTCATTTCTAGCACGCAACAGACATCAAGCTTTCTATGACCGGTGTCTCCACAATCTCACCTGCTCTTCTGCACATGGTACATATGTTCAGACTATCAGCCCTGAACCCATCTACATCAGGTTTCTTCCTTTTGATCACACAGTTTCTTGTGGCATTCATTCATATGCAGGTGGTTTTTGTAAGGTATGTTTATGTCTATCCATTGTAATGCTTATCTTGATTGGTATTAAGAGTTGGCTAACAACCTGAATGGGTTGTTCACCCCTCCCTTAACTCACCACTGCAAACCCAGATAAGAGCACTCTTGCAATCCAGATGCCATAGCAAGAGCAGTCCAGTGGCCTCAGGGTGACCCACAACTACCAACTTCAGGCACACCCTTCCATGTGTGACAAAGCAATAAAGGTGACCAGTGTATTATGTGCTTGATGATGGAGCAGCCTCTCAGGGCATTACCTGAATTCAGGCTCCAGTAATATGAAGAAGAAGAGCCAGCCAGTGAAACACTCATTTGATTCCCCCTGTACAGGCAGCACACCAGCCCAGAAAATGCAGCAGTGACCAGGGGAGGGACACAGCCTTTTCCAAATATCAACCAAAAAGGAATAAACAGTTCACAAGGCAAGGGTCACAACTCCCTGAGGAAGTCAAAGACTACCTGGATAATCAGCACAAACCTGGAGAATGGCTGTAAAATGATGATGATAAGTATAAAGACAACAACAAAAATTTAACAATTAGTTAAAATTTGAATTTTGTATTACAATAATTCTTCATAAAACAATTCTGGTTGTCACGCACAGCACTTTCACAAAAGAAGCCAGAAATGATAGAGGTAGGTTAACAACATTTTGAGTAAACAATGAGAAATGTAGGCAACTGCCAGTCACTGACCTATCATGCAAAGTAGTGAAGGATTCCCTGAAATTAAAAAAAAAAAAAATCTTCAAGATATTAATGTTATAAAAGCATTTCACATGTTAATTTTTTCTCCCTCAAATGTGGAAATTACCAAAGATCAACAAAGATTAGCCATTATTCCTTAAAATATCAAAATATAAATTCTGTACATACAATGGATTTTATACGAAAGAACCGTAGTGACTTTTCCCATGTTCATCTGCCAGCCTCAGTGGCAAGGTTCAAATTAACAGCCTATAGGAGTCCATATGAGTACATAATCAAGCATTTGTAGATAATTAATAATCTAACCATATTTTAGCGTCAAAGACTAGGCTACCTAATTTAGATTACTAAAAATATTAACCATATTCTAGAGTCAAAGTCTAGGCTACTTAATTTAGGTTAACTTAAAAAAGATATAATAGTTCACATATTATTCCATACCTGCAGACCCCAGGATGTAAACCATTTTTAGATTATCCATCATATGAGGTCCCCCACATCGTAAGGATAACACAGACCACCCCAGGCAAAACCCGTTTTTTGTTGGAAAGCACTATTTTCAGCCAAGCTCTATACGATGGTAGTGGATAAGACCTCCTTACTAGACTGTAAATAGGGTTGAAAGCCCTTTGAAAATAGGGTGTAACATCGATTTGTGGCAGACAGGAAAGTATAGGCTTGACTTTCAAGTCGTCAGGTGCTCTCGTCCCATCAGTGAGTGAGTGAGGAGAGGGCGGCCAATCACAGTGGCCGGCCCGCAGCCTCCTCCTCTGTCTCGGCCAATGACAGTGAGCATCTGCTACCTACGTCATGGCCCCTCCAGCCAATGGGTGCATAATCCTTGACCACCGAAGGGTCAAGACGTACCTGGCGCTCCTCTCCGAGCAGCCAGGTCAACTATTAAGTTGGCCCATACCAACCCCTTCCCCTGAATCCTCCTCCCCACCGGAATATCAACAAGTTCTCGCCAGAAGTTACAATTTCATTTAGGAAAGGAACGGAACCAGTGTTAAACAGAGGTGAACAGTGGTGAACAGTGCTTTAGTCAGTGAGAACAACTCAACAGTAACAGTCGTACACAAGTTAACCTTCACACAGTGAGGTCCCAGGTACCCAGTGATAACAGCCCGTGATAACCAGCGATGTGTTAATCCGTCTTCGATAGGAAGGCCTGGGACCAAACCTCACTCATATAACACCATCTGTGAGGGAATTACTACACCACATGTCCCTCATCACACCATCTATGAGGGAATTACTACACCACGTGAGGCCCCCTCATAACACCATCTGTGAGGGAATTACTACACCACGTCAGGTCCCTCATAACACCATCTGTGAGGGAATTACTACACCACGTCAGGTCCCTCATAACACCATCTGTGAAGGAAATACTACACCACGTGAGGACCCTCATAACACCATCTGTGAAGGAATTACTACACCACGTCAGGTCCCTCATAACACCATCTGTGAGGGAATTACTACACCACGTCAGGTCCCTCATAACACCATCTGTGAGGGAATTACTACACCACGTCAGGTCCCTCATAACACCATCTGTGAAGGAATTACTACACCACGTCAGGTCCCTCATAACACCATCTGTGAAGGAATTACTGCACCACGTCAGGTCCCTCATAACACCATCTGTGAGGGAATTACTACACCACGTGAGGACCCTCATAACACCATCTGTGAGGTAATTACACCACGTGAGGTCCCCCATAACACCATTTGCGAGGAAATTACTACACCACGTCAGGTCCCTCATAACACCATCTGTGGGAACCACTACATCACATGAGGTCCCTCCTAACACCATCTGGGAGGGAGTTACTACACTACGTATTTGCTGTTCAACACATACAATCCTACATTAATCTGTATGTTCACTGTATGTTCCTTTACCTTTCTCTAATGAAGGCTTTTGTTAAACCACCAATGTAAGTAATAAGTCATTTATGTCCAATGTATATTTTCAGCCTTCGGGCTGCAGAACTTTTTCAATAAACCGTTAATTATTATTATTATTATTATTATTATTATTATTATAATCCCTCTCTCCCTTTCCCTCAGTTCTCTTTTCTTGTGGAAGGATCTGATATCGATTAAAGTAAAAAAGCCATAAGTGGGTGGCAGTTTTATTGCTTCAAGTCAACACTGCAGCAACCCAGTATATGTACATTACTTCATGATGCGCTACCTACCTTCTGCAAGTAGTCCTTTAGCTTCAAAATGCATCAAAAATGAATGCTGTATCTCAAAAAAAAAAAAAAAAAAAAAAAATTATGCTTGTTAGAAGTTGGAAAAACTTTAAACGTGGTTTTCTCGGCTTTCCAAATTTGGCAAAGGGGGTGGCCTCATATATTCTATACAGTACCATTAAAATTAATGAGCTAACCCGAGTTTCTATTAATTTATTAATTATACCAAGGGGTGGCAAACTATTTACTTCTTCTGATAAATGGAAGTACAGTACGTATATATGAACTAATGTCCCTTATGTCAAATGCCAAATACTGTTGTTGATATAAACTACCATTTATACATCACTGCTCATACTGTCTTTGTCATATATCTTACCACAAACTGCCCATCAAGAAAGTGGAAACGTACTGTAATACTGTAGGTCACACAGTCAATCAAATCTAATTCACCATTCATTAGAAAAGCCATTGCACATGCATGGAGTGAAACTGCCTCATTGTTCTACTTCAAATTTCTGGCCATGGAATGAGTACCGGGTAGATGGAATGTTGGGAATAATATAAGGATATGCATAGAGGAAATGCTGAAGGAACCTTCAGCACCTTCTTGGTGGTGGTATACAGCTTACTGGATATAGATACAGAAGTATTCTAGGAAGAGTTGTCAAAAAATACATTGCTTTCAATACAGCAAGAGAATATATATTTATATTTATATATACAGTTGGTCCTCGTATTACGCGGTTAATGTAACCCGGAGGGTACCGCGGAAAGTGAGAAACGCGTAAAGTGAATAACATAACATATGGGATTAATTGAAGTGGAGTCCGGGCCGATCCCCAAACTCCACTTTTTGACGACACACAACTATGTTGTAGTAAAAATATTATCTTAACTTTATGATGGCATGCACACACAATTAATAATTAAGAGAAATATCAATAATATTAGGTTTTTTAACACTTACATTAGTAGAAAAGATGGCTGGGCACACGGGGATGGGCGGTTGGTTCCGAGGCAGAGGGCAGATTATTGGCCCTCACCTGTATCACTTGTATCAATTGTATCACTATCCACCACAGTGGCTTGCAGGGCCTCTTTGTCAAACCCCCCAAAGTTCATATAAGTCCATATCCTCACTATAATTATCACTATCACTGACTTGGGCCGGCTGTAGTGGGTGGCGGGTGAAGAACTCGGTAATGTTTTGATGACTGGGCGACCTTGTGCACACTATTTTCGCGCCTCTTACACAACATGGCAGATGGCGGGAGGTATTGGTTATAGCTAGTAATTTAGTAACTAACCTTGTCATATTCAATTTGTAGGGCAGCAGCTTTCCCTCTCAAGAACTCCTTCTCTGCACACACATCCCAATAAGTATCATTATCAATCATTCTCTCCTTAGCAGTCCATAATGATTTCATTGCAGAATCCAACTGCTCCTTATGTTTCTCTTTTTCTGACTTAAGTTCTTCATTTTCCTGACACCTTAAAAAAATAAAAGGCCTTAATGATTTGAATTACCAGTAAAATGTTCTTTTATATCTAAAAAATAAGTATTTCATTAATCAGACAAAAATATCGAGGAGGCAACTATTTATAGTTATCAACAAGGTTCTTAATTATATCTGGTTAAATATGAAGAAAACAGGAATATTCTACTCAAATATAGAACACAAGATACAGTAGGGTCGGGATATTTAGCGACTTTATATAACGATTTTTTTTTAATATCGCAGCTACCAAAATTTTCAACATTTTCCTATAAATACAGTGGTCACTCGGTTAACGAACACAATTTGTTCCAGAAGGTCGTTCGTTAACCGAAACCATTGTTTCAATGGGATTTTGGGTAATTGGTTCCAGCTCACCAAAAAGTACATACAAAGTTAAAAAAAAAAATAATGCAGTAAAGTACACTTACTTTGAGGTGTGTATGTAGAAGGTTCCTGGTTGATGATGATGGGAATTAGAAGTGGGGGTGGAGGAGAAATCACCTTTCAGGGGACCCATGCTTGATGCAATATTTTCACCAATAAAATTTTAAGTTCACTAGGTGTAATTCAAGATTATTTTCTTTAAATCAACACTGCACTGCACTATATATTATCAATATGTTAACTAAAGTTCAGAATGACCACTGGAAACGAATGTAAACATAGAACAGATTTCTGAATTGGCAGACTGGACCATCAGCTGACCAGCTGATGCTCACAACAAAACGTGATTTTCGTAAGGATTTCGCGAATCGAATTTTTGTTTGTTAACCGAATTGAAGATTCTTATGGAAGGTAATTCGTTAACCAAAATTTCGTTAACCGAGGGACCACTGTACCGTATAAAATAATTTAGTAGTTAGCCTAACACAAAGGATAGCACAGTCTAAATAAATGTTACATTCATAACGAAATCATACAATAAATGTAACACTTTACCTTGAAAAAATATGAATATAACTTGATGGGGGAGAAGGGTGATTTTGAGGTTGATAACATCAAGCTTCTCTCCAAGTGTTATAGCCTTTCTTTTACGATCACCAGAACGCTTCTTGGAAATATTATTTTTTCAAATTCACATTTAATACCACAAAATTGGAGAAATAGTAAGCAAAAATCACTAAGGACGCTTCAAAACAACCCACGTGTTTCAACTGATCATGTAATGGAAACAGAGAGCGCAGGTGTAAAACGCTATTAGTCCGCACCACGAAACATTATTTTTTTTTTTTCATGCAGTATTGATGGGAATAGCGAAATTTGCAAAAAAAGGATGAAATTTATAGTCCCTATCAAATAACACTTCACAAACAAAACACATGAATCAATTGAATATGTGATGTCAAACGTGAACTGTAAACACTGCATAGCCCCGCGCCAAGCGACAGTACACTTAAAACATTTGAGTGGAATCGCGTCACAGTCAACACGAGTTCGCGTTTTACAAATATCGTTCTTCTATTCATCAATCGCGTTATAGCCAATTCGCGTTGACAAAACACGCGTTGTAGCAGAAATGACTGTACCCAGAAAATTCCAGGGATGAGGGAGATTTTCCGGCTTTGAGAGAGTCGTCTCGTTACTCAGAAAGCTCTCATTCCCGGAAGTGCTCTGCATCAATTGCTGGAGCTAATGGAAACATCACTTATCTGTCCATATCCTACTAGTCCTAAGCTAAGCTAGACTGCAGGACATTTCAATGATTCACACACACAACCTACTGGCAATTATGGAATACCGTACAGTACTACTCTAAAACTCTTCATATATATTCCCCTTTTACCCAAATATTCTGTAATTCTCCTTCCACATTGACATCTATTTTAACTCACACAATAAATTCTTTTACTCTTCCTCTCCACTAGTCAAAACTGTAATTTCCAAATGTCAAGTAGCACTCACCTTATACATTATTTGCATACATACAGTCAAGATATATGGAATCTACAAGAATGACCTGCTTAAAATGTACTGTATTGTATATGCCAATATATAGTTACAATGTAATAAAAAAAATCACAATGTCTACTTACAATATCATATGCTGCTTCTTAAGATCTTCTATTTCACTTTCTTTCAACTGTAGGACCTTCTGGCAGTTATGCAACTTTTCAGTCAGGGTTGCAATTGCTTCATCAACTTGGATGTCATGTTGTTGCCTTTGTTCCTGAAGCAGCTCACGGGACAGTTTTAATTCTTGTAGTTCCTCATTCTTCTCCACAAGAGAAGAACATAGTTGTTCATTTACTGCTTCCATATCCCCAAATCTCTTTTGCAATATTGTTTCGGCCTCCATCAAGTTTGCCAAACGTTCACTGCAATTGCCATACCAAATATGGATTCAATGACAAGGAGTAGGATGGAAATAGAAAAAATTATGAAAAGAAGAAAAATGGAATTGCCTTGCATACAGGGGATGAAAACATGAGAGGAGAAAACAGTGGAACTTGGGAGGAATATGTAATATTCTTAGCAGGAGGATATGGAAGAGCAAAGCATATACGGTACAGTATAGTAAAAATAATTATAGAGAAATAAGTATGTATGTAATAAAAGTTTAAGATAGGAAGGAATGATAAGTGTGACGTGGACACTGATCAGAGGACAGATTGTGTGCATAACATCAGGTTCGAAGACCAAAAGAGAAAGAAGCATTTAGAAGTAAAGTGGAGGAAGTACCAAGAGAGCAGACCAAGACACCATTGTTTATGTAGCTGGGGATTGGAATGCCTATGTGGGAATAAGGCAGTTTGTAAAAAAAGAGTCGGTAGACATTCATGGTTGGGCAATAGAACAAGAGGAGGGATAGATTTGGTTGAGATGCTGGAAAGACAAGCCTTGGCACTAGCAAAACCCCTTATTCAAACAAGAGGAATAAAAGAAGGTAATACAAAGAAGTGTCAACTTTAGGCTTTAGATCAATCCGATAATTGTTAACAGCAGATAACTATGATGGGCAAGGATTTGAAAGGCTATCACAAGGGGGAGGGGGGCATAATGCATCCATGTATAATCCAGTGGTGTTTAAATGGATAATTGGAATGGGGAAAAGGAAACCACGGATGAAAAGAAGGGTAATTAAGTGCTGGAAGTGTAGTGAAGATGAATGGGAGATAAAGGAAGGCAGTAAGGGGGTATGCTAGGAAACTGGGAGTGTGGAAGAAATATATTGAAAACCTGTCAAGGAAGCTAAAGAAATAATGAGATGAAGTGGAGAGAGCAGTTCAGAAGATAAAGAGCAAAAAGGCAACTAGAAGTGACGAACTGACTGTGGTGATGCAAGCGGCATGGTAAACAGCTGGTGAATGGTGTCTTAGAACAAGATACTGGCAGAATAGAGGAAGATGATCTAACCTAATAAGCACTTTTTCAGCAACACAACTTAGGTACAGTAAACCCTTGATAACTCAGCATTTGATAACTCGGAATTTCATATAACTCGGCAAGGATATGGTCTCTGAATGTATTATAGTAAAACTCAGGAAATGCTTAGATTTATAAAATTATCTGGGAAAATCTCGGCATGTCTGGCCACCTGCATCACCTACCATACCTGTGTCACCTACCATGCATCTATGTCACCTACTATGAAGTTTCATCCTTTGTCTGTAGTGCTGGTAAGTGTTACTTTTTTTACATTTAGTAATTACATGTAAACATATGTCGGTCAATAATTTTTTATTCTTGCATTTTTGCCTCAATAAGTCGGAATTTGGGATAACTCGGCAAGGTCAGAGCCCCATATATGCCAAGTTATCAAGGGTTTACTAAACTCATTAAGTGGAATATTACTGTATGTACTGTATAAGCAAAACTTTTTGCATGACTGCAAGCCCTATACAAGGACGAAATTTAAAATAGGTATGGGATGGAACACCTAGTATTTAAAATAGAAATGTACAATTAAATACAGTAAGTCCTCGCTTAACGTTGTCCCGCTTAATGTTGTTTCGGTACTACTTCGCTGAACTTTAGAGACCAAAAATTCGTTTAACGTCCCGGTGATCCGAAACTACGCCGTTTTGCATCGTCACGGACTACTTTCTATGGCGCATAACCCGCTTGTCTGGTCGCGCTACGCTCTCTCAGCTCGGCGCGCTGCCCTCACTCGCGAAACGTCACAGCGTCCCCAAGCAACGCCAAGCCAGTCTTTGTTACGACTTCACATTATTCGTGCGTGTTTAAGTGTTTTTGCTCTAAAACTGTACTCTAACCATTCGAAATGGTTTCCAAGCGCCCATCAAGTGCTACTGATGCTAGTATAGTGAAGAGGCAACGTAAGACCATTACCCTTGCTACGAAAATGGATGTATTAACCCGATTTGAAAAAGAGGGAACGTGCTGTGGACATAGCCGCTGTGCTTGGTCTAACCCCCACAACAGTGCATACTATCCAGACCAACGCTGACAAGATTAAGGTTAGTGCTGGAAGTGGTTCTTCTCTGAGTGCTACTAAGATGACTCGTACTAGAAGCACTGTGATAGAGAAGGTGGAAAAGATGCTGGCAATGTGGATGGAGGACCAGAATCAACACAATGCCCCTGTGAGCCTTATGGTTATCCAGCATAAGGCCAGATCCCTGTTTGACGACTTAAGCAGAAGAGGGTGAAGGATCGGATGAAGAAACCTTTACGGCCAGCCAGGGCTGGTTTCAACGATTTAAGCATCGTTATAACTTCCACAATATTAAGATGATTGGTGAAGCTGCCAGTTCAGATACGGTTGCTGCCGAGACATTCCCAACAGAATTCAAATGGATTATCCAGCCAGGAGGCTACTCACCGAAGCAAGTCTTCAATGTGGATGACATTGGACTCTTTTGGAAAAGGATGCCTAGGAGGACCTATATCTCCAAGGAGGAGAAAAGAGCCCCAGGGTTTCAAGCAGCAAAAGACAGCTTGATGCGAAATCTGCAGGTGACTTCAAGCTGAAGCCTACGCTGATTTTTCACGTTGTCAGCCCACGGGCCATGAAAGGTTACTCTAAGGATCACCTACCTGTCATTTACAAGGCAAATAAAAAGGCATGGATAACCGGCACCATATTTAGCCAGTAGTTAAACATGTACGCCAACCCTGCACTGAAGGAATACTATGCCAATAAGAACCTTGACTTCAAAATTCTTCTGATCCTTGACAATGCCCCAGCTCATCCTCCCAATCTCGACGACTTGCATCACAGTGTAAAAGTTGTATTCCTGCCTCCCAACACGACAGCACTGATGCAGCCTATGGACCAAGGCGTCATCGCCGCATTCAATGAGTATTATTCACACCGTACCATGGCCCAGCTGCTCAAGGCTATAGACGGAGAAAATAAACCAACGATCCGAAAATATTGGCGCGGCTTCAACATTCTTCATGCATTTGACAAAATTGGCAAGGCATGAGAAGAGGTTTCAGAAAGTTGCCTGAATGGTGTGTGGCGTAAACTGTGGCCCGAGTGCGTCAACAGTTTTACGGGATTCACGGACTTAGTCCCAGCTGTGAATAGGGATATCCTCAGCTTGGCTAGACAGGCAGTCTTTGATGAGCTGGAATCAGAGGATATTGAGGACGTCCTGGCATCCCATACAGAAGAGCTCACCAACGAAGATATGCATGCAACAATTAACAGAACACAGTCCCGTTGAAGACGACGACGACGAAGAAGAACCTCAACAAACACTAACTTCAAAAGGTTGGCAGAATCGTGGAACATGTTCCAGCAAGAAATGCAAATGCTTCTAGATGACGACCCAAACAGAGAACGTAGTTCAAAGGTTCAATGCAGCATTGAGGACAGCCTTGGTTGCGACACCGAGTTCTATAAGGAGAAGAAGATGAGTACACCAAGCAGTCAACGCTGGATTCATTTTTTCGTCGCGGGACGGCAGCAACTTCTTTACAACAGCCGGCAGCCGAGGAGGAGCAAACAACAATGGAGGAGGAGCAACCAGCGGCGGAGGAACCTCAATCAGGACAGGAGGAGGAGGCAGCCGCAGAGTCTACTGCCCTCCTCCTCCGCTCCCGCCATCCTCCTCCTTAGCTCCACACACTCGCTCTACCACCCCCGCTTAAACTTAGTACTGTAGTTCTATATACTATTCTCTATAGAAATGGCAATAATTTTCTGTATATGTAACTTTTTTTTATCTATTTCTTATGGGGAAAATTGATCCATTTAACATCGCGTTTTCAGAAACGTAGCCCCGACGTTAAGCGAGGACGCCCTGTATTTATAAATCCATTATTGATGAAATACATACAATATGGTAGATAATGACACTAAGGATAAATTAGAGTGTACTGTATTACACAAATATGTAAGGACTGGTAAATATGCTGCAAAGAACAATAATTAAGGTCTAAAGAATATTGTGTGGCTTCTATTCAACAAATAAGTAAAATGGCTAACTATCTATTATTAGAAATGATGGTCCCTTTAAAATTACTTTTCTTAACCCCTACACCCTGATTGACGTTCCAGAATGTCCATCTGGAGGGGGGGGGGGTGGCAATTGACCTTCCAGAACACGTGCCTTTTCGCAGCATTGTTTGAATGCCCAGCACGGGTTATTACGTTCCAGTGTGACTATTTGCCTGTCACATCACACGCTCGGCCACAGGGAAGCTTCCTGAATGTAAGTACCTACTCTTGTTTGTTTCATTTTCATTGTTTGTCCATTTTATTATGTTGTATCAAAGTAATATTGCTATAAGTAGTGTTATGTAGTTGTATTGTAGTGTAGTATTACTGGAAAATAATGCTATGATTATGTTATAAATGTATTTATTTGTGGAATTATTATTCTGATAATTATTAAATGCTCTACCAAACACAAAGACAGCCAGACAGCCTGGCGACACTCTTAGTGTGTGTCGCTGAGCACTTTTATGAAAAATAATGCAAATAAAATATTCTAAATTAATTATTTATTGGAAATAAGTATTATGGTCAGTAAATATATGCATTACTGGCCATCCCAGACACAGAGGCAAGCAGAAAATGGCCGCTAAGTACGTAGTGATCTCGAGCGCTAGCCATCAAAACAACACTGTCCCCTTATCTCCCTTGCCACTGCGGCCCCAGGGAAGTTTCTAGAGGGTCAATATAGTTTTCTTACTGCTTTTTTATTGTTTTATCATTTAAAAAGGTTAAAAAAAAAATTTGGGAAAAGTTGATTTTTCTCGATTTACCCAGCGTGGGGGATACAGCCAGCGGCACCCTAGCCCGGGGCATAGGGGGTTACAAAAAAAAAAAAAAATCAAGAACAAGTATTAATATAAGCTAAACACAATATATTTTAGAATTATCTTACCTTAGACTGTTGTTGTTAGTATGTAACTGTTCAATTTCTGATGCATGAATGTTATTTGCCTGTTCCATGTTTTCCATAGCTGACTGCCATGAAATTCGTTCTGCTTCCCATTGATCCTTTTCAGCTTTATGGCTAGATAGGTCTTCTTTTAATCTACTGGTTGTTGACATATACTGTTCTAACTGTTTTTGGAATCCATCCAGTTGAGAAGATTTTTCATCTAATTGTATCTGGGTTTCATAATTAGTTTTTGAAGCTTTTTCAGCTCTTTCTTCCACTTCTTGTAGCCTTTGCACCAACCCTTTATTTTCTTCACTAGAAAGTAATAACTTATCTTGAAGACATTTTATTGCAGCATTCTTTTCATTTTCAAGTTCCATTACAGTATTCTGAATCAGTGAATGTTCCTCTTCTTTAGCTGCAAGTACTGCTGTGGAAACTGAAAGTTCAGTGACAACTGCACTGTGTTTCTCCTGCAGCAGTTTCAGTTCCTCCTCCAAGATGTCAACTCTAGCTAATGCCTCTTCTGCACATTCAGCACTCATCTCAAATTGACTTAATTCTTGCGATTTTTTCACTACATCTTCCTTTAATCCATTTATTTCATAATTTGCAGCTTCAAGCTTATTTTCCAAGGTATTCAGATCATCATTCAACATCTGTGAGTTACTGTTACTCTGGCTTAATTGCTCTTCCTTTTCATTAAGAGATGATGTCAATATTTCACAATGACTCTCCACTACCCTCAATTTTTCAGATACTTCTTCTACCAGTTTCTCCTGTTGTTTCTCCTGTATAATGCTATTTGCTAGCTCGGTACCTTTTTCTTTCATTAAATTCTCCTTTTCCCTTAAAGTTGATGTTACTTCTTTAAGTGATACTGACATCTCTTCAATATTAAGTGTAAGCTTACAAATCTCTTGGTCAGCTTCCACTAACCTTTGCAATTTCCCTTGGTGCTCCTTGTTAAGGTTATCTAAAGTTAATCTTTGATCTGCAAGTGTCTGCTTCAGCTTTGTGTTCTCTTCTGTAAGACCTTGTGCTTTGATGTCAAAATTGGAAATCAACTGGTTGACCTTAGTTTGAAGCATTTCAACTTGTTTTTTCAATTCAGAGCTATGATTTTCAGTTAACTCAAGAGCAGCTTGTACAATGTTAAATTTATCTTCATTTGCTGTTTTTATTCTTTCATTTTCACCTTCTAACTTCTTATTTACCTCCATTAAAGTTTCAACGTGAGCTGTCATGTTCTCCACTTCCTTCTGACTGTTTTGTACGGAATCTTCTTGTTTTTTCAAAATCTGGCTGAGATTTGCTATCTTTTCAGTTTGTTGTTTTTCTGAAGCATCATACGCTACTTCAATTTGTTGCTTTTGTTCTAAAACATAGCTAAATTCCTGTTCAATACTCTGACATTTTCCTTCAAGACATAACACATGTTCTTGTTTCATCTCCAAGGCAGAATTGCTTTCATCAAGTGCTATCTGCAAATCCATTAGTTTCTCCTCAGTTTCATGTCTTAATGCTTCTAACTGATGAAGAAGTTCCCTCTTTTCTGACTGTGCAGTACCAAGTTCTAAGGACAAGGTTTCTATTTTTCTATTATTCTCCATTAATGCAAGTTCCCCCTTTTCTAAATTCTTATCCAAAGCTATAATATGTTCAGCATGCTGTTTCTGCACATCTTCCAACTGAGACTTGAACAGTACTTCCTTTTTGGTAAGGGCCTCAAGTGCCACTTTTGCATCCTTACATTTCTCCTCAATCTCTAAGATACTCCACTTTTTCTCTTCCAGAGCAGAGAATAAGTCTTGAATAGTGTCTTCCTTTTCTTTTATCTGTGTTTCAAGTTGTTTTTCACCTTCGGCTTTCTCCTTCTTCAATAATTCAATCTGAAAAAAAAAAGAGATTAAACTATGAAATCCTGTTTTATGACTGAGGTGAAGAGACAAATAACCTGCTAAAGCCCCAATAGAACATTGCTTTGTCCAGGGGGTTATCTGAATTCTGGAGGCAGAACATGAACTTAACAGTTACTACATGCCCAGTAGTATTGGGATACTAAATCATTGTCCAACCCGAGTTTATTGGCCGTTTTGAAAACCAGTAAGTCATACAGTACAATGGGATGAACACTGAAACCAATTGACTCATACCTTGAACTTAACAGCCTTAAATACAAGATCCATCCTTGGAAACCTCATATTTTCCTGCAATAAGGAAACCCACAAAGAGAAAGGGGAGAGATTCCAGGTCACTTACATCTTCCCCTCAGCCTTGATTTATGGCCAACAGGTTATTAATAAGTGACCTGTGAGATTCCAAACCAACTAAGAATGGAAGAACTTATGCAGCAAGTAAACCAGCCTTGCACCACACCTGAGAAATAATATCTTCAAGGAGGAGAACTAAACATAAGTACTACTTTACACTCCAATGAAAGAGTTTTCGCTCAGAAGAAAAAGCTGTATTTTCAAGAAAGAAAGGTAGTGTTCCTGAATCATATACAGTACAGGTACACCACCAATTTTCCGGGAACCAATGGTCCGGCACCTCCTTAATCCAGACAGAATTATGAGAGGGCATTTAACTTCCCTCCCTCCCAGCCAGGGTGATGGTAGTTTTAGGCTTTAAGTTTTTATCTTATAAAATGTAGCTGACTAGACTTAGCAGAATATAAATTGCATTGCTGGAATCTTTGTAAGATAGTGATTAATTTGAGTATAAACATCACTTAGTTTGCACAAGAGATAAAAAATTTAGTCTAGTGTAGTAGTACATTTGAGTATAAAGTGTGTACAGTAATGTTGCTCAAAATTATGGCTTTTTCATATTGAATTTACAATTAATATTTGTTTAATTTAATTTCTAGCAGTCCATGGTGCTTTCAAAGACAGGGAAGGTGTATAATTAGTGGGTCAGAGGTGTATTGTTGAATTATTATTACCTGACCCCGGTTGGTCCGGCAAAACGGATAATCCAGCAAGGCTTTGGAACCAAGGGTGCTGGAAAATCGGTGGTGGACCTGTACAACATATTCCCAAACAAAACATTTGAGTGGTTGCAATAAATGAAAATAAAAATATCTTCAGAAACAATCTACAAGGAGAAAATCCAGGTGTGTGTGTGTGTGTGTGTAGACACACACCAAGCACATACAAATTAATAATAATGGGAAAATCCTCTCACAAATAATCAGAAACAAATGTATTAAAGGTGTTGAGTCTACCCTCACGTCCACTCTTTGCTTTGTTATTAATAAAACCCAGAGTGGACTTGAGGATAGACTCAACATTTTTAATACAATTGTTTCTGATTATTTGTGAGACGATTTTCCCATTACAGTATTATTTATTTGTGTGTTTTGTGCGTGTCTACATACACACACACACACATATATACAATACACGTAAAGGAATTTACTGTCTCTAGAAAGAATGGTTTCCTTTCCCGGCCGCAAAAATGACAACAACTTTAAAACTACCCTTAAGACATTCTTAGGTACATCCAGGGTGTCATCCGCAAATAATTGAGGTCTGTGAATTAAAAATCTGCAAATTTGAAGGGCATGCTGTACTACCAAAGATAATATCTTAAAAATTTCAAAACAATAAAAAAATCATCTGGAAAGGCTACTTCCTAATAGACATCATCAATGTCATAATTATCTGCATTTTATGGCTATTTTCCACACTAGTATGGGTTTGCCATGGTTACCTGGCGGCAGCTCTCCTTGTTGTACAGTCTCTTGCAACCTCTTTTGTCAGGTTATCATCTCTCAGGTTATTTCTTACATCTCCCTATATCATTCTTAACCTACCACTAGCTCTCCTCCCCATCTACATTCAAACTGATGCCTCTCTTCAAATTGATATCTATTCTCTTTTCATGCCTGAACCATCTCAGCCTATCTCTAAGCAAAAGTTCGCCAATATTCTCAATACTCAGCTGCCGTCTTAGCTCTGAACAGGATTTCCCATCTTTCAGTATCTCATTTGACAAATATCTCACTATTCTCTTTTTAACTGCCCACATTTAATTGTTATACACCATCATACTTCTCATGCCAGTTGCACCATCATTCCTTTCACACAAAGTGAAGGTCCTTTTGCCATTGATAGAAGCAACAACTCCCTAAACTTTTTCCAGACACTTAGTCTAGCAACTAAGCTAGTTTCAGCAACATCTTCAGCACTAATCATTTCACCAAGTAGCAGGATTCACTGACACAACCGATGGATATATCACCTATGCTGAGTTTCTCTTTCCTAGCTAAGAGCACATGATTACCTGTGCATAAAGAACACTTAAAGACAAAAACATCTTGTAGTCTGCCATTTACACCACTGCACCTCTTTTCTACCCATCTTTCACACTCACTGCAAATAACTGAATTGCTGCCAACATATTTCTTACAGAGAGAACATTACTATTTTCTACTTTCCACCACAGGTCCTTCAACTGAACCACTAATCATTACTTTTATTTTTGCCATGTTCATTCTCATACCCTTTGACTCTATTCCATCCTTCCATTTCTTAAATTACTCTACCATCTCTTCAAAAATATCAGCACACAACAATGAGCACAGGGAATAAAACAAATAATATAGATCAGCCACTAAACATGAACTCAAAAAAATAATGCATTTGTAAAGAATGGGTCTGTTTTAAGAAAATATATACTGTACACTGTCAGCAAATCAAACGACAAGGTGGAAGAATTTCTCTTTCTTTGAAAAAAGAACAATGAATACAGCAGACTGCAGGCAATAATGGTGACAGTCGGCCAGCATCAGAGCATGAAGAATGTTTAGAAATATGGAACTCATGTTAGTGGACAAGGGAGCCTGCTATAAGTTCATCCTGGTGTATTTAATGATTCACTGAATTTTGAAGCAACTACCAGATCAAGTTTAAGGTTCTGCCTTACTAACCCTTGTCAAATTTTGCAAACAGATCTTTATACAGCAATTACAATGAGCAAATATGGCTGTATATTTACTTCTATAACATAGATAAACTACAGGAAAAGGCTAGGGATGCTCTAATGGGGGTATCTAGCACCTCACTAGTCAAATGGCCAATAAGCCATAAAAAGTATACATCAAATGACAAAAAAATGCCATTATTAATTCAGTATTTCAGGAAGAGCTTCAACAAATTCTTCAAAGCATTAGAAGAGCATGAAAATATGACAACCTACTGATACTTCAAACTGATTACAAGCTTAGAATGTTTAAATAATATGATTACCATAATATTCAAACTTTCACACTTAGGTGATCATACAACTCAGTTTATATACAGTATACCCTTCTTATTCGCGGGGTTAGGTTCCAAGGAATGGCGCAAATAGGCCAAACCGCAAATAGTAACTTATACTACCTAAGTGCACTACTGTGTGTATATAAAGATATGCGCCCACCCGCCCACACACACACACCAAACTGAAATCAACTAAGAATTTTTCAAACATAATTTCAAGATGTTAACCTCAGATTTCAGAGCGCTTGTAGCTTCTTGGTGCTGTACAATCTCTGATTTGAGAGGGTCTATTTTTCCTTCTAACTCCCATGCAGATAACTCAGCCACCAGTTTCTCCCCACGGGCTGCTTCCTCCCTTTTCTGGGCCTCTGTTGCCTCCTCCTCTGCTGCTTTGGCCCTTCTCTCAGCTTCAGTGACCTTGGGGTTAAATATGCAGTGATACTGATATATCATCAATCCACCAGTTTCAAAAGATTACAGAAATTTCATATTTTTTCTCCAATTCAAAACTGAGACAAAATGGAATAAAATCCCAAAGGAAACAGCCCAATATACAGCACTGATTCTTGGATATTCATTCCCCTTAGTAGCCAATAATCAAGATCAGTTTCTACAACAAAAAGTTTAGAGTAATCTTCTAACCTGACTCCTTGTTTCCTCTTTCATCTTCTCCACTTCCATAATAGCCTCCATCTTGGCCTTCTCTACTGTGGATACTGTATCTGTCTTCAAGAGCTCCATCTCTGCATTTGTTTTGGCAATCTTAGCTCGCATATCAGATACCTCAGCTTCCATTGCATTTAATCCTGCAAAAGAAAAAAAATGAGGAAATGTCTCTTTACTGGAACAATATGTGCTATCTACAAAGTTTATATTCAGTAAAGTTACACAATCACCTTTGAATAACAGTTTAGATATTAATACACAAAACAAACCGAATGTAAAGTTTGTCCCATTTTTTATGAGGCAAAAGTTGCCAGAACTAAAGCAAATCTAATGGATGTGATTTGCCCTGACCACATGCACTTCATTCCTACCATGTTTGGATCTTATAAGTACAGTACAACCAATGAATCTTCCCATAATAATAAAATTACCTCATGAGCACATGGAATAGCTAAATATGAGTACCTATTAATCCCCAGGGGTCATTATAATCAACTGTGACCCACTTGATACCATTACGAGCTTCTGTAAGTCAACTTAAGTACATGTATTTTGTCTGTGGTACTTATAGACAGCCTGTGAGTCATTGGGTACAATTACAAGCACTTATGAGTCACTTGCACCATAATGATGTCCTGTGACTTAAGAGTCATTATAAGAAAAGCATGAATCACAAGGCATTATAATGAGCACCATAATTCACTTGGCAACTTGACTCATTCTAAGTGATTCACTTGGGATCATTATGAAAACCATTAAGTCACTTTACTTCATGATCACTTGTAATTCAATTCTCACGTGCCCTTTCCTGCATGGGGTAGGGTGACTGAAATGGAGAGAAACAGATTTTCTCATCATTCACTTAACCAGCTGGAACAGATGTGATCAACTATGGTGTTTCCCTTCCACAACAAGGGTCAAAGATTTTCAACTGGTTTACACATTGTTTTGTGCAACCTAGGCCCGTACGATACAGTAAACTCTCGAAAGTTCAGACCTCGTAAGTCCAGATTTGGGATAGTCCGGACCCTTTCAGGGCGAAAAACATTTATCCAAACCCTTAAATATTTGTTGTTTGAAATTGCCACCAACAAGCAATCCCTTGGGTTCTTTCCTCCTTCAGACCAGTGAGTAAGTAGTTTATTCCTCCACTCTGAAAATGGACTTGCCCATAATGCTGCACTGTGATTGGTTAGCTGTAAGTTCAACACACAGAAAGGCCGTTTTTTTCTAAAGACCATTATTGTGATATACAGTAGTCCAGAATGCGACGTATAGCTTTATACCTAGGTATGTTGATGCCTAGCAATAACTCGCGAGGCCAAGATACAGGCAATTAAAACATCTAATAATTACTTAATACAGTACATAATATTAGGACACGTTGCTACCTGGCATTTAATTGCAATTCTCAAAACCCCCTCCATCACACGCACTGCCACCGTCATCTTCTTGCCTGGCGAATCAGCTGTAAATACACACAAAAGCGGCTCCGCGAATTTGTGTTGTAATAGCTGAAATACTAAGTGCCACGAGGATTTTATATACGGTATTTATACATCTTAGCACAGTGAGGAAATCGAGTGACTTTTATTTTGTTTATGTCTCTCAGATATTGTGTTTGGGACAATTTCTTATACGATCTCTCGTCAGCATGACGACCACAGCGCGTCTTCTATTATGAAGTCGCTAGATCGTTAGTGACTAATAACCTCTGCTTTCAAGTAACTCAGTGAAAGACGTTGCACCCTCCCGGGCTCGTCTTCTGCTAACTTTAGACTGTGCCATTTTGTCAAGTTTAGTCACTTTTATTGGCCTCCAGAACCTAACCCTATTTTCCCCATTGATTACATGTAATTATATATCGTGATGTAGTACAGTATATAGCAAACATCCTTGGACCCTATCTCGTGATATATCCCGACCCTACTGTACAATACAGGCATTGTTTAGTAAAGGAACATGCAACTTAGGCTTTGACGAGTGCAATGTGTGTTGTCCACAGCCATGGAACCTAACCCCTATTTCCCATTAGCCTTTAGTCTTACCATCCGCGAATATACCAACCACGGGGATTTAGAGGAATCTAACCCCCGTGGATGGCGAAGGACTACTGTAGAGCAAATATTAACAAAATACAGTAATATCTCCGTTAGCTGGAATCCCTCAAACCCGGAACTCTCCAATAGCCGGAATTGAAATTTTCGGAGAAAATCATTCCTAAATCTGGAATTTTCCGGAAAATCCCAGCTTTGGGAATGATTTTCCGAGGGGCGAATTTTCCCGATATACATAAAATTCCGGAAAATTCCGAGGATGGGAGAGTTTTTTCCGGGTTTGAGAGATGAAAATCAAGCGCATTTTCTGGAAATTCTGAGAAAATTTTTCCAGTACCCAGAAAATTCCGGGAATAAGGGATATTTTTCCGGGTTCGAGCGATGATGTAATTTCTGGAACTTCTGAGAACATTTTTCCGTTACCGGAAAATTCCGGGGATGAGGGATTTTTTCATGCTTTGAGAGTCGTCTTGTTTCCCGTAAATCTCTCATTCCTGGAAGTGCTCTACAGTACACCAATTGTTCCGGCTAATGGGATAGCACTGTACAGTAGGTTCTCAAATTCTGTGAGTTTTTAATTCAACGTTTTTATTTGGAAAAAAAAAAAAAAAAAAAAAAAAAAAAACTACAACACAATTTCAAATTTCGACGGCGGAAAGTCGAATTTCGACGGGTTTGAACGGCCCACCAACGTTCAGACGTGCACAATCATGTAAACAGCATCATTTCTTTTATGTACAAAGGATTCATTATTGTTTATTACTGAATGTCTTTTTTATTGAATTAATGTTTGTGTGTGCAAAATGAAGAATACAATTCATTAATAATACGTAGAATATTAAAACACACGAGGAGATGAAACGGCATTGTTTTCATTAATGTTTACAAAACCAGTGACTGGTTGGTTCTACATATAAAACTGAAGAAAATAAGACAATGGTTGTAGCTGTAGTAAAATTATTGTAAAACAATTAATATGGTTGTTTTAAGTAATGTTATTTAATGTTAATAAATGGAACAATAAAGTAGCTTCCGGTAACCATTAATGGTAAAGAAAAAATGTGAGATCGCACATGTAAGTGCGCACATGTGAAAACATATCATCATTACTCTACATAAAAATATGAAAGCAACACTTATTTACTGTTCATATATATTTTAATTAATGTTTCTGAATGTAAAACGAAAATTCTACTCACCAATGGTGGTAAAGTCTAAAACATAAGGACAGCCAATGATGTGTGAGTTTTTACTCATGACGAAGTCATCAGGCTCAACTCTGGCTGAAGCTGTAGCTTTCCATAAAGCTGTTGCTGAAACTGTTACTGAACCTGAAGTTGTTGATGAAGCTGCTTATGATGCTGAGTTTGATGGTGTAGCTGAAGTTGATGATTTAGGCCATAGAATAATAAAGCTTTCTTTTCTCATTTTACATCTATATGTTGAGGTCATTTGTGTTTTTCACGTCCCTGTTAATTTTAATGCTTTGTTCTGTTAATGGATCCACTTCAGAAAATATGTTCATTGCTTGCTCCTTATAATATCCACAGGCCTGTGTTGTTTTCAGTTTTTATTTAACTTTATCTGTGTTATTTTTGTTGGTTTATTAGGATGTTGCTTTATGACAGGTAGTAGTTTGCCAAAAAAAGTAGGGTAAATAAGGCAAAATTTAGCCAAACATCAAAAGTACCAGACTCAAATTAATTTTCTCCATAGGAAGTTGTATTTAAATTTGAACGATTTGAATTTTGCGAGGTTTTTACAGTCTAAATAGGTGTCCAAATATGAGAGCCTACTGTACTGTGTATTAGTCATAAGCACTAATTCTGAAGAAGGCAAAGCTTAAAACATTGTGCACACTACATACGGTAAATATACAATGCAGCTTGTATCCCAACTGCAACCCGACAACTCACACCAAGGCAAGAGACACCTTGTGGGCATAGAGCACACCACACAATGCAAAAGGTTTGGTTTGGGTGTTAAGGAACTTGTGCCTTTGTGAACATAACTGGTTAGGTTAGGGCTGGGCAATCCACCAACTTGTTTTGACTAAGCACTGAAAATAAGATGTGATGTATCATTGACTGATTGCAAATAAGTTAATAACCATCATGAATATTTTTTTCTATTTATTCTACTTCATCCTCCCAAATTCTGAAATAAATATGTTAGGCCTCACCATTTCCTCCAATATGTCCTGGAAATCACACATCCTTAGTATAACTAAAGCTGCCTCCCGAAAGTTGGGAATGCTGTACAGATGCCACAGCTACTTCACTCCTGAGCAGTTGCTCCAAGTATATACCGTAAGGGATTCATTCGTCCTAACTTGGAGTACTGCTCTCATATCTGGGGTGGCTCTTCTTCTGTCCAACTATTAGATAGGGTGGAATCAAAGGCATTTCGTCTTATTAACTCTCCTCCTTTAGTCGACAATCTCTCTCTCCCTTTCTCTTCGCCGCAATGTTGCTTCACTCTCTCTCTTACAGGTACTTTAACGGGCAATGTTCAGTGGATTTGGTATCCTGTGAACCGCCGGCAAGGCCGTGGGTTCGTAACACACGTCTTGCCCGCGGTGCCCACCATTTCTCTGTGGATGTCGGTCACACGAGAATAACCCATTATAGTACCTCCTTCTTTCCTCACACAGCCAAACTGTGGAATGCTCTGCCTTCTTCTGTGTTTCCTTACTCTTACAATCTGTCTCATTTTAAAAAGCTGGTTTTCCGGCATCTTCGTGGTGTAGATTAATACAGTATAACCTTTTTTTTCTATATTTTCAATTTCTTTCCATTCTTTTTCTACCTACACCAACCAGCAAGCAACACCACCTCCTCCACTCCTGCCTGGCGGCCCTCACTCCCGCCGGCAAGCATGGCGACCCACAAGCTGGTCCTCCTCTGAGCACCCTCACCAACCAGCTCTCTCTACATTACGCTTGTAACCATGCTGCCTTCCCAGCACCAAGCTGCACTGTACATCCAATACAATATGTATACAGAGAGCACATTGTGAGTGTCCTTTCTCCATCTCATCCTGAGTGTGAACCAACATCTCGTACCCCACAAATGGGGAACCCCGGAGATTCGCACTCACACAGGATGGAGAAACCGATCACTCTTCCAGTCTTCAAGCAACATGGAAGACTGGCTTATCCACACAGAGGCAGCTCTCATTGGCTCAACAGCTACTGTCTTTACACCGTAGGTTAGACACCCTAGAGCAGCACTGCTTCTCTAAGCAGACACCAGCTCCTCTTCCTGCCCCAAGCACCACGTCCTACCGACCCCAGCACACCAGTCCTGCCTCAGACGCCACCCCTGGCCCAGCAGTACCCCCTGCCACTGTCCTGGACCCTCCTCCGCTCCTGCCTGGCAGCCCCTGCTCCCGACGCGGCCCATGCGCCTGAGCGCAGCCCCACGCACCCTTTTTTTTTTCCCTCAGGTACTCCCTGCTACTGTTCTGCACCCTGTTGCTGTCGTGGACCCTGCTGCTGTCATAGACCCTCTTCCTGACGCAGCCCCTGCGCCTGACCCAGACCCACACACTCCAGCAGGCACATCTGAGGATTCTGTACCTGTCGCAAGGGAAACACAGCATTCATTGCCTCAACACACCCTTTTTCTCCCTCTCTTCTCCCACAGATCTCGTGTGTCTAGACAGTTGTCTCCCCTAGCGGCAGGCTCATCCACGCCCTCGCCATTCTGCCTCACATGTGCCATGCAACCCTGCAGACAACAAGTCTCCTACACCACCTGGAGGGAAGGGGGAGTATTGTAGTGGATTCCTCCCCTACAAACGCTGTTTGTCACTGAGTAGCCAACCCCGAGAATTCCCCAGAGTATGCCTCGTGGTCTAGGTCAACCAGCGCCGCCTTACATGACGGAGGTCAATTATTAAGCCACACCTACCTCCGCTATATAAGACCTGACCTCGTGGTGACCTACCTCTTTTTCTACCTACACCAACCAACACCACCTCCTCCACTCCTGCCTGGCGGCCCTCGCTCCCGCTGGCAAGCATGGCGACCCACAAGCTGGTCCTCCTCTGAGCACCCTCACCAACCAGCTCTCTCTACATCACGCTTGCAACCATGCTGCCACTTCCCAGCACCAAGTTGCACTGTACATCCAATACAATATGTATCAGAGAGCACATTGTGAGTTTCCTCTCTCCATCCCATCCTGAGTGTGAACCAACATCTTGTTCCCCACAAACTGATTGCGGATAAACAAGGTTACGAATACCGAGGCTATGAGTAACGGGGTTTGCCTGTATACAGTATAGTATATTAACTCAGATGTTCAAACTGCATAAACAAGAACTAAACTTTTTTCTTAATTCAATTTAATACAATACATAATTGTGCTGTATATGCAGTAGAAGAGATGAAAAGGTCAAGCGAAATAAAGATCATACTATAAATAACTGGTTCAAAGTAATGTGCATTTACTATAGTGCTTTAAGAAGATTCTACCTTACTGTTATAGATAAAAATTGTATATTAGATACACATTGTTCCATAATACCTGCTAATTTTCTGTCACAATCTTCTTTGGTTGTGGTAACAGATGCTTGTGCCTCATCCCTCTGCCTTATCATAGATTTTAGCTCATCCTGCAGCTGGCCAATCTCCTGGGATAACTTAGTCATGCTATTCTCAGCATCTTTAACAACCTGGAAATATAGCACAAAGAATTAACATGAAAAACAAATAGACCTGATCCAGGTTGTTCTAGTGGAAATTTGTCGATAAAAATACTGGCATCCCTCAAATACCTGAAAGGTTTTCGGTAACTTGAAACCTAGTTTCGCACTCACTTCCTTTATTAAATTGGACATGGTTTCATACAGGCAGAACTTTCTCCTGAAACAAATTAAAACAACACCTAAGATTTTTAAAAAATATACTTGAAAAACAATGCAATATTTTTTACAAACTATACAAGAAATTACATATATAAAACTAATTTTCCCATAAGAAGCACTACACTATATTATGGGGGGATACATTCCTGGGTGGGATTACTGAGGGTACTTGGACTGAGTTTTAGTGAAAAAATAAAATAAATAAAATACTTTTCAGAAAAATCGTACAGAAATGCAATATAAAATAAAAATCAGGGGCCTGTGCATGTTCATTCACAGCCTTGTCTCATGTGGCATGTCTAAGAAGTTCATTAACTGACAACCCATCTCCATCAACAAGCATCCAGTTTTACCTTTATGACATTAAACCAAAAAACATGAAACATTTGTAAAAATGCATAATAGTTACCAGTACAATATATACAGTACAGGTATGTGCAAAATTAGATCCCACTACTAATTTGCTAAACTGAAAATCATTGGAATGTGCCTATAAAAATAAAAATCTATAGAACCCATAAAGTCCCAAACTGCTTCTCTTCTTGATGTAGGACAAAATGAAGTACAGGGAAAACCTCGTTAAACCATGTCTCGTTCAGGTATATTCCGCTTTAACGATGGTCATGAATTAAGAACATCTCGCAATATACGACAAAAAAAAAAAAAAAATCGTTTTAACGATATCCATCAAATATCCATTGGTTGGAAAAAAAATGCTTTCTCTAGTACAAACTATGGGTTGTATTTACTCAAATTAATCACTGCCTTGTAAGGATTCCAGCAAGGCAAATTATATTTTTCTGTGTCAAATCAGTGACATTTTATAAGAAAAGAACATTTAACCCTGTGCACCACCATAAGTAACGCATCTCAAACTGCACTTGTCACATGCGGTAATATCTACCACCACACAGCCAACCCGCACACTACAGTCTTGCATGTGGTTCTTGGTCAATTGCATCTCCCAGTCATTGCATAGCCCCACGATTATCACTCAGCATAGTTGGCCGTATGTACAATACATTGTACTTATCAGTGTATTTTTTATGAGAGGACAGCACTAACATTTAGATTGAACTGTGTTATGGTGACTGTAAAGTAATTCGTCTCTGTTGTGAAAATGATATGAGCAGTGACGGCCACTATTATTGTACAGTATTTACATTATCACCGTTCACTCTGTCTTTGTGACAAGTGCTTTTGCTCTGTTTTTGTCACTGTGGAGTGAGCAGTGTAACTTTGAAATTGTCTGGGAATGCCAAGGCATCCATGACATCCGGGTCTCTGAGGTGAAGCTTCATACTGTGAAATGGCAGAAGACTCCCCAGAGGCTGTGTGGGAGCCAGAGTGATGTCTCCACTCCACCTACAAGAGTCCCCTTAGCCTCAAAGGGGACATTGTGAAGCAGCCAGGCTTGTTCTTTATGATGTGGTGAGTGTTGTTTAATTGCTTTCAATTAATTTTTTAAGTGTAGGATTTTTTTGTTGGTGATGCATATGTGTTTGGGGACTGGCTGGGAACGTATCCCATTAAACCCCATGTTATAATGATCCAGATCTACGATATTTCACTTAGCAATGGGTTTTTAAGGAACCTAACCCCATTGTTTACCGCGGTTTACCTGTACCAAGGCCTTTGGTCATTTGAAAGACAGACTAAAGACATAATGAACCTTAGTTAAAGTTTAAGGATATTATGTTCCCCTTCTGTGACATCTAAATACTTTTGGGAAAATTTTATTACCCAAGATTTTATTTTGTAACTTCAAAATACACGTAAGTTTATTCACCTTAAATATATTTTTCAATTATTTTATTAATCTACCAATCTATAGAAACCCAAGTACAAAAATTTTAATCACAGGCCCACCTTGTCCTTCTCCAAATACAGCTGCTCCAGTTCAAATTTCTTACTGTCTGCTAGCTGTTCAGCCATCTGCACTTGGGTAGTCAGTTTCTCTACTGAAGATTCTGCTGCAGCAAGTTTTACCTTCAGCCCTGATACCTGCATCATAATATAAATAGCCACATAAAAAATATAAATAACAAATAGAAACAAATCAATATAAAAAATAAAATAAAAATTAAATCCCCGCATGGAATACAGTATGATGAAGGCTACATGGCTAATTTTGGTACTGTCATTCCAATGACAACTAATACTGTAGCAATACAGTCATCTCTCCCCAACCAAGGTTTTAAGTATGTATCCCTTTTACATAAACTGTAAACAGTTTTTCTTCCACATTATAAAGTTATGAGTATCTACGGGTTTCCACGAAGCAGCCATGTGGCGAGGAATAAAAACTAAAATTGTTCATGTGTGGCAGTGTGTGTGTGAGGAGGTCAGGGGGCACACAGCAAAGAGCATCATTAGGAGGAGTAGCGTCCCAGCTGGGCTGTGTTGTTAAGGCAAGTGTGTGATAATCTGTGTTTATGGCCACTGAGTCCAAATATTGTACAGTACCTTTTTACATATAATGTACCTGATATTTTGGGTTCATGATCCAAAGGTCGTTTGCACCCAATAAAATACAGTCAGTTCTGCTATAACGCGATAGTTGTGTTCTTGTAAAACCTCGTGTTCTAGAAATTCGCGCAATAGAAATAACAGGGCTTATGGAGAAAATAGGGTTAGGTGCTGATTACTCGAAATCGAAAAAATTTAGTAGTTAGCCTAACACAAAGGATAGCACAGTCTAAATAAATGTTACATTCATATCTAATAATGAAATCATACAGTAAATGTTACACTTTACCTTGAAATAATATGAATATAACTTGATGGGGGAGAAGGGTGATGTTGAGGAGTCATGCAGACAGGAGTTGAGAGCTGTCATCGTCATCATCAGTATCATCATCAGCAGGTGCAGTTTTGGTTGCATGGTTGGGATGAAAAAAACGTCTAATTCCAGAAGTGGATGGCTGTGGTTCAGTGTCTTCAGACTGCTTCTTGGGGGTTAACTTAAAAAAGACGTCTAATGTTTGCTGCTTTGCCGTCTTTCTTCTTTCACAAAGAAGCTGTTCATAAGGTGCCAAAAAAGATTTAACACCATGAACTGCAATCCTGCTCCTTTCTGCATTGTAGTCATTGTCTTCCAAGATCTGCAACAGCTTATCAACTTCCCTCAGTATAGAAGAAAAAACAGAAGTGGGAAGCTCTCATGGTTTTGCATCCTTGACTTCATCATCTTCCCCAGCAGCAACAAGTTGCTGTAGAGAGGTATTCACAGTGGGACTCGAGCAGTTCCTCAACATCAGCACTTTTCACTTCAGCAAAGCCAACTTGCTTTGCAAGAGAAACACAATTTCCTTTTATTTTTGGGAGCTCCTCTGATGCATCAAAGCCGGTAAAATCATGATTAAATCTGGGAGAAGCTTCCGCCAAACTCCACTCAAGCAGTCCTTACTTACATCACCCCAGGCCTCCACAATGATGTCAATTGCATGCTTGATGTTGAAACTTTTCCAAAACTGAAGAACACTGGCCTTATCATTTCCTTCCTCAGTAGCTGCAATAAGTTTTTTAAATGTACGCCTCAAATAATAGGCTTTGAAGGCTGCTATTACTCCTTGGTCCATTGGTTGAAGAAGAGATGTTGTATTTGGAGGTAGAAAGAGCACTTTGATATTGACAGAAAGCTCAGCAATGGTGGGAGGGCGGCTTGGCGCATTATCTAAAAAGAGGCGAATCTTAAAATTTATATTCTTCTTCTTGCAATAATTTTTAAAAACATTTTCAAAAACATCCACAAGAAGGTCAGAAAAAATTTGTCCCATCATCCAACTTTTTTTTGCTTGACCTAAAGTGAACACCTAGAGTAGACTTTATGTAACCCTTTAAAGCTCGCGGGTTGACAGAGTGATACACCAGCACAAGCTTAAGCTTTAGGTCTCCACTAGCATTTGCACCCAACAACACTGTTACGCGGTCCTTCGCAGCCTTAAAGCCTGGAGCATATGCTTCATTCTTGGATATGTAAGTTCTTGTTGGCATGCGCTTCCAGTATAAACCTGTTTCATCCAAATTAAAAATTTGGTCTAAGGTGTAGCCTTCTTCCTGAATCAATTTCTTTACAGTGGGAGGAAATGCCCGCGCACTTGCTTCGTCGCCACTTGCTGCTTCACCACATAACTTTACATTATGAAATGCATAGCGGTTCTTAAAACCATAAAACCATCCACTACTAGCACTAAAGGCAACCACATCAGGATTTTCAGCTTTTTTTTCTTTAGGTCCTCATATACTGATAAGGTTTTCTCTTTAATGGTGAGGAAGCTGGTCCCAGATCGCTTTTTCGTTTGATCTTCTATCCAAACACTTAGAAGCCATTCCAGCTCCTCAAGTTCCTTTGGCCGTGATCTCACACTTTTGCTAGCACTCAAGGTTTTTCCAGCAATACAGCTTGCTTTAATCTTTGCTCCATTGTCTCTAATGGTGCGTAAAGTAGACTCCTTTATTCCCGTTGCACGCACAATATCACATGTTCTTTCCTTATTTTCAAAACGCTTGACAACATCAAGCTTTTCTTCAAGTGTTATAGCCTTTCTTTTACGATCACCACCGGAAATGCGATCACCAGAACACATCCCGGAGATATTCTTCTTTTCCATAGTCACAAAATTGGAGAAACAGTAAGCAAAAATCACTGAGGACGCTTAAAAACTTCCCACGCATTTCAAACTGATCGTGTGTGTGATGTAAACAGAGAGCGTGGGTGTAAAACGCTAAGTATTTTGTTTTTCTCTCTTATTTAAAATTTTACAATTTACATATACTGTACAAGTATACTGTATACATAAATATTACATAAATTACTTCTGCAATTCTTCACAAACAAAACACATAAATCAACTGAACATGTGATGTCGAACGTGAACTGTAAACACTGCATAACCCCGCGCCAAGCGACAACAACGGTTCGAGTGGAATCGCGTTACAGCCAACACGCATTCGCGTTTTACAAATATTGTTCTTCTATTCATCAATCGCGTTACAGCCAATTAGCGTTGCCAAAACACGTGTTATAGCAGAACTCACTGTACTCTTTAGTTAAAAAAAAAATGTTCACCAAACTACTGGTGCTAAAGAAGAACAGCCTATAGTTTCTACGGCACTTCATCTGTTTTCTTCCTACAGTACAGTATCAGTTTCGGCTAAAGCATTACTGATATTTATATTTCTTGAAATTAAAATTTCATACCCAAGGACAGCAATTTTTTTTTAATTAAAAAAGCGTTAAAGCTGAGCAGTTTTCACTGAAAAGAGGGTGTGTCCTTCCTACTTTACATCTTGATACACACTGAGGACTGTAGTGTGAGCTAGGGAATTTTTCCAAAGCCAAAATATTGTAAATGAAGGCTACAGGCATCCTTATAAGCCATACATCCTACTAAATGCTTTCAAGTGTAATATGAATACTATAAATAAAACATAATATTGTATAATTGTAATTTCAAGCCATGACACTTGGTAAGTGATACTGTATTGATTATTTATTACTCATAAGATTAAAATGAGGGCACTAAGGATTGCCATACCCCAGCACATATGAAGGCAAGTAGGCAGAGACTTCAAGTATCATCTGGTCAATCAATCAAAGTACCATCTTCATGTAAGAGAGTTGTGGACCAGTTCTTCACTCTAAACATTTTCAGCTCTTTCTGGTGTCTGCTGAAAGTGTCCATGCTTCTGATCCACAAAACATTCCTGATTCTATATCACATTTCAGCAGCTTTTCTTTCTCAAAATGAAGTTAATGTCCCTTTTTATTGGCTCTTTTAGATTATTAAATGCTAGTGTATTTGCCCTTGTCTTATAGACATAACTATTTATATAAATATGAGTTAATATACTTGAAGCGTGTAACTATCACCCCCTGTAATTTTCCATAGCTGTGAGGTAGCATGTTCAAAGCACGTGATGACGCACAAGGTGTCTCCAGAATACACCAAGGTCAGCTAACTTGGGCTTGACCCACGGACAGTATCTACTCAGTTCTCACTACAGCTCTCACTTAGAGCCTATCCTTGATAGCTCCATCCTTCCCCTCACAGTTAGTGACTATTACGGTGATTATCCTTTGGACAGTGTACATAGACTTTTGATAATAAAGTAAGAAAACTAATATACAGTATAAGTCCAAAAACCCGGATGCCAGAAATCCAGACCACCTGAGAATCCGGACTTTTCGAAAACTCACTTTTTTTTTTTTTAATTTAGCGGGCTTTTCTGCGTTTATGCGCATGCGTGAGTGCCACAGCTGCACACCGACAACAAGCGACCACGCGGTCGCCACTTTAAAACGAGCAATCAAACTGTGACAACGTATGTAATTTTGAGTCCTACTCTTTCCATTTAAAGAGTACTGTACAAGCCCATAATAATGGCTCTTAAGGTAGATAAACTTCGTTGTGTGAAGAGAAAGAAGAACACGTTGAAATTGAATGGCAAACTTGAAATAATTAAGAAAATAGAACGTGGTGTGAGCAATACTGTTCTAATGGAAACATACGACATTGGAAAGTCTACAATTTATGATATAAAAGAGGCAAAGAATAAAATTCTAGAATTCACAGCTTTTTCTTTAAAACTGCTCGTTTTGATAAATGAGGCATGCTATATTTCCTAATGAATAAACTATCAAAATGTACCTGTTCATCTCTTCTTTATTCCTCCTTAAATTTGAATTTTAAAAGTACTGCCTAAGAATCCGGAAAATCCGAAAATCCGGACCAACCCAATCCCCAAGCAGTCCGGATTTTTGGACTTCTACTGTATTGGATTTTGCTACTAAATCCGATAAACATTTATCTATGTTCTAGTTTGGCTAGAATATAAGGTAACAGCTTCACCAGTGCCTGTTACGAGTGTTACCATCCAGCAAGGTTGTTACACATGACAGCTTCACAAGTAGTGTCATCCAACAAGTAACAGTCACTTAACAGTTAAACAGTTGGTAACGGTAGAGATAATTTGTTTCTCCCCATCACTGTGTTACACTGTTACTAGAATTTAGTGTTACACTAGTTTTGCTTAACCTATTCTTGTTTTGAATTATTTTGCACTCCTACCTTCACGTGTAAGGTTACTTCCCAAATACACAAAATTTTCCTTTTGTTTAAATTTCCTGTTGTCTGCCATAATTTATGTTTTAGGATTTATTTCCATTCTGGAAACAACCATTATTTTTATAATTACAGCCTTAACTCTTAACCCATATTCTTCACCTTTTTGTAATTCCTCTTCAGTATCCGCGATAAGAGCGATATCATCGACATAGCATATTTGTGATACTGTATTATTTTACCATTAGCTTTTATTTCTTCAATGTTACTTAGAGCTTTTCTCATTAAAAAAATTCTGAGTAAGCCTCGTCTTACTCCCTGTCAACTGGTAAAGAAACACTAAAAAAAATTTTGAAACTAATTTGTTTCCATATTTATATAAACAAATACTGTAGATTACCTGAGCAGCAGCCATTTCTTTCTCCTGACGTAGCTGAGTCAGATTTTTGGTAAAATCTTCTGCTGCTTTCTCTAACTTAGCAACCTCTGCCTCTAACTGATTGCTCCGACTCAAAGCCATCCTGTAATCTTTTTCTACTGATACTGTCTGAAATCAAGAAGTTTATGTTAACATCCAATACAAATAAAGTATAATCAAATCATCAATATGTAAGTGAAGTAAAGGTCAATTTACATACTTACTTATACAGTACACTCTCGATTTAACGGAATCCGATTTAACAAACTCTCAATTTAGCGGCAGGAATTTTTTCCATTTTTGTTTCCGTTCGATTTAGTGAACTAGTTCGCGAAATCGAGACTAATTCTGTTAATTCGCTCAAACTTACAGAGACACCTCAGACACATGATACAGTAAAACCAACTTCAGCCTATGACAAATGTACTAAATGTATAAAAACAATAAATAATGATATAAAAAACAACATTCCCCATCTTAACAGAAAGCATTTATGATACTGTTATCAGTAACAAATAAAACCACACAGGAAAAGGGAAACACTGGAGCACCTTAGCTTTTGAATTTATTCAAGACATCTTCAGAGGCAAGTGAATTTACAGGTACTGAGAGGCTTACATACAATGAGTGACCTTACATAACATCAGGTCAGGTCAATAATATGGGATCCACTAATCCACACACCACCTCCACTGCAAATGAAAGAAGAGCTTATAAAAAAAATGGAAGACATAACAACAGGTCAGGTCAAAAACATGAGACCCACTAATCATCTATCCTACGTCCACCTCAAATGCTTTCAAAGCATATTTAACCAGGGCCGTCTCAAGGCATAGCAGGAGTAGGCCCCCAGCCCATTGGGGCCCCCTGATGCCTCCTTCAGGAATTTAGTTCAAAATATCTGAGGCTGGCTGAGTATGAATTTTTCAAGTTATCTGCCGAATTAAGAACCTTTATAAAGAAAATTTGAACCTTAAAAGGTATTACAATACATTAATTATTACTGCTTTCTTGATATTTTCTACATACAAAAACATAATTAATTCTTGTTCTGCTATTATAGTTTATTTCCTGACATATTTCCTATACTACCCACTATCACAATTCAGTTCATCACACACATTACGACACCGCCATCACCACGAAGGACACTGGGACACTCCCAACTCCCGGAGCCCATCCGCCGAAAATATTACTTTGACCTTAGACACACAGGCTTAAGGCTGAATTCCCTAAAAGTCCTTCACATTTTTTTTCTTTTTAGTTTTCACAGCTGTAGAATACAGTGGTCCCTCGGTTAACGAGCACAATTCGTTCCAGAAGGTTGCTCGTTAACCGAAATTTTTTTTAACCGAAACCATTGTTTCAATGGGTTTTTGGGTAATTGGTTCCAGCTAACCGAAAATTACATACAAACTAAAAATAAATGCAATAAAGTACACTTATTTTGAGGTGTGCATGTAGAAGGCTCCTGGCTGATGATGGGAATTAGAATGGGGGTGGAGGAGAAGGGAGAAGAGAAGGCATTGGGGTGGAAGAGAAGTCACCCCATGCTGCCATTTCACCCATAAAATTTTAGTTCACTTGGTGTAATTCAAGATTATTTTCTTTAAATCAACACTAAACTGTATATTATCAATATACCTGGATCATGCACAACTACAGTAGAGTGATTTACTTGCATATTATCAATATTTATAATATATTTAAAAATGACCAATAATTTGACTGGAAACTCAGAAAAAAGCATTTACCGTATATACTCGTCTATAACCCCCCCCCCCCTCATTTATAGGTCGACCCTGATTTTTTGACCAAGAAATCGTTAATTTATGATATTCCTCGTTTATAGGTCGACTCAAGTTTTTGAGGGTAATGGAACAACAAAACCTTCAGTAAAAACGCTCTACGTCCTATAAACTGAGGCTCGCCGTGCCTGAAACACTGAGTGCCGAAGGCAAATTGTTTACTATTTATTATTACGACATTTTACACTGAAACGCGGGTAGTTTCAACAAAAATATTGTATATCTCCATTCAAGTATTAATTCAAGTCAATTAGGAGGGAATATTATTGTAGCACAACAATTTTTTAACTGAAAACCATTCGAAAAGCGATTACGGTAACATGTTTTGAACGAAAGAAAGCGAAAGTCATCGTTTTCGTCACGATTTTATCCCACTTTCCACTGTAATACGTACATCATTTCAGCAAAAATATTACATTTCCGTGAATGCATTATATCAAGCACAGTATGAATAGAATATCATTGTAATATAACAGTATTTTAACCGAAAACTATTGAAAAAACGAGTAACATCTCAAGAACATCGGAAGCTTAGGTAAAGTCTTTTGTTTTCGTCATGTATTTTATCCTATTTTACATTGAAATACATCACGTTTCAGCAAAACTACTATTTATTTCCGAGAATATATTCCCTTCAGGCACAGTTAAGGTAAAATATACATGTGATGTTACAGTTTTTTAACTGAAAACGATTCGAAAAACACATGTACCGTCTAGCTGATACGCAAAAGCTGGTGGTGCATCGTGCATCGTTGTAAACAATAGGAGGTTGAAGTGGATTACTGGGTATTATATTAAATGTGAAATATCGAAAAGGTTTTTATTACCGGTATTTTTTGTAGATCAATGGGTACTGTGATACCGTATATGATATGATAAGTTAGCCTGTGCTAAGAACTTCAACATAGACTACTGAAAGCACGTTGTAAGGTAATTTAGCCTATTGTAAGTTGGTGAGCTTCATTTACTGAAGGAACTGCACAACTTTTCATTACTAATTGGTACATATTTTACGTATCCATTGTTTACTGGCAGTAAATTGTAAATATTTTTCATGTCTGAAGCTAAAAGTTGCTCCTCGCCCTTCCCATCATGCACGGGTTCAACCTAACAAAACTATTACGCATGTAGAGGTCGACCCATTATTTTTTGCCTAAAAATTTGGTCTTAAAAACTCGAACTACACACGAGTATATACGGTATGTTGAAGAGTCTCAAACAAGATGTTCCTTCCTCTGAACCGGTAAACAAATTGACGCCAAGCTTGGTGTGTTGAGTAGCTGTTTGGCGCGCGAAAAACTAGTTTCCTGTACTTCAATTATGTTCAATAATTGTTAAAATGACTAAAAAATTTAATATAAAACTTTTAAAATTATTAAATAGTACAACCTTCTTGATATTTACTAAAATAGTAAGGAATTTAAGCCCTAAAACCGATTACTGTATTGGTGGACTAATACTACAGCTGCTGAGCAGGCAAATGCAGGGGAAAACACGTTGGGAAAAATTTGTAAGGAATTCGTTAACCGAAATTTTTTCGTTAACCGAAGTGAAGAATCTTATGGAAGGTAATTCGTTAACTGAAATTTTGTTAACCGAGGCGCTCGTTAACCGAGGAATCACTGTATATCAATCCGGTGAGATGGAAGATGAAGCCACAGTCAGCGATCAAACGCAGTACCCAGGACAGGAACACTACAGGTTTGATCGCGTTGGTTTTCTCGTCTCTGATCTCTTGTAATTCACCCTTCAGTTGTGTCGAGGCTACAGTAGAGTAGCTAGGGACTCAATCACAGTGAGTGAGACTGAGTGATACCATAATACCATTGTCTGTAACTTTCAATGAGGTCCAAGTGAAAGTATTTATGAGGTGCCGTATCAAGCTATAGAGGCTATGCATTATCAAACTAAACAAGTAAGGGAGGCTCTGCTGAATATGATGAACAAAGTCACAGACCTTGTGACAGGAATAAAGGCCCAGTCCGCTGGCGGAGGAAGTTGGGTCTTACCATTTTTTTATATGCACCGTGGCATGATATTACATTCTGAAACAAATACAAGAAGTGAGCAAACTCTTGCAGTCTACTACCATGCAGCTTGATGTGGCTATGAGCTTACTGAAGAATACTAAAGCCTCCCTGGTGAGCTATTGTGAGAATTGATTTGTCTCAGCACAAGCATCAGCTAAGGACATGTGCAAGGAATTGAATGTGGAGGCTGTGTTAAAGGGAAAAGAGACTTTGAATGACGAAGAAACACTTTGGATATGAAGCTCCAGATGAGCCAATTTCTGATGCTTTGAGAAGATTAGAAGTCTTTTTTCAATACAGTGGTCCCTCGGTTAACGAACACAATTCGTTCCACAGTCGTCCGTTAACTTTAAAATTTTGTTAACCAAATCCATTGTTTCTATGGGATATTGCGTAATTGGTTTCAGCTCACAGAAAAGTATATATACAAAGTAAAAAAATAATGCAGCAAAGTACACTTACTTTGAGGTGTGTATGTAGAAGCTTCCTGGTTGATAATGATGATGGGAATTAGAAGTGGGGGTGGAGGAGAAGGGAAAAGATAAGGAAGTGGGGATGGAGGAGAAATCACCTTTCAGGGGAGCCGTGCTTGATGCAGCCATTTCACCAATAAAATTTTAAGTTCACTAGGTGTAATTCAAGATTATTTTATTTAAATCAACACTGCACTGCGCTATATATTATCAATATGTTAACTAAATTTCAGAATGACCAATAATTTCAATGTAAAAATGCAAAAATATTCAAGACACCAACAAAATAGATGTTCACTCCACTGTAAACAAAGCCAAACTGACGCCAGGTGGTTGAATCAAGCGGTTGATGGGCGCACAAAAAACTAGTTCCCTGTACAGTACTGCCTCTTTATCGACGGGGGTTACGTTCTGTAGACGGCCGTCGATAAAGAAACGGTCGATACCGTCGATACCGTGATGGTTACGTAATTTTTCTAACTATTATTAGCATATGTTGAATAAATGTACCTTTAAGCATTAATGCGTTTCCTTTACACATAACCATAAATAATAGTGTATAAATAATAATATAATAAGTGGACAAAAATACTAGCAAACTTACGATTTCATTTATTGAAGTGAACATCGGTCCTTACAGTAAACAATACAGTGTACAGTATATACAAGTGTGATGATTGAGGCTTATTAAAAGCCTGACCAGTCAGATGAGTATGATGAGTCAAGGTCTGCATCTTCTTGAGGGGTGTGGGCAGGTACTGCGTCTTGTTGTTGTGAGGTGCCGGCAGCTTCTACGTCTTGTTGTTGTGAGGTGTCGGCAGCTTCTGCCTCCTGTTGCAGGATGCCGGCAGGTTCGGCGATGGCAGGCACTCGACCACTGAAGAAGTTGGTGATGGTGGTCTGTGCTTCCTTGCTTCTCATTTCCCTCTGCAGTTCTATATATGGCAACATAACATTTTCAATAGCTCTCTTTGCTTTAAGGGACCTATCAAGGGAGGGATCAATGTCATAGAGACGAGCAGAGAGGGCCTTACTCTTTCTTATTACTTCACCAAGATTATCTAAAGGCATGGTGATATAAGTTGATGTGATATAAGTTGAAAATCAAAGACTGTTGCCCACGCGGCTTGGCTGATGTCTGTGTTCAGGGAAGGCGGGCCGCGAGTAGACACTAGTCACGCCACTAGTGCCGCCTAGCGGCGAAAGTACAAACAAGGCCCGCAGAGTTCAAATAAAGCCAAAATAAAAATCCGTCTAAATAATCCGTCGATAAAAAATCCGTCGATAAAGAGGGAGTACTGTACTGCATATACTATCAATATGTTAACTAAATTTTAAAATGACTAATAATTTTAATATAAAAAATGCACAAATATCAATGAGCACAACTTTCTTGATATTTACTCCACTGGAAACGAATGTAAACATAAAACAACTTACTGAATTGGCAGACTAGCCCATCAGCTGATGCTCACAACAAAACGTGTTGTTCGTAAGAATTTCGTTAACTGAAGTTTTGTTCGTTAACCAAATTGAAGATCCTTATGGGAGGTAATTCGTTAACCGAAATTTCGTTAATCGCCTCGTTCGTTAACCGAGGGACCACTGTACTGTGATAGACTCTGCCATCACATCACTCAATGAAAGGTTCCTGGGCCTGGGAGAAGTTAGAGACAAATTTGGAGTTCTCTTTCACTTCAAAGAAATGTCCATTGATTCACTCGCAACACAGCGTCAGGAGCTGAGTGACACCCTGAGCTATGGTGGAGAGTCAGATAATGATGGAAAAGAACTAGCCTATGAAATGAGAAATTTACCACTTACCTCCTGAAAATATGACAACATTGGAACTTCTTAAATATATACATGAAAAGCAAATTAAAGACCTTGTAGTGGCCTACTCTCACTACAACCGCTCAGCTGTCTCGCCTCTCCCAATCAGCAGCGAGTTCCATACCACAGCCTTAGCTCCTGAACCACTCGCTGATAGGCCACTTACCGTCCCCGCCTCAGCCAGTCAGCAGCGAGTTCCAGACCACAGCTTCTGCCCCCAATTCGCTCGATGATTGGCCAGCTGCCGGCCTCGCCTTAGCCAACCAAGGGTGCCTTTCAACAAAACTGCTGGAAATAATACCCCTTTCATACCTCTCCTAAAAACAAAATAATAAAGATCACAAACCTGAGCTAATGCTTTATCCAGAGATGCCTGCAGAGAGTTTTGGGTGTTGCGGGCAAGGGTTTCTTGTTGCTGGAGTTTTGTCTGTAAGTCACGCATTTGACGTTCTGTGGATGAAATACCGATTTGATGGATAAAACTAACAATTGTTTTATGTAACAGATGAATGAAAAATAAAACTTAATTTAACAAAAAACATAAAAATATCATGAATTATGGTCCTTCAAAACAATGAACCTAGTTTTAAATATGTACAGTACAGTATACGGTAATCTCCGAGTTAGTCAGAATAATTGGTGCAGAGCGGTTCTGGTTTTGACAGATTTCTGGGTATGCTCACAAATTTTCTCATCCCGATAAAAATCGCACATTTCCAGAATTTTGGGGGCACTGGTGAATGTTTCCGCATCAGACTGCAATTGGACAGACATAGTAGCTTTCAGGTATGTTTATGTGTTTGTCTCTAAGGGAGTTGCTCCACTTCCCTTAACGGAACTCTCCTTTTGAGGAATGGTATCCCCATCCTATTTAGGACACGTCCGTACAAACAACCAAGTCTGTTTTAGAGGGAACCCAGGGAGATGAACCGATTAGATTGTCCAAATTTGTCCACCATGACAGATGAATCTTATCTGAACAGGGAGAGAAGAAGCAAAATTTTTGTTTCTGTGAAGCAACTTCGACCCCAGATGAGTTAGTTGCTTCTTTCTTAACTTGCCCAAAGGTACTACTATGGTGGCAAAATTCAACAGGTCCAGTAGTTTTTCCCAATCGTGCCAAGAAATCTCTTACTTTACACAAAAGGCTTCTACTTGGTTTATCACATGTTACCTTTGCTTCTGGTAGACTGACTGACTGCTTTTTGGTGTCCCACTGGAGACCAAACCAATCCAATTTCTGACATGGTATGAGATTGGATTCGACCTGGTTTATCTTTAATCTTAAGTTTTAAAAGAGTACTAGTGTACGTTGGGTCGCCCTTTGACAGTCTTCGAAAGAGTTTCCCCACTATCAGCCAATTGCCTAGATAAGCAAAAGTTCTTATGCCCTCCTTCGCAGAGGATCTCCCTGGGAATGTTCGCCAGTTTTGCAAACACTTTTGGTGCAATTATTAGGGTGAATGGCATCACTGTTAATTGATAACTTACATCCCCCACTGCAAACACTAGAAACTTTCTGTACCTGGGAGCAACAGGCACGTGATAATGGGCATCTTCGAGATCCACTTTTGAGATCCAAGCATTGGGCGGAAGAAGATGCTTCAGATGATCATCTTGATTTTTTTATTTATTTTTTTTTTTTTAATGAACTTGTTCAGGATGGAAAAATCTAAAATCCACCTCAACCCACTCACAGAATTACAAATTCTGTAAGGGTGTTGGTTTCTGGCCACTTTTTTTGTAACACTAGCGGAGGGTGCCTAAACCAAGTCCATGTGAGGCCCCCTTTGATTGTCTTGTACACCCATAACGAAGAAGTCCACCTGTTTTCCCAACCCCCTAGACGACCCAGCTGTCTGGCTTCATTAGGAGAGAGTGGTCGCTGATGTGGTGGAATAAGGTCTCCTTCCACTCCTGAACAAACGGCCTCCCTTACTATGTCATGAATTGTTTCCTCCTCTAGTTTCCTTTATGTTGATAACTGAACCTAGCAGCTGGTCCTGTTCCACTGTTAAACCTTCCTCTTTTAAATTTCCGAAAGGTCTTGGGACTCCTGGGAACAGTAATATGAATAGCTTGTTCAACAGCTGGTCTATACTTAACTAATGCTTATTCCTCAAACAAAGCAGGAGAAAGAGGATAGAACATAGCAATAAATAACCACTACCACTTAAAGCATTATTAGTGGCTTGTTTCCTTAGCTGGGCATTTAGTTTTAGGGCTTTCAACAACATTTCCATAAATGAGTTGTACAGGGAATATGGAATCCCTTGTATAGAAGCAGCAAAACATGTGTCTACTTCTGAACTGTCCTCATGGTCCAGCACCAACTTAGTCAATAACTGACGCATCATGATTGAAGACCAAATATCCGCTGCCGACTTCCTAAATTTGATCTCTTCTTGCAACAGTGCAGAAGCAACTGGTTTCAAATTTATTTCATTGGATATGCCAGCATATTTTGGAGATGATAAATACTGGGAAAGTTCATATAAGGAACTCTTTTTGTCATTGCATTGGAACTTCAAAACACTAAACTTGTGAGCATTCCTGTCTGAAGGAATGAATGTTAAGTCTTTCAATATATTAGCCCAGACTTAATCTATTTCAGAGATCATTTTGGGGCAAATATCAGGCCAAGAACAATGAATGATGACCCACAGTTGCTTGGCCTTCCTTTCTCTTTTTAAGTACTGAGACATCAGGAAGTTTAAAAACATTTTCATAAGGAATCCAGACTCAGATGTGGTTGAAAACAAAGAAGACTTAGGTCTTACCAATGTTACCCAAGGCCTGTTTGGATCATCCTTACGCTCAATGTTTTCCATCAGTTGCATGGCAGTCAACAGCAGCCTGTTTCTGCTCATAGTAACCAACACTTTTGCCCCAGGTGGAAGAGGTTTCCAAAATGGGGACAGGATGAAGTCAAGTCTCAACAGGTTCTCCCTGCTCTAGTGACTGAACACGGTTAGTACCAACTTCCTCATCCTGATCCTGGAATCTACTAAAATCGGGCTGACTAGATAAGAGGTTCTTACCTTAAATATCCAATAACCTACTCTTCTTAGCAGAAGCAGGTTGGTCTAACTGGGGATTAAGTCTCTTACCTATCACCCATAATTCTAAACTTTCTGCCAACTTGGGATCTTTCTAGTGTTTAACAATTAGAATTTTGCTCTCCAAGGCCTTATTCCATCTATTTTTAATTTGTATCTTTGATAATTCCTTCTTATCTCCTGCAGCTTGATTAATTTAAAAAATCTGATCATAACAAACTGCACAATCCAATGGTGAAAACTGGTTGTCTGAGACACAGCTGCCATGAATTATGCAAGCCAAATGAGGATCTAACTTGGTAAGCCAAGTTGCCCTACTTCCTTGATAATTACATGTAGTATGGTCCCCTTGGGTCCTGGGTGAAACTACTACTACTACTGACAGACATTTCTTTGTATGTAGTGTATGAGCTGAGCTCGCCATTCCTTGCAGCTCCTCACTCAACACGAGTTCCCCAGGGACCGTTCCATGGTCTCCTCCATCATCTAGCAGTCCAGAGAACTGTCTTTGATCCTCCAGTTGCACATCACTGATCTAAACTAGGAGGAACACTATGAGTCACATTGTATCATAATAATAATAATACAAGGGCGATTACATTTTCTCCCAAACATAATCAATATGTCTCGTAACTGTGATATATTAGTAAATTATTTAATTTAATATCTCTTATTGTTATATAAGTCACCAGTGTGACAATCATAAACAACTAACTCACTATATCATACACCTTTCCCTTCTCTTATCTCAATTATCCCTCAGCTCAATGAACTTTGTTTCTTAATCAAGCTAACTTTATTTAAAGCACTTATATTTTGAAGGATCACCAAGTCCTCTATTTGTTGCCAATAAGGGTGCACAGACATCACCGCTTCAACTAATCATGCTTGAGCGATGATGTCTGAGTGAGCATCAAGTCACCTGGAAGGGTTGACAGTGCTAACATCATTCACCATTACTTTAGCAAGATGTATTGGGCTGAGAATTCCACCCTAAATGGTTTTCATTCAACCCATACTGAGGATACTAGGTTCATCCCAACATAACTCTTGATTGCTAGTAAGACCGGAGGTCAGCGTCCGGAAGGATCACTAAGACTAGCAGCCTCGCTAAAGTTCACCTGGAAAGGCTGAACCCGTTACTGAGGACATGAATAAAATAGAGCTATGAAGAGAAAACTTAACGCTGGCCTGAACGCTAAGAGTACAACATAACTCTAGATTGCTAGTAAGACCGGAGCGTCCGGAAGGATCACTAAGACTAGCAGCCTAAGTAAAGTTCGCCTGGATAGGCGAAACCCGGTACTGGGGACATTAATAAAATGGAGCTATGAAAACTTAACTCTGGCCTGCATGCTGAGAGTAATCAGAAAACCCAGGGCGGAAGCCCGAAGTTTCGTCAATGAACATGAGAAGAGGGAGAGGGATGGCCACATACATCATGGTATTCATTATTTGCACATACCTATATAAAATTGGGAAAAATAATTTTTTTTATACAGTATATAAATCTATATACCCTACAGTGGTCCCTCGGTTAATGAACGGTCCAATTAACAAAATTTCTGTTAACGAATTAGCTCCCATAAGGATTTTCAGTTCGATTAACGAACAAACTTCGACTAACGAAAGCCTTACGAGAAACACGTTTTGTTGTGCGCATCAGCTGATCAGCTAGTCCATTACAGTAATCGGTTCTATGTTTACATTCGTTTCCAGTGGAATAAATATCAAGAAGGTTGTGCTCTTTAATATTTTAGCATTTTTTATATTAAAATTATTAGTCATTCTAAAATATAGTTATCATATTGATAATATATGCAGTATAGGGAACTAGTTTTTGTGCGCCAGTCAGCCGCTTGACTCACCCGCCAAAGCTTCTTCTGTTTAACTTTGTTTACAGTGGAAGAAACATCGAGCTTGTTGGTCTCCTGAATATTTTTACATTAAAATTATTGGTCATTCTGAAATTTAGTTAACATATTGATAACATATAGCGCAGTGCAGTGTTCATTTAAATAAAATAATCTTGAATTACAGCTAGTGAACTTAAAATTTTATTGGTGAAATTACTGCATCAGGCATGGGTGAGAATGATGATTCCCCTCAGTGTTCCTCTCCAAAAAGGAGAGAGGATTTTCATGTTATAGAATCTGTCAGTCCAGAGGTTCCTGACATTATTATGGTAAGTGACTTGCCTTCCAAGAAGCATTAAAATGCTTCTCTTCTCCCTTCTCCTCCAACCCCCCTTCCTTCTCTTCAACCTTCTCCTCCACCTCCCACTTCTAACTCCCATCATCATCATCAACCAGCAACATTCTACATACACACCTCAAAGTAAGTGTACAGTACTGTACAGTACTGCATTTTGTTTATACTTTGTAAGTACCTTTCTGTGAGTTGGAACCAATTACCCAATATCCCATTGAATTAATAGATTCGGTTAACAAAATTTTCAGTTAACGAACGACTCTGTGGAACCAATTGTGTTTGTTAACCGAGGGACCACTCTATATATATTCTTTCAGTGAAAACGAGCCCGGAAGGGCATAAAACACAGTCATTCACTGAGTGACCTGAAAGCAGAGGAAATTAGTCACTTAAGATCGACTGCCATCCTAGAGATAGAAGACGAGCCGTGGTTGCCATGCTTGACCAGACCGTATAAAAAATTCCCCAAACACAATATCTGAGACATGAATCAAAATAAAAGTCTCTCGATTTCTTCACCGTACTAAGATGTACAAATGCCAAAAATAAAATCCTCGTGGCACATAATATAACAGCTATTACAACACAAATTAGAGGTGCTTTCCTTGCGCGTATTTACAGCTGATTCGCCAGGCAAAAAGATGACGGTAGCAGTGTGTGTGATGGAGGGGGTTTTGAGGATTGCAATTAAATGCCAGGTAGCGACGTGTCCTCCTAATATTACGTATTTAAGTAATTATTAGATGTTTTAAATGCCTTTATCAGGGCCGGATTCAGGAGTGGGCAAAGTGGGCAGCTGCCCAAGGGCCTCCACAATCTGGGGGCCTCCACATATTACAATATTTTATTTATTTGTTTATTCATTTGGATTATTTTTATTTTCAATCTTTAGAATTCATGTTTATCTATTCCATCACGTAAAACTATGTTCAGCAAGAAGCGTGATAGAAATTAGGCTAGTTACTCCATGAAATTCATGAATACCTGGTTTTCCTATGAACCGTATGTTTTTAATGAATGCTATTTTTTGTGTTGCTAATAATATATTTAGAATTCCACAAACATATACAGGTAGTCGTCGACTTACGACCGAGATTGGTTACGGCCAACCGGTCGTAAGTTGATCTGGTCGTAAGTCGGCCTATGTTATAATTACCTTACGTATATTATAATGTGTAATCATCTTTAAGTCATATTTTATCAACATTTTCTTTGTTCATTATTGTTACGGTCGTCAGGTTTAAGTAAATCACTGCATATTACAATACAATTGGTTTATTATTTACACAACATACAAAAAAAAAAAAATACAGGTGCAAAACATATAAAACATTTTAGTTGCAAAACATACAAACATACAAAAAACATCTTATTGGCCGCTGGTGCTTGGCTGTGGATCGTCGGGGTCGTCAGCTGGGGCAGCCTTTGGGGTAGCCGGAGGAGTTGTTTTTTTCATGAACATGGTGAGCTTTGTCTGAATTGTTCGTTTCTTCTTCTCCTCGTAAATTTCTTGATATGGACGAAACGAATTGCGTGCCATCCGCTCAATCCTTGCAAATCGTTCAATGTTTGGGTCCATTCCTTCAAAATGGGCAAGAAGTTTATTTAGTAGAGATAAACCTTCTGATAATCCCTTAGTGGTGAACGTCCTTTGTGGCTCCTCCTCCTCTTCGTTATCCGCTGCTTCTCTCCTTTCTTCTTCTGCTACATTTTCTTCTTCCAATTCGATTAGCTCTTCATTTGTAAGTTCCTCTGATTCTTGGTCTAGCAACTCCTCAACATCTTCCACTTCACATTCCAAAGAAAGATCTTTTGCCAGTTTTACTATTTTTTCCCGAATAACTTCAAGCTCATTTTCACTGTCAAATCCTGCAAAAGTATGAACATAGCGCTTAACACACTGTTTCCAGATGCCATTCATGCACTTCTCCGTCACAGCCTCCCAGGCGTTTGCCAGATTCTTGATACCCATAAGAATGTTGTACTGTTTCCAAAAGTCACGCAACGATAGTTCTGGGTCGGCATCTATAGCGGCTATGGCTTGGGCAAAGGTGGTTCGGAGATAGATAGCCTTGAAAGTAGCAATTGAACCTTGGTCCATAGGCTGCAAAATTGAAGTCGTGTTTGGCGGCATAAAAATCACTTTCACGTCCGGATGAATATCTGATAGATGAGGTGGATGTCCAGGCGCATTGTCCAGTAGCAATAAAATCTTGAAAGGAATTTCTTTCGTCAAACAATATTCACGAGCTTGAGGAATAAAACAATTTACAAACCAGTCTTCAAACAGTGCCTGTGTCATCCATGCTTTACGGTTAGACCGAAAGTAAACGGGCAGCGTGTGCTTGTTTACATTTTTCAACGCCCGCGGGTTTTCTGAATGGAAGATTAGGAAAGGTTTCAGCTTAAACCCCGCGATGTTCCCGCCAAGCAGCAGAGTAAGCCTATCCTTAAATGCTTTAAATCCAGACATGCTTTTGGCTTCTTTTTGGATGTAAGTGCGTTCTGGCATCCGTTTCCAATACAATCCCGTTTCATCCACATTAAATATCTGCTCTGCTAGATATCCCTCATCCGTAATCAATTCATCCAGACTGTCAACAAACTTGCGTGCTCCTTCCTCGTCTGCACTCGCTGCTTCCCCAGTCACTCGAACATTATGAAATTGAAATCTTTTCTTGAATCTCTTGAACCAGCCAGTACTTGCTGCAAATTCTTGACTGTAGTCTTCTCCGGCGCGCTCCTTCAAAGTCTGAAATAGACTTCTAGCCTTCGTCTGCACAGTAAAAAGGCTTAACGGTGTCCGTTTCTGGATCTGATCTTCCATCCAAATGTAAAGTAATTTCTCCATTTCGTGGAGAGGCCCAGTCCGTTGCTTCGTTATAACTGTCGCTTGCATGGGTGCAGAACCTTTCACAGCTTCACGAATCCTTTCTTTATCCTTCAAAATCGTCGACACAGTAGAGTGTGATAGCGTCAGATCACGTGCAATCTCATTCACTTTCTTACCCCCTTCGTGCTGTTTAATCACCATCATTTTAGTGTTTAAATCAATGGCCTTTCTTTGCTTCTTGGCAGGTTGAGGAGTAGATGAAGACAGTTTCCTCTTGGTAGACATCTTGGGGGGGGTGGTGGTTCAAGAAAGATTTCCGAGACAAAAGAAAGGCACAAGGCAAACAGACACGGAGGGAAGTGTGCTGTACCAGCGAGCGTGTTTGTAATTGAGCGCGGGGATGCGCGCGGCTCCAGCTCCCGGCAGCGTGAGGAGGCTGGGGCCAAAACTGTCGTACCGCCGGTCGTAAAGTCGAACGGACGTAAGTCGCATAGGTCGTAAGTCGACGACTACCTGTATTGATTAAAAATGAACTACGTGTCTCACTTTTGTGTGTGTGTTGGGAATTTCCACACTATCAATAAATATACAGTTAATTAAAAATTTCTCAATGTTCTAATATCCTCAATATAACTGCAAATGGCTTCAAAATTCTCAAAAGAAGTGTTCAAATTTCAAAATTTTCCCGGGGGCTTACAGTGCCCCCCGGAACTCCCAGATATTTAAGCTCGCTTCACTCGCCACCCCACCCTCTTGGGCCTCTACAGGTCTAAATCCAGCACTGGCCTGTATGTCGGCCTGGAGAGTTAAAGCTAGGCATTTACATACCTAGGTATAAAGCTAGAAGTCGCATTCTGGATTGAACAAAAATGGGATTTTACTTTAAAAAAAAATTGTGGTGGTGAACGTATTGGGATCCCCCGTTCATAAGTGCGGGTGATGATAAGTCGGACGGTCGTAACTCGGGGACTGCCTGTACCTGTATATCATAAATAAACAGATTACAGTAAGTCCCCAAGTTACGTACATAATGGGGACCAAAAGGTTGTACGTAACTCGAAATGTACGTAACTCGAAAATCCTGTGCTGTTTTCCAATCAGCACTCGCCGCCTCACCAGTCACTCGAACATTATGCAGCTTATTTCGCACCTTGAATCGGTTAAACCACCCATTGCTAGCATTGAATGTCACAGTATCATCAGGGTGATCTTTCTTTAGGTCGTTGAAAAGACTTAGGGCTTTCGCCTGAATCATACTGAGACACAGAGGCTTACGTTTTTGTGTGCAGTCCTCGATCCACAGCGCAAGATATTTTTCCATTTCTTCCAGAACCTTCCCTCTTCTTTTAGTTATAATCGTAGATTGCATTGGCACTGCAGATTTCACATGTTCCTTGATCTTTTCTTTGCCCTTATCAATTGTATTAACAGTTGACCGACTCAGGTTAAATTTGCGGGCAACATTGGTCAACTTTTCACCACTGTCAAGCAGTTTTATTATGTCCATTTTTACCTCTAGTGAGATTGCTTGACGTTTCGTAGCACTCCCACTGGCTTCACCACTCTTACGCTTTACACCAGTCATTGCACACAGAGTAAAGTGTACAAAATAGGGCAGAAATTCACAGGAGAAGTATGCACAATGACCACACGTGTTCGCACAATGACCACACGTGTTGCTTTGGTGCGTCTAGCGTGTCGTCTGCATGGTCAGTGATAGTGGCGGCGCGGTGCGGCTGGCACGCAAACTATACGCTCGCCCGCCAAATTTAAAAATTGCTCGCCCTTTTAAGACAATATTTTTGCAATTAAAGACTTCAGAAACGATGTACGTATCGGCCGTTTGTACGTAAGTCGGATGTACGTAACTCGGGGACGAACTGTATACTACTGCATACACTATACTACACAAATCGGCAGATGCTGCCGTCTTGAGCTTGAACTTCAGGCAGGCCAAATGGTCCTGTACCATGTCCTGAAGCAGGTGTTGTTAATTGTCACCCTCCCCTCATTCCACGAAGGAGAGATTGTTTTTCTGTTATTTTTTTATGGGGAATAGCCCACCTGGCCACAGGTCATCGACCCACAACGGGGCCTAAGAGAAGAAAAAATAAGAGTAAAAACAAATTAAAAATAGAAAAGAAAAAGATTATAATAATCTACACCACAAAGATGCTGGAAAACCAGCGTTTTTAAGTGACAGAATGTATGTGTATGGAAACACAAAAGGCAGAGCATTCTAGTGTGACCGACATCCACAGAGAAACTGTGGGCACTGCGGGCAAGACGAGTGTTACGAGCCTGTGGCCTTGCCGGCGGTACACAGGATGCCAAATCCACCGAACATTGCCCGTTAAAGTACCTGTAAAAGAGAAAGTCAAGCAACATTGCGGCAAAGAGAAAGGGAAGAAAGATTATCAACTAAAGGAGAAGAGTTAATAAGATGAAATGCCTTTGATTCCACCCTATCTAACAGTTGGACAGAAGAAGAGCCACCCTAGATATGAGAACAGTACTCCAAGTCAGGACGAATGAATCCCTTATATGCTTGAAGCAACTGCTAAGGAGTGAAGTAGCTACAGCATCTGTCCAGCATTCCCAGCTTTTGGGAGGTATGCACTGTATACTGTACATGCACCCTCTACACACTAGCCTACAGTAAGCATACACTGTCCACTATGCCATGTACAGTATTATCCATATGGTATTTTCACACTTACTGATTTTAACGGTATTCTTGGCGGATTATATACTGGTACAGTAATGTACAGTACAACACAGATCGTATGTGAAAACAACAGTGAGTGAGCAAACAAGCTTGTACAATGGCAGCAAACAATGTGCTAAGACTGTCATAATGCAGGAGTTTGAGGATATAGGCTGCAAGACACGTGCCAGTAGTGGCCAATTGTAGCTCACAAGCACTCTGCACTCTTAGCCTACCCACCCATGCCCCAGGCATGTGTATCTGTGTCTGAAACATGTTGCAATCTCCCAAAAATTAATTCCCATGCCCGGAACAGCGAGATTTTCTCTGACTTTTCTTGAAACGCACATGATTCCATCCTCAGAAACTCGTTCCCATGCCCGGGATGGATATATTTTTCCCAGAATTTCTCAGAAGGCCCAAATTTTTTTTGTCCAATTATTGGAGATGTATGTATGTATGTATATACAGTAGACTCGCAACTTACTCGTATTTTTCTTAACGGGTTCAATTATACGCTGATTACCCCGGGGGTTAGGTTACAGTATTTATTTACTTTTTATTTTTTAATCCTCTTCACCATTGATCAGCTCGTTAGCCACTTGGGCGATCGGTCACGTCTCTGTTACGCACTGTTGGCAAGTACTGCGCATGCACCAGCTCCTGCATGTACCTGCTCCAGTGCTTGTCAAGTCTGGCCTTGAAACAGGTCACACTCGGTGCTGTCACAACTCTCACTCCGAAAAAGTTACCCCTCACAGTTTTCTGGACCTGCGGCTTCTTCAACCTTGAGCTGTGGTGCCCTTGTGGGGCGAGCCTCCACCAGTTCCAGATAAGGACACTCAACTGAATTAGGTCCCCCCTTGACCGTCTGTAGTATATTATAAGACCTAATAATTTAGTTGCCTGATTCACCTTCTCGCAATAGCCCGAGAACTTCAGCTTATTGCCAACTTACACACCAAGGTCCTTTTCACATTCAGTCGCAATTAATGCAGTTTCTTCGTCCCGTTGGGACATATGATATGCCTCCTTACCATTGGTATGCCTCAGGTGCATCCACTTACACTTCATGACTTTGTATCTTAGCAGCCATTTCTTCTACCATTCTTGAAGCTCACAGAGGTCCTTATGCAGTTCTTCACAGTCTGCTTGATTCTTAATTTCCCAAAATAACTTAGCGTCATCCACAAAAATTTGTATGGAGAAATGTACAACGTCTGGTATGTCATTGATGAAGCAATCAAACAACAGCAGGCCCAATACACTGCCCTGTGGTACCTAGCTGGTGACAGGACATTTACCCGAATCCTGTACCCTTCCAGTTTAATTTTCAGCCTTCCATGGGGTATGCTGTCGAATGCCTTGGCAAAATCTAGATATATATTGTCGATATTACCACCCTATTCCAGAATTTGGGTCCATACATCCAGTACCTTGAGTAATTGAGCTAAGCAAGAGCGTCCCGCCATAAAACCGTGTTGGCAATCTTTACAAGGTTGCTTCGTAGTAGATGTTCCATTATGGCATCTCTTATATTGCTCTCACGTACTTCACATACTATGCTAATCAGGCTCACTGGTCTATAGTTATTTGTGGAGCGGCGATCGCCCTTCTTGAAGATAGGACTCACATAAGCCATTTTCCAATCACTGAGGACCCTTTGCTCATCCAGGCATTTACAAAACAGGATCTTCAGAGGCTCAGCAAGCTAGCTCCAATGGGAATGATACCCAGAGAGGGATGTTGTTTCTCATTCAAACAAGGATAATGGGATACGTATATGAATATTTATAGGTTGTAACTACTGTGCCAGATAAAAATGAAGGTAATGGTCAGTCAAAAACAAACCTGAAGCTCCCCGACTTACTAGAGAAAAATTAAATGAGTGTAAAAGCAGCTAAATATTCATTGCACCATAATAGAAAGGAATGACCTACTTGTACACAACCTAGTAACACCCAGACTGAACTTTGTTCGCTCATCTAAAAACTTAATTCCCAAGCCTAAAATTGGTGAACTTATAAATTACACTTGGTGAATATTTCATACACATCAAATGTAACTACTAATACAATTACTCATCATAATCAATTTGCATTAACATATCAAACATTTCATTCCAATATTTTGTGTACAGTCTTTCATGTTTTGTAGGGTCTTCCTTCCTTTTGATATTTCCTTTCTTCACACTACTTTAGTTCTGGTTATAAAATAGCTAATTTTTCTCTTACCCATGTTCATCATGTCATTCTGTGCTTGGGTAATGTCTGCATTCAGTTCTCGTTCAGATCCTTTGAACTTGTCCTCCAAGTTCTTGCGAGCAGCCTCACTGTTGTGCCTCTGACAGTCCAACTCATTTTGGACTGCTCGTAGACGCTGCTCAGATTTCTCCAACTGAAAAAGTTCATATACTGTATATTGTTATATTCCTGAACTTTTTGCCTCTCCTGTTATCCTATGGAAATTTTGTCCAGAGAAACCTTTATGGTGATCTTAGACCACAAAATTCTTGAGATATTGCACTGAAAAGCACAGTGCTGAACTAATGCTGAAGTCAACTGACAATGAATTCACAAAGATCAGATCATAATTGTGGAGACCAGTATAGTAACTTTCATTGACCTTTGACATACAGTACTACAGATGTTCAGTGGAGTAAAGGAGTTAGAGATAAGGTGGCCAACTAACAAAGGCAGTCCCCTTCAGCTGTGAAAAGTTTTATAAAGATCAGTTCATAAGTGTGGAAGCTGGCGAGATAATTTTTCAGTGACCTCTTTGACTAATTTTGACCTAGCAAGGACAGCTGTGACTATACTGTACTGTATTTTCAACAGTGCTTAATCAATGTGCATGCTAGTCTAGGAATATGACTTTTTCTGTTAACCTTCGTCTGATGTTAACCAAAATGTTCAATGCTAACTTACTGCCACATCCAACAGCATGTAAATTTGGCATGAACTGTTGATGCTAGTGTGGTAGCTTCCAATGTCCTTTGAGTTAACCTTAGCCAGTCACAGGAAATAAAATGGCCATGAGACCAGAGGTCGCTAGTAAAATGTGATTCCTTCCAACATTGAAAATTTTACATTCATCAATTAATACAGTAACTGTAGAATCTTGATACAATAGGATGACCTTCATCCCTGACATTATCCCAAAAATGATCTGAAAAGTACAGTGTCTATTTTAGGCCTAAGCCAACTACTAATTTAATTACTTTAAAGATGCAATGAAAACTGTGAAAACCAGCGTGTGCACAATCATACAGACAGACACAGACAAATATTCTAGCCAAACCAATCAGTATACATTGTAGTAAATCGTGCATATTTTATTTGGTTGGATTCCCAAAGTCCCTAAGGATTTTAAATCAATAACAACTTTAGAAAACAATGGTTAACGTAATACAGTACATCTCAAAAGTTTTCCCTAAAATTCAACTAACCCCCCCACCTCCTTGCCCAAAAAGGTGTTAATGTATTTTCAAAATATTTCCACAACAAATCCTATGCGAATAAAAATCACTTAATTTTTTTTTTTTTTTTTTTATAAAACACATGGGGTGCAACAAATACCTCCCCATCCTCTGAGTTGGTAATTTTACACTTTTGTGATTATGGCACAACACTAACATACACACACACAAATAAATAAGACAATACAATACAGGACAGATAGATAGATAACCAGACAGACAGAAAGATAGGTAGGTAGATAGTCTTATGAAAACAAAGATCAAGAAACCCTAATACATTTGGCTAAATGCATAGATAAAAGAGCCTAAATACCTTGCCAGCTGCTTCCTCTGCAGCAGACTTGAATGTGGACAACTGTTCATTTGCAGCTTTAAGAGCTTTCTCTTGAACAGCAAATTCAGTATTTGCTTTATCTATTGCTGTCCGCATGGCTGTTACCTCCTGCTGTAACTTACTCGTATCAGGTGAGGATGAACTTGACGATTTAAGACCTGTAAAGAGAAATTTACTATAATGAGGATTTTTCAGTAATGACCTCCTTAGTACTAATTGCATAGTTCAACAGAATCAAGAAGAGCCATCACTCCATACAATATCCCTTTACAGGCGAGATGAATATTTCCCGGGCAAAATTAATTTGACTTATATGCAGGAATGGCCATCATTCCTAATCTCCCTTATGAGGTATTAATTTCCTTTGTAATTCTCTACAGCAGCGATTTTCAACCAATGTGCCGCGGCACATTAGTGTGCTGCGAAGCATCCGTAGGTGTGCCGCGGGAGTTTAAATAGCATTTGGATACGTTTTGACATTACAGTAAAAGTCCAAAAATCCGGATGCCAGAGATCCAGACCACCCGAGAATCCGGACTTTTCGAAAACTAAATTTATTCATTTATTTTATTTTATTAATTTAGCGGGCTTTTGAGTGTATGTGCGCATGCGTGAGTGCCACAGCTGCACAACGACAACAAGCGACCATGCAGTCACCACTTTAAAACGAGCAATCAAACTGTGACAACGTATGTAATTTTGAGTCCTACTCTTTCCATTTACAGAGTACTGTACAAGCCCATAATAATGGCTCCAAAAGTAGATAAACTTTGTTGTCTGAAGAGAAAGAAGAACACATTGAAATTGAGTGAAAACTTGAAATAATTAAGAAACTAGAACGTGGTGTGAGCAATACTGATCTAATGGAAACATACGACATTGGGAAGTCTACAATTTATGATATAAAAAAGGCAAAGAATAAAATTTTAGAATTCACGGCTTCTTCTTTAAAACTGCTCGTTTTGATAAATGAAGCATGCTATATTTGCTAATGAATAAACTATCAAAATGTACCTGTTCATCTCTTCTTTATTCCTCCTTAAATTTGAATTTTAAAAGTACTGCCTAAGAATCCGGAAAATCCGAAAATCCAGACCGACCCAATCCCCAAGCAGTCCGGATTTTTGGACTTCTGCTGTACTAGTACTTTTATGGAGCGCATTAAACTCCTTTTTTTGAATGATGCAATAAATAAACAAAGGTGTTGTTCAATAAAAGCCCAAATGGCGGTTTTAAATTCTCTCCTTAATTCTGCAGTGTAGATCCGCCGATCAAATCTATCCTCAAATACTGATGGTGTGCCCCGACCATTTTAGTGCCTGGCTCACTGTGCCGTGGGATGAAAAAGGTTGAAAATCACTGCTTTACAGTATAGGTATACCTCTGGTAACAACGTCGGTATGTTCACAAACTCCACTTTGGTCTCAGAAACTTCGTTGTCAGAGGTAAATTTAACAATGAGCAAATGGGAATGGGTTCCAGTCCTTTGTTGTTCTGTATTTTGCCTGCTCCTGACAAGACACTGGCTCACTTTATGACAAAAAACACCAAGCTACTCAGATGTTTTAATTGCCTGTATGTTGGCCTGGCGAATTGGCTAGGAATTAACATACCTAGGCAGCATTGCTGAACGTCGCATTCGAGCTATATCACAAAAACTGGTTTTTAGAAAAAACCAGCTTTGTGATATACAATACTGTAGTCCAGAATGCGACGTCTACCTTCTTACCTAGGTATGTTAATGCCTAGCAATAACTCGCCAGGCCAACATACAGACAATTAAAACATCTAATAATTACAGTCTCTCCTTGACTTACGACATATTTGACTTACGACAACCCGGACATACGACGGCCATGGTCGTATAAAATATTTTTCACATTACGTATTTTCGAGTCCCAACGTTAGTGATCGTGCTGTGTACTGACAAAATTTTTTTTTGGAATTACCTTTAAATGGCTGGCAAGCGTTAAAATGAGAGTTTACTTAATACATAATATTAGGACACATCGCTGCTTGCTTGTTTGCTGGTGGTGGTAAATGTACCTGTGATGAAGGTGTTACGTGGTTACGTGTGGTGGTAGTACAGTACAGTACTTACCTATGGTGGTGGTGCTCCATGTGATAGTGGTATTACCTGTCGTGTTTGTGCTATCTGTGGCAGTGGTAGTAGTGGTGTTGCTTAGCCCTTAGGCCCCGGGTGACGTTCCAGAACGTCTGCCCATTTTTGCGCCATTTTTTTTTTAATAATTTTCTAAATGTTGATTTTTTTCTCGATTTAACTCCGCATGAGGGGTACTGCCAGCAGCACCCTAACCCAGGGCTTAAGGGTTAAGATGGTACTGTTATTTATACCTGTAGTAACAGGCATCACAGGAGATGCTTGCCTAACTTCAAGAGGGGATGAAGTGCCACAGAGCAATCCATGTTAATATACTGTCTACAGCACCATTACCAACCTCCCTCATAATTATAAAGCCATTGATAAAATTGCTGATTATACTCTTAAATTATTTATCTTTATTAATGCATATTTTGAAGGTATGATAAGTTCTTCACACCAGTGACTGTTTTATGTTTACTCTTATTGTGTACATTATATCCTTCTTACCAATGTTTTTTGGGGTATGCCTTCAGGTCATTAGTTTTCTCAATCATGAATAATTAACACCATGACAGGAGGCTATCATATTCATGACATGCATGCATGCACATACTTATACACTGTGAAAATTGACTTTTCCATCCTAAAAACCAATAACAAAGGCACTTATATGGCCCAAGGAGTGCATTCTTCATAGTCCAATATCTGTGCAGACTAGCAGCAAAATGATGAAAACTTCAAGTCCCATTTTCTATAAAGATTAGTGGATTTGGTGAAATGTCAGTATTTCTCCTTACCAAGGGTGCACCCCATTCTTTTAAGAATTGAGAGATCCATGTTTGCTCAGGATGAGCTGTTCAGTAAGATATTTCACCAATATTGTCAGAGCATAACAATTCAGCTCTGTGACAGGCCTATAGCAAGCCATTGCAAACATAAAAGATATTACAAAGAGAACAACAAGAATATTTTCTTCCTTGATTCACTTATAGCATAATCTATATGAAAGGCTATTATTAATTTGTAAGAAAACATCATCCACTATTCCTGAACATTTTTCTCTAGAATCCAATAAAATCAATTAGCTACTTACTTTCTATTTCCTTCTTATACTGGTCAATCATATTCTCCAACTGCTTAGTGTACTCGTCATTGGGTCCTGGAACTGGGGGAATAGTTAGCAGAGATGAAGTTGAGTGGTACTTTTTTGGTGTTTTGAACAGGTTTCCCTCACTCTTTCCAAGACCTGGTCAAAAGAACAGCAGTGAGTGAATTCAAACAAACTTTTCAAAATATTTTCCAATGTGATGATACTGTACAGTACAGAACTTATAAAAAAATTCAAAGTGGATGGGAGAAATAAGGAAATTCTGGAGCATGTCTATAAAAAAGTCTTAAATAAAATTAATATGTACCTTTACTTTGGAGAGTCTGATAAGGAGTTTTAAATGGGTTTTCCTCACTTGTCTCCAAAGCCTTTTTTGGTGTTTTATTTGGAGTACGTTGACTCCACTTGTTACTCCTCTCACTAGAGTTACCCCAGAAATCTCTGTCACTGTCTCCCACAGCAGCAGAAGTAGAAGTTACACAGACATCAATGCACTGTGGAGAGAATGTTTATATGGTAATCTACTGTACATATGAAATATATTTCAAATCATTTTTAGCCCCTCTCTTGCCACACTGCAGGGAAGCCAGAACCAGAAACAAAAACAAACAACTCTCTTTATTGTTGTCATCCACTCACTCGAAGATTTAATCTTACCATAGGCCACTCATTGCCATTATCATTTTAGGGTTTTCACACACAAATTTATGTATGAAGTTAAAAAAAATTAATTTAAAATTTTATGCTTTCTTCTGAACTCTATACAGTAGGATTGGGATATATCGCGAGATAGGGTCCAAGGATGTCCGCTATACCTGCATACTAAATCGCGATATATAATTACATGTAATCAATGGGGAATATAGGGTTAGGTTCTGGAGGCCAATAAAAGTGACTAAACTTGACATAAAATGGCACAGTCTAAAGTTAGCAGAATATAAATTACATTGCTAGAATCCTTGCAAGACAGTGAATAATTTGAATATAAATGTCATATATTTTGCACAAGAGATAAAAATTAATCACCTGTACTATCACATTACAGTAGTGATGTATGAGTTTTAGAGCGCACGCGAGCACGCTCGCACACACACACACACACACACACACATATAGTTTTTTTAGGGCGATTTAGGTGTATTTCTGACTTTACATGAGACCCCAGGAACGTAATCCTCGCATAAGTTGCGAGTCTACTGTATATTGGAAAATTATGGTAGTGATAAATTTAAAATATTTCCTGCACAATTTCCCTCGCATAAGTGACAGTGTGTCTGGCCCTTCAACAAGCAGTCCTAGTGCAAAAGGAACTGGTTGGCATGTTGTTGTGGCTAAAAATAAAAAAAGTGTTGCTCATGAGGCTTCTCAGCCATCCCAGGGTGGCTTACCTCACCTGCCTGACCCCTCATCATCCTCACAAGTGCACACAACCTGTACCCCGACTAAAACTATATTCAAACACCTTGTTCAAGCTAAGTACCGCACTGTGAGGCAAGGAAATGACCCAGAACTAATGATAAAGTACTTGACGATTATAATCGAACAATGGCAAGTACAGTGGTCCCTCGGTTAACAAGCGCCTCGGTTAACGAGATTTCGGTTAACGAGTTACCTTCCATAAGATTCTTAACTTCGGTTAACGAGCAATCTCTCGATTTACGAGTTTCTTACGAGCCAACCTGAACATGATTTCGCTTGCATATGGCGGTCCACCAGCTGTAGTATTAGTCCGCCAATACAGTAATCGGTTCTAGGGCTTAAATTCCTTACCATTTTAGCAAATATCAAGAAGTTTATACTATTCAATAATTTTAAAAGTTTAATATTAAATTTTTTACTCACTTTAACAATTATTGAACATAATTGAAGGTAATGAAACTAGTTTTATGCGTGCCATCCAGTCTCTCAACACACCATACAGGCGTCAGTCTTGTATCTTTTCAGTGGAGGTAACATCTTTCTTGAGACTCTTCAACTAAATGCTTTTTTTCTGTTTTTGCAAGCAAATTATTGGTCATTTTGAAATTATTTTACATATTGGCAGTATATAATGCAGTGCAGTGTTGATTTAAAGAAAATAATCTTGAATTGCACCAAGAGAACGAAAATTTTATGGGTGAAATGGCGCCATGGGGTGACTTCTCTTCTACCCCAATGCCTTCTCTTCTCCCTTCTCCACCCCCATTCTAATTCCCATCATCATCATCCAGGAGCCTTCTACATACACACCTCAAAGTAAGTGAACTTTTCTACCATTTTTGTTGAATTTAGGCAATTTTCGGTGAGCTGAAACCAACTACCCAAAAACCCATTGAAACAATGGTTTCGGTTAACGAGTTTTTCAGTTAACGAGCAACCTTCTAGAACAGATTGTGCTCGTTAACCGAGGGACCACTGTAATAGTGACAGTGACGTGAAGTGCAACTTCCGGAAATTCTGAAAACATTTTCCAGTACCCCCTACCCAGAAAATTCCAAGGATGGGGAATGTTTTTCTGGGTTCGAGAGATGATGTAATGGGCAATTTATGGAACTTCTGAGAACATCTTCTCGTTAACCGGAAAACTCCGGAATTGAGGGATATTTTTCCGGCTTTGAGAGTCGTCTCATTATCCAGAAATCTCTCATTCCCAGAAGTGCTCTGCACCAATTGTTCAGGCTAACGGAGCTATCACTAATTATTCTATCCTGATTACTCATAAATAATTTATTATTCATAGATAATTTATCTATAATGCGTAAAATATACTATTACTGTCTAATACAGTAGAACGTCGATTTAAAGCGATTTAATTTAAGATCATTGATTTAAAGCTACACCAACAATCAAGGACAATGTTTCAATTTAAAGCAAATCTTTCCTATTTTGTGCAAGTCAATCTGGTGCAACAATTTTTAAAATTCGCGCCAAATGTTTCTCTTGGCACGCTATACTGTCCTAAGGGCAAAACTGTACTGTACATGTACTCAAAATAATGTACTAAATGATTACTAAAAAATTTTATAGTGCAAACTATAACATGATTATCAAATTAATCACTATCTTATAAGAATTCCAGCAATGTAAATTATATTCTCCCAGGTCAATTCTGTGACATTTTATAAACAAAAAACCAAAACTCAATCCAAAGGACATAAATAAACAAACACAGCCACTCCTCGACTTACGACCACCCGGACATATGACCGCCTCAGTCGTACCAAAATTTTTTCAAATTACGTATTTTTGAGTCCCGGCGTCAGTGATCGCGCTGTATACTGACGAAATTTTCGTTTGTACTTCCTTTTAAAATGGCTGGCAAGCTTAAAAGTGAGAGTTTTGTGGTGCTGAGAAGAAAAAGAGACACCCATTTTAGATTTTCTATGTATTTTCTTTGCATTTTCGACTTACGACCTGGATTTGGGTCTCTAACCCCGTCGTAAGTCGGGGAGCGGCCCCCAACTGTCAAAACGTGTCACTGCCCCCCCCCCCCCCATCTTCCCAGCCAGGGTTGTGTAGCTATAGGCTTACAGTTTTTATTTTATATAATATCACAGACTAAAGTTAGGAGAAAATAATTTGCATTGCTAGAATCCTTGCAAGACAGCGAATAATTTGAATACCTATAAACGTCATACATTTTGCACAAGAGATAAATATTTTTGCCCTTTGTAATAAAATTAATTAGAACACGTCAGTTGTGACATTTTATAAGAGAAAAACTTTAAGTCATTCTTAAGGACAGATAAATAAATATTAAGCACTAGAACTTGGCATCAATTGTCAAACATATCACCTCCCCCCCCCCATCAGCTGATCACTAGTAAACAACCGTTTCACGTCCCATAATTTTAGCTGTGTTGATTTATGAGTGTTTGTTTTAACATAATATACTACAAAAAACAATGTTCTGTTTATTCTAGGAGATGGGCTGAGGTGCACCTGGGTAGACTCTCAGTCTTTTTAGTATTTTGTGTTTCTCTCAAGTACCACACTAAATTATTCCATTGAAACAACACTGATTTAGTGTGAATTCAGTTTAAAGCGACCTCTCTTGGAATGTATCTCATGTTATATCGACGTTCTACTGTATCTTCAACATAGACATCTTTTCTAGAACAGTTAATGTCACAAGCTTACGTTTTGCTGCATTACAACCACTTCCACTGCTTGCTGGTCTCTTAGGAGGCATATTTTGGGGTAAATAGCAATATTTAAAGGAAAATAGTGGAAACAGCCACTAGAAGTGAGCCATGACACCATCCCGAACCATCGAAGCTGCCAGATTATCGGGTGCCGAATTAGTGGGGTCCAACCTGTACATGTACTTTTAAATATTTTTCTTGTTTCATTATTCCATTGCCTAGTACAAGTGTCTAGGTATGTTATGATGCCTTTTGAATTTTGTTACAGTTTAGCTGTAAGTGATTTTGGAATAAAAAAATCCATCCCCAGCAGTTCACACACAAATGGTTACAAATTTGAATCAATGAAATTTTGAAGAAATAAAAAATAAATTATAAAAACTAATAAATACCAGCATTACAAGCAATATTACTGCACAATGGAGGGCAGGAGTATGTGTGTGAAGGACAGTGGGAAATGGAAAGTGCACAGCACAATCCTGTTTGACTGCTGGGAGACTACTGATGTGCTCAAGCCTTGCAGACCTTGTGCTAAGAGGGGTTGCCATATATCTACAGTAATGAGTGTTGAATTACCATGAGAGAACAGTTCAAGGAGTGACTCACCAAAATCTCATGTGTCAGTCATAATTACAGAACCTGATTTTTTATTGGTAATGCATACATCATGTCATGATGCACTGAGTGTTTAGGTATTATATAAAAAAATATATATACTGTAAATTAAATAGACTAAGTATACAGAATAAATTTGGTACAGTACTTGTACATTACAGGATCTTACATTGGGCTTTCCCCGTTCATGATGCTTGATTTTTTCAAACTTGGTTTCAACTACTGTATCACAGGATTGCGGGGTCTCTTGGTGATAGCAGAGGGATCACTACTATGCTTGGATGCCATTGTGTAGATTCACAAAAGGAGGGCACGAATACAAGTAGATAAAGAAAAAAGTATTTCACTTACACACAAAAAAAAGCAAAATGAGCGAGAGAAGCTGCGGGATGCATCCCCCTGATGCAGGAGGAGAGAGTGATGTCATGCGCCTTGAGAGAATACACCACCTGACCCAAAATCATTGTCCATCAGCTAAGATTTGGTACTTGTCATTTTTACCATTAATTTACCCTGTTGATCCGGAACTCATTTCCATTCTAGTTTCTTGTACCTGTATAAAACAGACATCCACCTTTCTACATCTCAATGTCTCAACAATTTCACTTGATCTTCCCTGTACAGTACTGTACTGTACAAATATTCAGACTTCCAACTCTGAACCCGCCTACAGTATGTCAGGTTGCTCCACTTTACTTTCATGCAGTTTTCTTTGGTAAGCACAGTGTGTAGGTGGCTTGTGCCCAGTAAAAATTTTACCAAGAATTTGGGGTTGTACAGTATTGTCACATCTAGGTACAGTACGTAATATGTTTAAAGAACGGTACTGACCATAGCAAGGGAACCCAAACAGTTTGCCACCATAAACCCATTAACTATCTAAAAAAAATTAGGCATTGTTGCTGAAAATGTAAAAATCATAAAGTAACAAGTATCTTATTAAAAATTACCTGGTGAAGCATCTTTTGCTCTGATAATTTGGACTGTAGGTCCTTATTCTCACACAACAACTCATCCACCTTTTTTCGCAAGCTATCCATCTCTTCCCCTGGGAAAAAAGGAAATATTTAGTCTAGTTTCAGATGTAATGTCAGTAGTTTACTATCCCATAAAAAAAAAGTTTATCAGCAGAAAACAAGTACATTATTACTGTATAAAAAACTTTTGAATGCCATCCTATATCTAAAAATCCTGTATACAGTAGAGATTTCACACAATAACTGACCACATCTTTAGGTGTTTGAAACTGTAACAACATTTGAACAATTTACTTAAACATTCTATGCATTTGCTTGAAGAATCCTCAGTTGCCTTCACAACAGAGGTAGGTTGAGATGATCTGGGCATGTGGAGAAAATATATGAGACCAATTGGGTCGAGATGCACGAGTCTAAAAGTAGAGAGGAGGAAAACCAGGAGTACGTCAAGAATGATATGGGGAGAGGGATGTACAAAATTCCATTAGAGTTAAGAATCTGACAAGAGAAGCTGCAAGAGACAGTGCAGCATGGAAAGCTGCCATCAGGTAATCGCGGGTAATCTACGCAAGCGTGGAGAGCGACTGTAAAACATTGTTGATGATGATGAATCTAGACCTTTAACAAAAACCCAAAAATTAAGAAGGATCTATCTTTCCCTTGGGCCAAGAAATCTATCATATGCTCGTCAGTGAATGAAAACTAGTAACACTCTAAAATATTTAATTTTATATCTAGCAAAAAGTTAATTTAAAATCCTTATGGAACTTTTCTCCCTAAAGACAAGTACATATGCAAAATCATGTTCATCAGCGGAATAAAAAAACTCTAGTTAGGGTTCAGAAATCACAAAGTCAACAACGTATAACTGTATGGATGATGAATTTACCTCTGGCTAAAACTGGCAAAAGGTTAAAAGAATATATGTGGAACAGCAGATGTGAGTTGCCTTAACAAGCACTGACATGTAGGAGAAAAGAAGGGAAGAATACAGAAGAGGTATGATGTACTGTAATGTACTTGTCTTTCTATTCACGAACAATGAAGTACTCTCTGAGTAAAACTGACAATCAAGAAAAAACTACACCTTGTAAATTGCAATGTTGGCGACCTTGTAACTAACTTACAATACATTACCTTACAAACTACTCACATTGTAAATAACCCATACTCAAAATCATTTTGTGATGTTGTAACACCATTATAACTCGAATGTAAATATTGTAGAATATTTCTTCGTTCAGGCCAATTGGCCAATCATATTTACGCTTTCAAATCGTACCAACCAATCACAAGCTCACGATATCAGCAGGCTTGGGCATATATATGAACCACCATATATTATATGCATAAAAAGGGGGTATTTAATCTAGTGTGCATTAACCATATAGCCTTAATAAACATAACAAAAGTCATTTACTTAACAATCTTGTGAAGCTGTGAACTTGTGACAAAGATTTGAGTTTAGGAAACACAAATTAGGCCATATGATGCCGAATTAAACTAAAAGCTTAGAAGGCTTAAAACAAATAATGAAAGGAAAAAAAACATCATTAATAAATAGCATAGAACCCATTCCCCCCGCACCTGAAGAGGTGCTTACAACGAAGATCTCTAAGACTGGGGCACTCCACTAGGAGGTGTCGAACAGTCAATGGGACCAGGCAGTCATCACAATGGGGATGGGGCGCTCTCTCCATTAAAAAACAATGAGTCAGCCGTGTGTGGTGGCTGCTTGAGGGCCTAAGGCTACAGCCTTATTAGCCTTATGGTTAATCTGGCCCTGCAGGTAACACATTCACTGAATTTTAAAAGGCATGCTATTAACAGACTGATTTGTCTGCAAGCTGAGTTCCAAGACCAGTAGAAATATGAGCAGGATCATAAGAAATGAGCAAGAGAGTAGAGGCTTCAGCGTATGGTGCCAGAATGCCTGAAGAGGATAATGTCACCTGTATGAGATGAAAGAGAATCTATAACTGCAGGTTGGCGAGGAGGCAGGAGTGTGATGCTTGAGGTGACATGGTCATATTGACCCTTCTGCAATTGAAGCTGGAGTTGTTCACAGCTACGAGCTAATTGTTCTATCTCTTTCTGTAGTACTTGCTTTTCCTTGGTACCCTCATCAGTCTGTTGAAAAATAAGTTGACTATACTTCAAAACAATAAAATGATTTAGATTGTCAAAAAAAAAAAAGTACATTATTACAAATCCTTAGGGTACAATAAGGATCCAGAGATGCAAATTCACATATGTCCACTTGCCTGGGAAGACCAAAATAACACAGGAGCAACAAGATATCACTAATTGGCCGTTTAGTTATCGTCTCGTAGATGAGTTGACCAGCAGTAAATGATATACATGTACTATATACACTGAGTTTAGTAAAACAAAACATTGGGATAGTTTGGCTATGTTAGGTTTAGTTGGGTTAGGTTTACAATTCAATCTAATCAATATAATCAAATGGTGAAGAGTCTGGAGTGAACAATTGTCCAGAAACCAAACCAGTTGACTGACAAAACTAAGTTGCCAAGGAGTTTTAAACTTTTTGGTTACAATGTCACTTCACACTTGTTAAATATTACACACTGACAATGACATGTATTGCACATACTGCCTTTACTAAACTGTTACTGTAAGTGGTTGGTAAAATATGGCAAACAAGGGTGAGGAGCTAAAACAGGGACAGAATTGAGAGGGGCAGTGGGACATGCATGAAACGGAGCAAAATGAGAGAAAGGGGATGATCTTATATACATCAATTACCTGCAGAACAGTGGAAGTACTGGACTGCAACAATGAGTTGGATGAGGACCATATAGAGGTAATGCTTGACCAAGTCATGTGATTTATTATGATTCAATAAAAGAAATACTGTAGTTGCATGTAATAAATTTAGTTTTACTTAGATGTGCACCTATTCCAGTACAGTACAGTACCAAAAATGACTAATGGTGTTGCATTGTTTCTCGTGCTAAATTTATACTGTACAACATTAACAACGAATTTCAGGTGAACAGAGCCTAGTACAGGTACTGAACTGTACCCAGTATATGCCAGTGTTGAAATATTTTTTTATTTGTTTAGGGATTAGTAAATTTCATATTCTACTATTTCTGCTGAAGACTTGATAAAAATGATAAATTTGCATCTCTGGGTCCCATTAATGAGTACAGTACAATACAGGACAGTGCAGTTTAGTCCCACTTAGAAGCTTATCATAACTTGATCTTACTTCTGCCTGTGCTTATTATTTCATTGTTACCATTATCCAACATATTTTTTACACTATCAAAAAATTACCCCATTTTCACATTACACAAACTGCTTCACACAAACGAAAGCTGACATATATTGAAAATTTACATTGTCTGTAATGAAACAGTAATAAGTAGAAATCAGCAACTTACCAACATGTTAATAGAAAAATATGTTTATTATCTAACCTTTATGCATGCATTCAAACATGCACATGTGCACACACACACACACACACACTTCATATCCAATATTAAAAACATTAAGTAGTATAACCTAGAGGAAAAGTAATTCTGCAAGGTACGTTCTGATTAATAAGAAGATACAGGTAGTCCTCAAATTACGAATGCCCGGCTTACGAACTCCCATACTTACGAACATGATCCCAATACAGGGGTGATTCAATTTATGAAACTTCAATTTACAAAAATTCGCTAATAAAAAATTACCTTTTGTTCCAGCGCTTCAGTATACGTATTGTATACAAACGAAAACCCAGCTCTTACAAAAAAAAAAAATTACGGTATTTTTTTGTAGCATTGGAAGGTGCCGAGTTGCTGACAAAGACATCTGATAGCATCCTGTGCGAAACATGGATAGCAAGTAGTGCAATGTAGTGCAATGTAGCGTGGGGTAGCATTTCTTTGCTTATATAGAGTTGCTATAGAGTACAGTACATAAACAGATAATACAGTATGTCATATGGAGGTGCTACTGTATGTATATTGATTTAAAAGTATGGCTAACAGACCACCAAATAAGAGGAAGAAATTTATAAAGGATTACTGTACTTCAATTATGTTAATATGGAGGAAGAAATTGATGAATCTATGCTTCAGTCACACACATACCAACAAGAACATGGCAATGACCACAACTCAGGCCCCACACAACAGGAGGAGGAATTTGAAAGTGAAGTCACACCCAATAATCTTGATGATAGCCAGGAATGTTCCATTAATTTCTCTTTGAGTGTTTCATAGAACCCACACCAATCACCTACAGTTGTCCGTAAGTAGAATACATTCTAATATGGATTAAAAAATTTGATACTGTACTGTACTGCTTTATTAATGTAATTAGGATTAATACATATGCTTATAAGTATTATTCCCACAAAAATTGCTTAAAATTGTGTACTTTTACATTTAGGGGACATTTTCTTTTTCATAGGAACATATCTCTCTTTAAATAATGGTAGTAAATCGGGAAAATGGCTTAGATTTACGAAAAACTTATTAACAAAAAGTGTTTCAAGAACTAATCCCTTTCATAAATTGAAGCACTCCTGTATATGCATCACAAATATCTGTAATTAAAATTTAATTTTATACATTACAGTACGTGGTGTACTACATACTTTATATTGCTTAACATCCCTTTATTTACAGTACAGTATTTACATTATTTGTTATGTATGGGATATTATGGTTATTTTGTATGGGCAGGGTTGTGTTTTAATGTAACCTAATTTAAGGAATTAGGGTCCAGGAACATAACCCTTACATAACTAGGAGACTACCTGTATTACTTTCTGCTCGTCCTTAATTGGTTCTAGGGCAGTTCCAATGGCTTACCTTTCTTTTCTGGTTGTCTAAAGATTGCTGAAGAGTGTCTAACTGATTCTGTTTCTGTGTCCTTTCACGTTTCATTCGTTCCACCTGAAAATAAGAGACAAACATCAATAAGACCACAGGGGTTATACAATGAAGAACTTTGTACCAAGAGACAATAAATGTATGCTCAGGTAGTCAAAATAAATTAATTAGGAAAATAATTTGTCACAAGTACAGTATTGTCATGTTGGATGAACCAGCATGTTATATTAATGTTTTATAAACAGTTGTAAACATGTGCTGTACACTATCTAGGAAAAATATGCCCAACTACTTGTACAGTACTGAAATTTATGAAATTCATGAAAAAAATTAAGAAACAAGCAACCAAACAAGGTTCCAACAATTTGGAAAAAAAATCTTAGCTTTGTGCACAAAAAAAGAAGCATTTTTTTTTCTAAAAACCAGTTTTGCGATATAGTAGCTCGAACGTGATGTCAGCAAATGCTAAACACTAACTTGCAACTTCCTAAAGTACAGTATCAATGAAGTGGATGAACCTTATGTTAATGTGTCACCAAAGACATCTTAAATATTTTTAAACATGGAGCCTACAAGAAAATTCTCAATGGGTTAAGTTTTAAGTGCAAAGGTGCCTATATACTGTATTCAACAATTAATGCAATCAATCAGGAGCTACTTCCAAGGGTTACAATATTGTACATTAGTACTCACAACACTGAGGAGCATCATACCAAAAAATCCATTTATATCCAACAGTACGGTATACACAATAAATACTGGTACAGTTGAACTCAAATTGATTTATTCCCTAGGCAATGACTCACCTGGTTCTCTAGTTCTTCAACTTTGCTCAGGGCTGAAGAACTGAGCCCCTGCTTCCATTCTGAGGCTGACCCAAACCAACTCATGACTGCATCAAACAATCATTTCACTGAATAACCTTAAAAGAAAGGGTTCAATAATACTTAATTAATGCATTACACATATTGTATCAATTATTTTTTAAACTGTATTTAGAACTTAAAGTTACCTACCCCCCCCCCCCCCCCCCCCAAATAATAAAATAATGAATATCTAACATTAAACGAATGAAAATAGGTCTCAGTAAAAGAGATGGACAGGACACCAACAATTACTACCCAATATCTAAAAAAAAAAACAATCAAGTTTTATGATATAGGCTTTAGTTTTTATAATCACGTAACAGACAGAAGTATTTGATCTTATGAGTTATACTTAGAATCACAATAAATGTGCAGCCAAATAAAAACATCTGATTACTTTTTACATTTGACCATATGTGAACTGAACCAAACTAGCCTAACCTACCTAACTTAAAGCTAACAATCTCGATTACAATCTAGTTTGGTTAAGTTATTTAGGTTTGTAGTCATAGTCGAACACATCACTGATGGTATACAATGGTTAGATGCTCTCACTCATGTGTATATAAGATGATTCTGAACAGCTTTTAAGTTCAAACATCATCTCTGCCATTTGGTAATGACTATGATCATCAAAATCTTTAGTCCTGGAATATTTCATGTTAAAGGGACTGGCGTCTCCATCCAGTTACTTCATACGCATAGTACAGTACCAGTATTTCATTCATATTTTCCACAGTTGTAATTTGGATATTAAGTAATAAAAATTGATAAAACTTTTTTATTTTCATTATTTTTTTTATCCTTTTTCTCTACCTAGAGTCCTAGATGATCGTAGATTCTACAATCATAAATCACCTGTAGTGGGCAGGACATGAAGAATGAGGGAAATTGCAGGTAAGAACACAGCAAAAAACTGATCATATGACACTTAAATCAAGTCTCATTTTTACCATAAACATTCTCGCTTCCATGTTCATGGGTATTATTTTAATTTCGGTCATCTGAGGAATTTTAGGTTAGGTTAGATATCTAAATACTGTACAGGGATGACCGAAACGATAATAATACCTTTTCAAGTTCAGGGGCATGATATTAGTCTCAGAAAATTTTGGTTCAATTCCATTACTTTTTCTGTTGCTAACCGTGTTAACAATATAATCTAGACTTTTCAGCATGTGGATTATCAGCAAAGGGATAACTGAGATCTCAGACTTGACACCACTTCAAGACGGCTGCTTCCATTGGTACCAGATATCAAAATATTTTTTTCTGCATAATATGCTGGGAAGTAACATAAGGTTAGGTAGGTTTCATGGGTCAGGTTCTGTTAGGTTCTGTCCATTAATTTTCGTGTTTTGCATCGTTCTAGTATCTCATGAGAGTGTGTCCTGATGTTGAGTGACAAATGTCTGTATACACTAAGATGGTATTTCTCAACTTACAATACATTGCTGGAGTTAACTGGCAGTTTCAATACCATTATTTACAGTGATTAGTACTTCAAAGTTACATTTAAAACATTAATGACACCCTGGGCAACAGCTACTTTCAATGGTCAATAATGACATCCTGGGCAACAATTACACTTTCAATGGTCAAATACTAACAAGCAGATTGATTCTAAAAGAAAATTTTACCAGACTAAAAAATACTCAAGCCACAATAAAGATAAGCATATCGTTATAAAAAACAAAACCACAAATACTTGCTACAAAACAAAGACTGTGTTGGGTGGGAGCGTTGCCCTAGTACAGTAGTTTAAATCTCCCGAGAAAATATATTAAACTTTACCCGACAACTCGTGATAACGTTTATTTTTCTTCAATACGAAAACCTTTAATACACAAAAACATATTCAGACATTTGATATTTTAATAATTGTACTTGAAAGACTTGTTTATACTCACGAAATTTAAGATTTAGTCCAGACACTTCTACGACACACACATACAAACACGATTCAAAAATCCAAACATAGCAAACTCTGTGCTGATTGGTCGGTTTAAACAAGATAACCAACATCATAGTGTTCTACAATTGTTTATCGTCAATTTAAGCGAAAATTATAAAGAAACAAATTATGTCTTGTTTTCCAAAAATATTGCATTATTATTTTTCTTTCGCACTTCACGTTAAACAGAATGCATAAAACAGATTTTTCGATTTGTAAAACTACAAATATTGTTGGCATGCCTGAGTGCCTGCACGTCGTTGCTGCATGAGAGATTCAAATGAGCGATGTTTGTACGCTCATATTATGATTTTGTATTCATGCTTATGCATTTCATTCATCACACCAATCGACCCCAAGGCTCTATACTTTTGCACAGAATACATAGGGAAAATCTATCAAAAGATCTTGAAACCACTCAAAAACTTTAGCCTACAGTGAGCAAAATTAGGTAACACTAAACATAAGCAGTGATGTTGTGGAAAGGGAAAGTGAGGGAAAACCCGTAACAGCGTTCCCTCACTTTTTTTTAGAGTGAACGGCGTCCCATCATTTTTTTTCCTCTGTGACAGCTTGACACTTTCGAACATTCATATTTTAATGCATAAGTTCCGCTCTATTCTTAGATGTAGAGGAGGGGGCAACAACTCCCTGTCAACAACTGTAGTGCAGTGTCATTCGTGATTTTTTTTTAACGATTGTAGTGTAAACACGACGACCCCGTCAACGGAAGATGATTAAAACTCCGGGCGTTACCCCACCCTCCCCCTCCCCCTCCCCAATCCACCAAAACAATGGAAAAAACAGTTGATAAACTGAACGAAAGTGAAGTGAGTGCAATAGATTTAAGTCATGCGGACTGCCTACTATTGTAATACAAATGACAGACCCTATTCTGATCATTCTAATTTCATTAAAATTCAAACATTAAATGGAATTAATCTGGGTTCGGTCTTTGGTCACGATATTGTACTGAACCATTTGATCAAGAAATATATACCCAGTGCCTCCAAGAATACAAGGAGGCCGCGACACATGAACCATGCGGTGGTCGACAAACTTAAGAAAACCCAGAAATTCGAGACGTGGGTTAGGACAAACGAGAAGCAAGAAAGGAGGATGTACAATATGCCAGATCCAGGAACCAAGCAAAGTCAGAGTGTAGAAAGGCTGAACAGGAGTTCCAGACAGTGATTGCAAGCGAGGTTAAGTAAAAACCAAAGGCGTTTTACCGCTCTGCAAAGTCGAAATTAAAAATGCGAGGAGTCTTGGACGTGAGGCTTGAAGATGGTAGTTACGCAGTTTTTGACCAGGGCAAAGCAGAGGCATTGAACAGTCTCTTTTCCTCAGTGTTCACAAAGGAGAATGCGAACAATCCTTCTGCTAAGCGAGTTGTGCAACGAGCTTGCTGACCCCCTGAAGACTCTGTTCCGTAAATGCCTGAACGAGCAAAAGGGCTCCAGTGATTGGAAAATGGCTTATGTGAATTCTATTTTCAATAAGGGCGATCGACACTCACGAATAATTATAGACCAGTGAGCCTGACCAGCATGATGGAACTTCTACAACGAAACAACCTTGTAAAGGACTGCCAACACGGTTTTATGCCGGGACGCTCCTGCTTAACACAATTGCGCAAGGTACTGGATGTTTGGACCCAAATTCTGGAACAGGGTTACAATATCGACAATATGTATACCTAGATTTTGCCAAGGTTTTCGACATCGTACCCTATGAAAGGCTGAAAATTAAACTGGAAAGGTACAGGATTCGGGTAAATGTCTTAGCGTGGATTAGACACTTTCTCTATAATCGCAAGCAGTGTGTGGTGCGTGGTGATTATTGGCACGAAATCGTCATATGTACCCGTGACAAGCGAGGTACCACAGGGCAGTGTATTGGGACCACTGTTGTTTGCTTCATTAATGACATGTCAGATTTTATACACTCCTCCATACAAATGTTTGTAGAAGATGCAAAGTTATTTAGGGAAATTAAGAACCAAGCAGACTGTGAAGAGCTGCAAAAATATCTCTGTGAGCTTCAAGAATGGACGAAGAAATGCCAGCTAAGATTCAATGTCAAGAAGTATAAGGAGGCGTATCATATGTCCCAATGGGACGAAAAAGCTGCATTACTAGAGACTGAATGCGAAAAGGACCTGGGTGTGTATGTTGACAATGAACTGAAGTTCTCGGGCCATTGTGAGAAGAAGGTGAATCAAGCAACTAAATTATTAGGTCTTATAAGAGTGAAGTGCTTCGCCTGGAGTACTGTTACCGGCCCGGTGTACTGTCACCCTGCCTGGTCCCCGTGATACGTTAGACGGCTAGGAAAAACTTTGCCCTCAGTTTTCTGGACTAGTGGCTTCTTCAACCTTTAACTGTGACCCCTCGTGGGGAAGGTGTTCGCCAGCTCCAGGTATGGACACTCGACTGAGAAGTCCTCTCTGAGAAGTTTATAAACTGTAATTAGGTCACCCCTTGCCCGTCTATAATATAAACTAGGCAATTGCAGTTGCTCTAATCTCTCTGGATACATGAGGTGCCACAGTGAAGGCACCAGTCTGGTGGCCCTCCTTTAAACAATTTCTATCAACTGACAGCCTCACGCATATATCGGAGACTAGATGGGGAAGCACATCACTCTTGAATAGCGTTACGAGGAGGACGGACCATATACAGTAGATGTCTAAACGACCTTCTTTTAAGACCTACGAGTTTAGTTACTTGATTTACCGGTTAATGTTTGGGCCTTGACTGTTGCTAATTTGGCGGACAATTATGGTATGATTTTGCTCAATATTTTAAGCTTAATAGCCTAAAAAAATGTGTACACAGTAAAAAAAAAGTACCACGTGGATTATGTGCGAAACAATAAGTCACCACGGACGAGGGATAGTGGAATATGCGATCGGTCCTGTATTATGGTTGTAGCCCTGTTTTCGTTGCCTGAGGGTGTCCTCACATATCTGTTGCCCTACCATAGGTAGATGGAAACCTTTGCCATACAGATGATACAGGCACGCATACCAACCCTCCCGGCGCATCAGGTGATGTATGGATCATTACGGAAGTCAGCAGACCCCCCTGCACCTCGTGTAACAGTCACAATCTTAAGTTTCAACATCCCCCAGGCTGGGTGTTCACCTAGGCCAGGGTTGAGGTAAGGCTGGGTGATCGGACGCAGACTAGTTCAGCAATGTGGTAACAAGGCACTACGATGGTGAGGTTCACATTCCCTCACCACAACACTCCGAGACTCATAGCACACGAGCACAGGAAGGAACTTATTACGAACTTTGACATGGCATGAACTTGCATAACAAATTCAGTCAAAACATTGTTGCCACACATAACAAGATTGGAGCATGAAAAACTTTGCCCGGTCCCAAAACACTGGCTTGGAACAACTAGATGCGAGTCCTCATAATTATTACACACGAATCATCAGGGCAGCATTTTTTAAAGGGTGGCCCGCGGCCGAATTTCGTCAACATGTGATGTTTATCTTTTTTACTTTTACCCACTTCACCACTGATCGGCTCGTTAGCCGCTTGGGCAATCGGTCACATCTCTATTACGCACTGTTGGCAAGTACTGGGCATGCACCGGCTCCTGAATGTACCTGAACCCGCTCCAGTGTTGGTCAAGTCTTGTCTTGAAAGAGCTCACACTCGGTGCCGTCACAACACTTTCTGGTAGATTGTTCTGAGAGTTCACAACTCTCACTCCGAAAAAGTTTGCCCTCACAGTTTTCTGGACTTGCGTCTTCTTCCATCTTGAGCTGTGACCCTTTGTGGGGCGAGCGTCCGCCAGCTCTAAGAGGACACTCGACTGAGTAGTGCCCCTTGAGATGCTTATACACCTCAATTAGGTCACCCCTTGCCCGTCTGCAGTTTAAACTAGGCAAGTTCAGGCGCTCCAATCTCTCAGGGTAGTTGAGGTGTCGAAGGGCAGGCACCAGTCTGGTGGCCCTCCTTTGAACATTTTCAACCAACTGACAGTCCCTAGCATATCTCGGGGACCAGACGGGGTGACAGTGCTCTAGATGGGGAAGCACTTCACTCTTGAAGATAGTTACGAGGGACGGACCGTCTAGATATCTGAACGACCTTCTTATAAGACCCAATAATTTATTTGCCTGATTTACCTTCTTCTCGCAATGGCCCGAGAACTTCAGCTTATTGTCAACAGACACACCTAGGTCTTTCACACATTCAGTCTCAAATAGTGCAGTTTCTTCATCCCGTTGGGACACATGATACGCCTCCTTACCGTTGGTACGCTCCAGGTGCATCCTCTTACACTTCGTGACATTGAATCTCAGTAGCCATTTCTTCGACCATTCTTGAAGCCCACAGAGGTCCTTCTGCAGCTCCTCAAAGTCCGCTTGGTTCTTGATTTCCCGAAATAACCTGGCGTCATCGGCAAACATTTGTATGGAGGAGTGTACAACGTCAGGCATGTCATTTATGAAACAAACAAACAACAGCGGGCCATATACACTGCCCTGTGGTACTCCGCTTGTGACAGGTACGGTTGATGATTTCGTGCCATTAATCACCACACACTGCTTGCGGTCATGTAGAAAGTCTTCTATCCACGCTAGGACATTTCCTCGAATTCCATACGCTTCCAGTTTGATTTTCAGCCTTTCGTGGGGTACACTGTCGATATTACCACCCCGTTCCAGAATATGGGTCCAAACTTCCAATATCTTGAGCAATTGTGTTAAGCAGGAGCGCCCCGGCATAAAACCGGGGTCGAGAACAGCCCAAGTTTCTCATGCATCACTCCTAACTTGCTATTGTTAAGTGTGCCAACAAAGTTATGAATAAAATTTTGTTATGCAGGTGCACGTCATGTCAAAATTCGTAAATATTTCCTTCCATGCTCGTGTGCTATGAGCCTCGGAGTGTTGTGGTGGTGGAATGTCTACGTCCGATCACCCAGCCTTAGCCTTACCTCAGCGAACACCCAGCCGGGGGTGGGGGAGTATCGAAACTTTGGATTGTGACATGAGGTGCGGAAGTTTGTACTAGCTTGGTGGCTTTCCATTGGATATTTTCAATCAATTGGCAGTCTTTGGCGTATTTCGGACACAAGGAAAGTTACAGTTCTCTAAGTGGGGAGCACCACACGTCTGAAAAACCTTATGAAAGAAGGAACATCTGTGTAAAAATCTTCCCGTAAGTCATACCAATTTAATAGAAAGATTCACCTTCTCACAATGATCCGTGAACGTCAGTTCATTGTCAAAAGAAGCACCCTGATACTTTTTATATTTGGTTTCAGTTAATGAAGTGCCTACTTCAAGTCGGGGCATGTGATATGCTTTCCTACTGTTGGTACGACCAAGGTGTATCCTCCTGCATTTCGTAACGATAAATCTTAGCATTTATTCATAGTTACTCTTGAAGGCGATAGAGAGCTTCACAGTTCCAAAGGTTTTTAATTTACCTGAGAAGCTTAACGTTGGCTGTAGACATATGATAGGGGGAATGATCTGCATCTGGAATATTACTTATTACACTAACAAACAACACCGGTCCCAATACACTGCCCCACGGCATCCTATGCACTTGTCACAGGTACACACTACGATTTCGTGTCATGTCTCACCATACAATGTTTGCGGTCGTAAAGAAAGCTTCCTGTCCACTCTAGTCTTTCGTGAGGTGCATGCGCTCAAGTGTCAAGACAAGTTGTGGTATACTTGTATCTGTATTTTCATTATTGCCAACATACTCCAGGATTTGTGACCACACACCTCCAGCAGCTGTGTCAAGCAGGTGCTTATGTCTTTTCTTTAGCTTTTGAAGACGCTTCACTTGCTTCAGAAATTGAAGAACTATTGCTGAAACCTGCCCGGTGTAGAGGTTAACAGTGAAGCGCTAGGTAAAATTGAAGTGCCAGACAAACGACTCATCCGGACAGCGGCGGACATCAGTCGGTTGGTGTTGCTCCTCAGTTTGCCTCAGTTGAAGTCAGTTCTGGTTAGATGATGGCCATGCATTCCTATGACACGTACGTTTGGTATTGCCTAAATCATTATTTTAATACAGTTTAGTGAGTGTTACCTTAAGGTCAGGATGTTGCGAGTGTTACCCTTAGGTTAATATATATATATATATATATATATATATATATATATATATATATATATATATATATATATATATATATATATATATATATATATATTTTTACTTTAGGACAGCACACCCGAAAGTTATAAACAATTAGATCTCCCTATTCTGAGCATTTTGAACCCCATATATAACAGGCGGAAATGGGCAAACACGTAATTTTTACCTAGTCTTCACTATTAACTGCTACAGTAAGTTAAAAGTGAAATCTAGGTAAAAATGAAGTGTTTGCCCAACATATCGTACGGCACTCCCGGCAGAACGCTCTGAGATTCCGTGTTGAGCAGAGCTGGTGAGTGGCGACTAATAGTAGCATTATACTGTATTCGACTTCCCTGCGTTTGGATGTATAATAATTCAATTAATTAATTGAGTTGTTGGTAGTGAAAATGCAGTGAAGCCAGAAATATTATAAAACATAGATAATAAAGGGAAATAAATAAATACCAGTCCAGTGCATAAGTGGTATAATAGGCTAGTAAACTCTGTTAACACAATTAATTAATTTAGTTTTTAAAATTTAGTTTACTGGTAAACATAAAAGTCCATCAGTTTTTTTAGTGAAAGTTAAATAGTAAATTCGATGGTGTGCAGAATGAACCTGGTAGAGGTGTGGTTATATTAGTGAGGAATTCTCTTATTTCCCTTGTTGACAATGTACATTTCATGACTGGTGCTGTGTACAGGGCTCCTATTACAAATCGTGAGAAAAATCTTTTATTGAATTACCTAACCAAGTTGTTTCCTTTCCTCGTGGATGTAATGTTAAATCTCCTTGTTTTGCTCTACTAGGATACTATTCCTGTTGTAAATATGTCTTCTCGTGGATGTTTGAAAAATCCAAACGTATTCTGCTACATATGTGGGTGCTTTGATGTGCATAAGCAATGACAAGAAATAACCGCATTCGTGAAAAATGCATACTTTGCCTACTTTGGAGTGAAAATAGGTGATTTAGATATGCCATGGGCGCCACATAAAGTATGTTATTGGGTTAACGTGATGTTAGATCGCACTAGGATGGAGGTGAGAAGGGAAACTCAGCTATGGCGTTTTCTCTATATAAATATATTATATACAAAACAGTCTGGTGCTGGGAAGTTGCTGCGAAGTAGACGAGTTGCTGTGCAGGAGCGTCTTCAGAGGAGGTGTTGTGTGTTGCAGAGCTCTTGGTAGAATGAATTTCATGGCAAGGCTAGGAGCTTATATAGGAGGTCCGCCGGAAGTAAACGTTGCTGGTGGCCGGAAGTGAGCGTCGCTGGTGGCCAACCCCGCGCAGTCAAACACTAGGCTTGTCAGAGAAACTTGATGCGGGATCGGCTGATCAGCGACTAACGGCAGTGGCAGGTGTAGGGGAGAGTATCCACTACAATGCTCCCCTCCCTTCCGAGCGCTGCAGGAAACCTATTGTTGGCAGGGTTGTATTCCACATATGAGACATAACAATAACGGGCGGGGGTGTGAATCACTCGGCCGCAAAGGGTGACGACTCCATCTAGGGACACGAGATCTGTGGGAGAAGCAGAGGGAGAAGGAGGGTTGTGGATAAGAGAAGGTTGTACAGGCGAGGAATGTGGTGCTTCTCTCGCGGCAGGTGCAAAGTCCTCAGGGGCGCCGGGTGGAGTACTTGGTGTCACTAGGGCGGGGATGCAGGACCCTCATCAGGAGCAGGGTCCACGTCAGGAGCAGGGTCCGTATCAAGAGCAGTAGGTACCTGAGGATGAAAAGAGGGTACCCAGAAATGTTGTGGGCGAGGTGGTGCTGCAAGTGGCAACTGTGGGCAGACTGGCGAAGGAAGTGCGGGATGAATGTGTTCAGGGCGATGAGAGGCTGGCGAGGGGCAGTAACCTTGAATGCAGAAACTGCTTGTCGTAGTGCTTGCAGTAGGTCGTGACAGGCAGCAGGAGTGAAGTGGTCAAGGTCAGGAGTAAGGCGTGTGGTGTGCTGCTTGATAGTGTCAGAGACTGCAGCACGTGTACCCCGGATTGTGTGTGCTGTAGGCTCATGGATGAGGTAGAGGTTGCTTGGGTCGACGACGAGTTTGTGAAAGTTGAGGAAGTCGAAGCCAAGGATGGGTTGAGAGACATCTGCCACCACAAAGGACCAGTGCAGTCTTAGGAAGACCAAGTATACTGCCAGACTGGGGTCACTAATTCTAAGGGGAAATACTTAACTCTAATCTTAATTTCTAAGAGTCGCTGCCACCAGACCCCCTCTGGACAGTATGTAACTCGTTAGGCAGCGTGCAGAGTGGACTAGGCATTGGGTTAGGTTTTTCATTGACCAGATCGATAAGGGGAAAGGGTGAAACCATAACATGTCTTAACTAATTTATTCTTTATAAACTATATGGTAACAAAAAAATACAATTGAGCTGGCCTTCCTCAGAATAACAACGATGAGTTTGGTTACCCTGCTTACAATATCATTTAACACTTCGGACTGCTCCACCTGTATGGAATATAGCACCTTAGGTCATCATACATAGTAACACCATCTCACCTCCCTGTAGCACCAGCTCACCACACCTGCAAGTATGGAACTCCTTGTGATTTCTAGGTGCACACATCAGGCACCTCGTTCTCACACCGTCCTCGGTGGGTAGAGACGAGGGCTACACCCAGAGACATACCAGTACTGTTTCTGCGCCTGGCATTATAGGTCGTTCCAAGTGACGACCGCGGAGTTTCTCAAGCATTTCCTTATTTATTCCTACTCATTTGGGGTGGTCTACTAGGCATCCCCAGGTTCACAGTGGAATAGTATAGCTGGTAGTCACCTCACATGGCGGGACGCTCACAGGGAGAATGGCCGACGCCCAGCAAGGTGCTCCGACCGCGTGTGACCTGAGATGACGGTAGAATGGAGGATACTGAGGGCAGTGCCCGCCGCCCACCACCGCGTAGGCCTACAGTTTCCAATCTTTAATTTTTACTTTTATTTCTTACGGTTCTCATCTGAACACTTTCCGGTATATTGTAACTCATGCCTTATAAACACATATTTTAATCCTAAATTACACACTAAGGTAAGGTTCTGGTTTACTAGTTCGTGGGTAAATTCATTGGGTTATAATATCAACGCGGCACACCCGAGGCTGGTACACAGGACGCTCCCCTTAAAACAAAAGCCGAATGTTCATGGCGTGGATATATCCACTTCACTTAAAACTGTAATTAGGGATCTTCCTCTCACACATGGCACTATTTGAACACAGACATAAGATTCTCTGATCACTGTACATATCGTGGGTATACGTCACGTGAGGATACGAGGTGTATTAAGTTCATCCCGATACATACAAGATATTTCCTTTCAAGTATAGTTTCTGGGTCACTTCCAACACCTCACATAGTTCTGACATATTTATCCCTTTTCCAGATCATTGTTCTCATGTATTTTCATATGATATCTGTGGAAGTTATGTTCGCTACACGTTCACAGACGTAAATAGTATGACCTTCAAACCATGATCTACACTTAGTCCTACAGTACACTAGTCCGGCTCAACTGCACTTTCCCAATCATCTTATGGATACCCTGAGTTCTCCTTAATGCTATGAATACATACAATTAACATTATATAACTGTGCCTGGATACAATACAACACATGATTCGGTAACATTGAGTAGGTGAGTTATCCTTTATCAATGTTTCCCGTTCTCTGAGATTCTACAAGCGCGGTGGATTTGAATGTTATGTAGCGTAATATGAATTAAAGGGTTTTTTTAGGAATGACAATGATGTGCGCAGTACACCAGGCGGCTAACGAGCCGATCAGTGTAGGGGAAAAAAATATGTACTTTGAATAATGTTTCAAACTCCACTCTCTTATCAAGGAACGTGTCAGAATTAGTGTACATGACTTCCAAGCTGGAAATTGTCATATTAGTATTTACTCCAGCCCTCCTCAATTCTCTGCAGCTGCCTCATTTGCTGAATCCCTTGTGTTTTGTGGGATGTGGTCAGAGATGACATTGTTTGCATGTTGCTCACCTCCTGGGTGGAAGGTGGAGCGGGTCGGGGTATCTTGTTGTCCCTTGGCTTTGTACTGGTTCACTGGCCTCCACAACCCTCCCCTTGTATATAATCCATTTTTACTTTATTTTTATCCTCTTCACCACTAATCGGCTCGTTAGCCGCTTGGGCGGTCGGTCACATCTCTGTTACGCACTATTAGTAAGTAATGGGCATGCACTGGCTCCTGACTATAACTGAACCCGCTCCAGTGTTGGCCAAATCTGGTCTTGAAACAGCTCACACTCAGTGCCGTCACAACATTCTCTGGCAGATTGTTCCAAGAGTTCGCAATTCTCACTCCGAAAAAGTTCGCCCCCACAGACAGTTTTCAGGACTTGAGGTTTCTTTAACCTTGAGCTGTGACCCCTTGTAGGGCTGGCGTCTGTAGTAGTAAGCTAGGCTGTTGCAGACGCTATAATCTCTCTGGATAGCTCAAGTGCCGAAGCACAGGCACTAGTCTGGTGGCCCTCTGGACATTTTTAATCAACTGGCAGTCCCGAGCATATCTCACCCCGACAGTACTTCAGGAGGGGAAGCACCTCTCCTAATAATTTAGTCGCTTGATTCACTTTCTTCTCACAATGACCTGAGAACTTCATTTCATTGTCGACCCATGCACGTCCGTCCCTGTTCCTCATCCTTTACTTTTTACTTTTTCGACTTCTCTCTCGTCTGCTTCAAGGACTCCGGGATTTTTTGTGTGTGTTGTTCTCTCTGCATTACCGTGCGATCTGAATTTATGAATATACCCCGAAATGTATGGCTTTTTGCTTTTTTTTTTTTTTGGTCTACTGAATAACTTCCCATTTCATACCCTCACCCAATAGTGTCACCCTGAGGGAGCGGGGCTTGTTCTTCTGCGTTTGTCCTAGCGCCTCCTCCCATCCTGAGACGGAACTGATAAGATCAGAGCCTCTTCACAAATATAATGCAATTTCAACTTATCGTGCGTTCAGGATCTCCTGTAAATCGCGTTCAGTATGAAACTCACATTCATCCGGACCGATCCTCCCTATTTCATGTAAAAGTTATGTAATCCCGGTCATATCAGGCTGGTGGAACGTAAGTAGATTTTAAGCTCAGCGCTTTTGTTGAGGAAAATGTCATGCCTTGCATTACTTGAATTTAAACCGAATTTAGTGCGCGTTTGTGGGGTTAAAGAACTTGACCTCATTGAAAGGCAGATGTTTTCCATGTTGGTTTTAATGCTGCAATGAGGTTCACCCGCTCGTTTCTTGTTTGAAGAGGTGTCAGTCTGAAAACCCTCAGCCTACTTGCTTGGATATTCGAGTTGTTTCATAGAAGTGACAATTCTAAAATCGCCCAAAGTTGCACTTTCTTTAGCGATATTGTTTGTGTAAGTTTAGTCTCCATGCTCGTAACAATAATATAGGTAGTAATTATGGCAGTAGTCGTAAGAGGATAAGGAGTATATAGTATTGCTGTTGCATTAGCGGAAGTGATAGTAACAGCAGTGAGATCGAACAAGTGGTGGAAGATGGTGACGGATGCGGCGTGCTGTGAGTGTTACGGTCATTATGGCAATTGAAGAGGTAATGGTAATGCGGCAATTGAAGTAATAATCTTTGTAATATACTTATTAATATTTTTTGTCTCTATCTGTATCAATAACCATATTCATTACTTCTCTTTACATTTTGTTCCTTATCAGTTACACCTAATGATATGAAATTATCACTAGATATTATTGGGAAATTTAGATTGAATGCTAACTAAAAAGCCATCACAATTACGAGTGTCAGTTACGTCGTTCAACATGCCAAAAGTAAGCTCTTTTAACTTATAATAATATTGATTTTCATACCTACCGCATCATTTCATCACAATCTTACAGAGTGAGATACCATGTTGCTTTACTAATTTAGTTTTATCACAAACTATTTTTCAGGGCATATACATCTAATTATGAGGAATCACTTAAATTTGTGTCAGAGAAATAGAAAGAATATCGTTTGTACTACAATATTTCTTGTTAGATATTTTCAGAAAATACATAAGTAATATAATTGGCAGTATGAAACGTGTAGAAAATGTAAACATACCTTTGATCACTAAAAGCACTTTAGTTCTTATAAGCACTTAAGCATAACTTATATAATTGAAATTCAGGCTCTTGAGCCTAAAATTAAATTATACGGTCAAATAGTTTGTAAATTGGTGAATATTAACACAGAATTGTTTATTTTAGATGAAAACAAAAATCAAGATATCCCATGTTTACAGTCAGTCTTTGGTACACGCTGTCAATGCTACCAACTTGCCAATATTATGGTTTTCTCAAACAGTATTTTGTTATAAGGTGAAATCGCACGCAAAAAGAAGAAAACTATAAAATTGTATGATTAAAAAAGTTAAACTTCAATTTACAATCAATATTACTAAAGACAAAATAAAAATATCAATGCACGGTTGGCAGCACGACCAAAATATCACTGATAGCAACATTATTGGAACGTCTGCCATCTGTATTTTGAAAACATTGCCAGTGTGGTCGATGAAGTTGTGAGTGTAGCTTGTGTGTGTGATTGTATTTCATAATGGACTCCTCTTTACGCGAACAGGTAATGGGTTATATTTTTATACCTGAACTTACATGAAGGTACATATGTATATTCACTATTAAACTTAAATGGGTGACTAAGGGCTTAATACATCCTCAGATATTAGCAAAATATTCAGAGGCCCTTGGCAATCACGTAGAGTGGACTGATCGTTGGAGTAAGATTTACTGACTAGGCCCATTTATTGATGTCACGGATGTAGCGGAAGAGGTTATAATTTAAAGGCAGGACAGGGTAATTTATGTCATATACATCATTGAAACAATGCTGTCCTGTAATACTGATTTATATTGGAACGACTTGTGAATACAGCAACATACTCGAAGTAGACGAGGTGGGCTAAACTCAAGTCAGGTCTATAAGTGGCTTTGCTTTACGTAAAGATAACGATAAAACGATTACTTATTAGAATATCTGTAGAGTTCCATTATTAGGTGATCCATGACATACTTATTTTTTGTCTAATAGTCTTAATCCTGTAGAAATAGTTAAGTAGTTTATTACCTATGCTACAGAGTAATAAAGTAGTAGTACTGTACATTGTTGCTCCACTAACGTAGACTTATTGGTGATTTGCATAAACATTTGGCTCCTTCGTCTACTTTTAAGTATATTGTTGGAGAAAATGTGTTAGATTAACTTTATTATAATTTGGTAAACATTGTATTACCTGCTGCTGGAACTTGGTTGCCATGGTGGTATGTCCATGCTTTGTTGAGGTACAGTACTTGATATTTAGTTCCAGGTGTATGACAGTAGGCAACAAGAAGTTTGAAAATCAGTTGTTCCAGAAATTCGCTCAAAATTTTGTTAATAGAATGCCCCCAGTAAAATTTGTTGGTCTCTTATTTTTACATTTTCTTACAAAACAAGTACAGTAAAACCTTGGTAGTAAGGACATATTGAGGCTTAGGATATGTGTCTGCTTTATTGAATATAAATAAAAGATCGTAGAGTTTAGAGATATTTAAAACATGAACACACATTTCAAGATGAGGATTCTATATATAGTACTTGTAGAAACATAACTGATGGGACTGTACAGTACAGTACTCTCAATGCTCCATCCTAGATGTCTATATTTAATGCTAATTGATAGAGATTCCAAATACTAACTTGACATTTTCGGTGCTGATAGCAGATTCCCTCCCCCCCCACCCCCTCACACACACACACACACGCACACATTCTTGTGATCATAATCAGTGCCAGGGTTAGCTGCATTATCTGTTCACCTGGCTATGGGACTGCACTTTCTTACAACCAGTCACATGATAAAAGTGTCCAGGTTCTTGATAAGTGAGGTATTCACATACTGTAGGTCCAACATCAAATGAAAGTGTATGGTGTGATAGATTTGTCCGGTCATGGACCTTTATGTACTTCCACTATTTGTTTGGCATTCATTCTAAATGATCGAGCCTAGTGATGCTAATGACTTAGATTACTGAATTCTGTCAAACCTATTTTATATATATATATATATATATATATGTATATATATATATATATATATATATATATATATATATATATATATATATATATATATATATACAGTATATATATATGCAAATAAATCACCGTAGGTGCGTATGATCCAAGTATATGCTGATAACCACAAGGAAACAAGAAAACACAAAGTTCCCAAGTGCTTTCGTGTAATTCACATCTTCAGGAGTGAGTACAGACTAAGGAGAAATACTTGAGAAAGCTAATATATACAGTAGAGGAGAGTGAGATCAAGTCCCTAGGGGACAGCAGGGGTCCACAATGTTCCGGTCATAAGGCAGTGACCCTTACTAATCTTCTTAATCCAAAGAAATTGACCATGCCATCTCTAAGCACAGTTGCTGTCCGTAGTCAGGTCCCTCGCTGTTCTCGTCATGTTATCTCACCCACAACTTCTTGGAATCCCTGGCCCCTACTTTTGATATTCCTGGATCCGCCCCTGACGTGACGATAAACTGTTTCTCTGTCCGTGCTAATACAATATTAATATTACTTTTGGGTTAGGTAGGATAGAAATTGTGATGAGTTGGCTCACAGAAAAATACCTAAATCATAATGTGGCCCATGACTGAGAAAAGGTTGCCCCTGCCTGGTCTAGTCCATTAGGTCGTGTCAATGAAAGAAAAAATAAAATGGGAGGAAAACAGGATTAGAAGATGCAACTGTGATCTGAAATTATTTAAAAAAATCATTTTATTTAACCACTGGTATGGTTGTATTATACAGTACAATAGAGTACTTGTGGTAGCTCAATAATTGTAGGTTATGGAAATGTTGGTCTGAGACTCTAAGCGACATCGTTATTGTTGAGTCCAAACACTTGGACCTCCCACCCCCAGAGACTACTCATCCCGTAGCACTGCCTATGGTTATACTGTACAGAGTTTCATGATCAGTCCATTTTAGGTAAAATCAACAAACACTATTTTTCCCCCAATTTACTAAACATACATATATGTAAATAATGCCAATGAGCAAAAAGAGTTCAGCATAGTGTTGTTAATGGCTATTGAATCAAAACAGTAGCTAGAGAGATTAGGAATGAAATAGGGCAATAGTTTTCCAGACATGCATTTTATATTTTTCTAATCCTCTAAAATTTTAATCTGTGTACTGTACAGTACTGTATATCCCTTGCCCCTGTTGCAAGGGTTGTTGGTTTACACCCAGGACAATATCAGTTCACCCGGCTGTAAATGGATACATATGCAACTTTAACTTTATATTTGGAAAAATGAAGACAATCAAATGCAGTGCTGGCCATGCTGCCTCCTTGTGTACCAACTATTGTGATGGCTTAGTAGCTATATGGTACAGTGAGCTGTGTTCACACTGCCCATAATGGGCTGTCAGGCTTATGGGATCTGCTTTCAATTTTATATACAGGTTAACAACCCGTTATCTGAAATTCCGAAAACCGAAAAGCTCTGAAAACCGAGAGTGGGTTTTTTTTTTTTTTTTTTTTTTTTTTTTTTTTTTTTTTTTTTTACACGGGTATTAGCCCACCCGGGCACAGGTCACTGACCCACATCGGGGCCTGGGGGACGAAAATGTATTAGTAATAATTATAATAATAATAATAATAATAATAATTCATAGTAAATAAAAATTTTAATAAAAAATCCACAAAAATAAAATAAGATTGATAACAATAATACTGTAATAATAATAATAATAATAATAATAATAATAATAAAGAAATACAAGAATGAAAAAAAGATCAAAAGTGAGAAACACGACCTACACCTATGAATTATGAATTATTATTATTATTATTATTATTATTATTATTATTATTATTATAATTATAATTATTATTATTATTATTATTATTATTATTATTATAATTATAATTATAATTATATTTTAGCCCCCAGGCCCCAATGTGGGTCAGTGACCTGTGCTCTCGGGTGGGCTGATCCCTGTAAAAAAAAAAAAAAAAAAAAAAAAAAAAAAAAAAAAAATCCGTAAAATTCCGAAAACCGAAATGCATCTGGTCCCAAGGATTTCGGATAAGGGATTGCCAACCTTACTGTACAGTATATTGCCCTTAGGGTAACCTCATAATCCTGCTTGGCATATCTTAATACATTTTTTTTCCCTTGCAGGTTATGATTAATCAGTTTGTCATGGCTGCAGGAGCAACTAGAGAACAGGCAAGACAGTTGCTACAGTCTGCGCACTGGCAGTTTGAGGTACGTTGTAGATAGAATGTGTAGTAGCTGATTAGGCATATACGTAGTAGAACATAATTACAGTTTACAATTGGAAAGGTATTAGAACTTTTGAAATCCCAAGGTAATTTTGGCATGTGGGTAATGTTTGGTGAATTTGTGTGAATCTGCCAAAATTGCCCTACATGTGTTGCTTCAGGTAGCCTGGGAATCACACAGCAAATTGGCTTCATTCAGACAAAGCTTGTGCTCCTCTAGCTTTTCAGTGCACAAACATTAAGGTCGGAGACATTTGTAAATCATACTCTGAGATAGTAGCTAATCATCATCAATGTTTTATGGCCAATTTTCACACTAATGTGGGTTAGCCGCTATTACCTGACGGCAGCTCTCCATGCTGTGTGGTCTTTTGCAGCATCTCTTGTCAGATACAGTACCTGTACAGTACTTTAATGTCAACCTTGGCCTATGCCTAGCTCTCCTCCCCTCCACACTTAGATTCATGCATCCTCTTAATTTAATTGGTTCTTATCACCACCCATCTTCCAGGCCATATACTGTACAATCTTTTTTCTCCTTTATCACTCTTGACACTTCATCATGCTATTGCATGCCTAACTGTGCCCATTGTCCATTCACAAACAGAACAGCATCTAATTTGGTCCTGCATCTTGCTACACTACCCCTCACACTGTTGCTGGCCATTTCTAGTCTCCTGAACTCTGCAAAATATTTCGTATATATACTGCTTCATCATTTTCCACACTCTCCATCTTGTAATATATACCTTCCTTTCTCTGCATCTTTTAAGCAACATGTCATACACAAGTAATCTGTGCTGCAGGACACATTCTTCCCCTGTTACCACCTTTACATCCCTAACAAGTTTCCTGTTTGATGATCTGACAAGTATGAAGTAAATCTAGGTTTTTGTGCCACCTGACTCAAATGTGATTGATAAGTCTACCCACCCTCTTTAACAATGTGTTGCATACATCCATATTTAGTGTATATGTTCTGGGTATCAAGTTCTCTCTACTGGAGCGAACAGAAACACCTGTAGAGTTTTCGTAGGTTCTATTTACTGGATAAACAGAGATACACAAGGGAGGTGGCGCTCCTTACTCTGTCTGGGGGGGGGGGGGGTCAACTAGCCTTTCAGGCGACATGTGGCAAGTGATACATTAGCAGCTTCCATATGTCGTCAGGCACATTAATTAAGCGTGTGGGATATGGTAAATACATTGCCACACGCTGCTAGCTAGTCTGAATAAATAATGTATATAAATGGAGCACATACATAATGTACATACATAATATACATACAGCATACATAATATACATACAGCATACATAATATACATACACCTCCCTCCCCCCCCCCCCCCCCATACGCTCATAGCAAAGTCTTGAGCGGACTTTTTCTTTTGGATCCGTTCTGAGTGTCGAGGGACTTGATCACTGGGGAGGGTATGGGACTCAACACTGGTGGCGAGGTCAGCAGAAGGCGTTCTTACGGGGCGGAGAAAACGGCGGTTCCTCCACCACACACGACCACTGGGTAACCGCACCTGATAGTCCCGTGACCTACCGAGACCCATGACTACGCCCACTTTGTCCCAACGTAGGGAGGTCGGGTCCTGAACACGGACTTGGGTGCCAACACTCAACTTGGGAAGAGGACGGGCATGGTCGTTGTAGCTGGCGACGACGTCTTGAACACGTTCGGCGGCTCGGCGATCACAATCCTCTGTGTTGGCCTGCCACTCCTTGGAGAAGGATTGAGGGCGAGCAGAGACACAAGAACGAAGGGGGCGTCCATACAAGACCTGGGCAGGGGAGCGTCCGGTGTAGTTAGGTGTGTTGCGGAGTTCAAGAAGACCCTGGTCGAAGGCCTAACAGTCAATATTCCCAGAAGGGGCCACTTTGAGGATGAGGTGCTTCAGGGATTTGATAGCAGCCTCAGTGTGGCCATTGGACTGCTGGTAATGGGGCGATGACAACACATGCTGGACTCCCCATCGGTCAAGGAACACAGCAAAGTCCCGGCTTGTGAACTGGGGCCCTCCGTCGGTTCACAGGTGCACAGGAACGCCCACGTCACGGAAGTAGTGGCGGAACTTGCTGATGGTGGTGGCAGACGTCGTGTCATTACCGTACTTGATGACAACCGGCCAACCAGAGAGACGGTCGACGATAACAAGGAAGGACTTTCCTGCCACACAGAAAAAGTCGGCTGACACAGACTCAAAGGGGCGGGTGGGGTTGTCGTCACTCATGAAGGGTTCCTGCTGCTGGCTGGGTTGTAATACTTGGCAGGGCTCACACGCACGATCAACATTGGAGATGTCGGAGTCAATGCCAGGCCAGAACACAGTCTGTCATGCATGTCGTTTGGTGGCCTCAGCTCCACGGTGACTGTCGTGAAGGCGAGCCAAGACATGGGGACGTGAGGCAGCAGGGACAACTACACGTGCTCCGTACAGAACAAAGTCTCCGTCGCAGTAGAGTTCATCGCGGAGTTTCCAATACGGGAGCAGGGTGTTGTGAAGGTCATAGCGGTTGCTAGGGAATCCATTCCTCACACACTCGACGAGTCTGACGTAGGAAGGGTCATCTCGGGCCGCTGTTCGAAGGTCCTCCATTGCCTTGTCGTCATCTGGTGACAGGTCTGAACGAAGGGCTCGGACGGCGTGTAGGGTGACCACAGATCTGACGGAAAGATCGAGGTCGGCGTCGAGCACATGGTCTTCTGGAGTAGGGCGGCTGACAGGAGAGCGGGATAAGGCATCAGGGATGCAGAGCTCCTTACCAGCGTGCCACACTGCTGTGTAGATGTACGCCGAAAGCTTCTCCTTCAGACGCTGGAGCCGAGGGTTCTCAACGGCGTCCAGCGTGTAGTGGTTGAGGATCGGGACAAGCGGGCGATGGTCGGTCACTAGGTGAAAGTGTTGCAGGCCTATGAGGTAAAACCTGCACTTGGACATCGCCCATACCACAGCCAACAGCTCCAACTCAATAGTGGCGTAGCGCGTCTCGGTGTCAGAGAGGAAACGCGAGCCACACTGGACGAGCCGGAACTGCCCTCCACCATGATCCTGCAATAGGGTGTATCCCACGCCTTACAAGCGTGAGGCACCTGTCTGCAGAACCGTCGGCAAGGCTGGGTCAAATGTGGCGAGGACAGGTGGACTAGACAGGGCCTGTTTCACTTGCTGGAAGGCCTTGTCGTGGTCGGGGGTCAACAGGAATGTCCTCTTGGGGCTCATCAGGGGGCGAAGTGGTTGGGAAGCTGCGGAGATGTCCGGCGAAAACTCTGCTAACTGGTTGACGAGACCGATGAAGGACCTCAAGTCGGTGAGGTTGGCAGGGGTGGGAAAATCCGTGATGGCGCGGACCTTCTCCGGGTCAGCTGCAATGCCATTCCCTGAGAGGGTGTACCCACAAAAGTCCACTGAAGAGCTGGCCAGAACAAACTTGTTGGCATTTAGGGTGATTCTGTGCTTCCGGCACCTGTTGAGTACCTCGTAGATATGGCAGAGGTGATCCATGTAATCCTCATTGTACACGAGTATGTCGTCGACCACTTTCACTCAGTTTGCCAGACCTTGTAGAGCCATATCACCTCGAAGGCAGAAAGTTTCTCCTGTAACGGCGAATCCCATGGGGCCACGGCAATAACTGTAACGTCCATGCGGGGTGATGAAAGTTGCAAGTGGTCGGTCTTCTTCGGCAAGCTCTATTTGCCAGTATCCACACAGGGCGTCCATCGTCGTGAAGAAGCGCGCCTTCAGGTTCACACTGCGTATAGCTGCAAAGGGCGTGGGAGAAGGGTGCGCAGGATGAGACACCTGGCTGTTGAGCTTGGAGAGGTCAGTGGTGATCCGAACACCACCTTTGGGTTTTGCAACGACTACCATAGGATGACACCATGGAGACCGGTCATCACCGACTGGTGCAATAATTTCTTGGGCGACCATGGAGTCCAGCTCGTTTTTGACCGCATCGAGGAAGGACAGGGGGACCAGTCGAGGGGTGTAGATAGCGAAGGGCTTCGCGTCGTCCCTCAAGTGGATCCTCATGGGGGGGCCAACCATCTTCTTAAGAGGCTTGGATTCCAGAGCGGACTTGGTCACCAGAACGTCGCTGAATTCCTTCAGGAAGTACTTCCGATCATCTGAAGGAGAGGTGTCACTGGCAAGAGGTAGGGGTAGGGTGACAGCAGGGTAGTTGCTGCTCCCTTCGTGCACCCTGTTGGCGTGTTTTACCTCAAGAATAGGTTTGGGGAAGCCCTGGGAGATGATGGCCAACTCTTGACAATGTCTGTAGGACAGCAAAGGAGTCGGGACACCGTTATGCACATCAATCCAGGCTTGACATGACCTGTTGCCAAAGGTGACCTGTGCTTGGAGTGAACCTAGGGCTGGGGCCATCTGTGAACCATCTGCCGTGAAGCTGAGATCCTTGGGGGGCGGTCCTAGATCACTTGGAGAGAGCCCCAAGCATTGCAAATGCTGGGGACCGATGACTGTAGCATCAGCGCCGGTGTCGGGCAACATCTGAAGACGGGATGACACACTGCCGTAGGTCACAATGACGTTGATGTGCTGGGGAACTTTGGTCCTGGGACGCGAGGGGGAGTACACCTCCCTAATATGGCTCGCGTGTTGTCCAGAATCGTCATGCTTCTGATTGGAAGACTGTGGGCGGCCCTCACTGGTGGAAGGGCGCTGAAGCTTCCGCCGACGCTGTCCCCTCGGTTTGTTGGTAGGGCAACACTTGTTGTAGTGGCCCAGACGACTGCACACATTGCACTGGACGCGTTTGGCTGGGTACCGTACTGTGAGTGACCAGTGGCCCTTATGGTCACAACTGTTGCAGGTAGACTCAGCAGCTGGACACACCTGTGTTCCGTGCTGCTTACCACAGTTGTTACAAAAGGAGCCGGGCGTGGGCGTGGTGGGCGAAGGTGTTGGCGTAGACTTCTTGTCCTTGTACCGGGACACAGCGCGTACAGCTGTAGGGGGAGCTCGGATGGCAAAGGTGGCACACCTGGCAGCCTCATAGGAGCGACATATCTTCAACACATCCTTAAGAGAAGAGGAAGAGTCGAGGGAGGTGAGGCGTTGGACAAGCTCCTCGTCCTTAACACCCATCAGGATCACCTGCTTCAACTGGGTCTCCTCGCACTGCTGGTGGTTACCTGGGCATATATCTACCTCTTCCGAGGCTCTCTTGAGTCGTACATAAAAGGCATAAAAAGTCTCGCCCTCCATCTGTCTGCAGCTAAACAATTCCCTCCTGCATAGAGCTTCGTTCTGCTGCCCTTTGATGTGCCGTTGTAGAATATCCAGTATCTCCTCTACAGATAACGAAGAGGTCGGAGGTACCTGCAGCGTATGTTCCAAGACACGCTGAGTTTCCAAGGACAGGTACATATGCAGCTGAATAAGTTGTTTAGGCTGTGACAGGCTCTGGAGATCCACCATTGTAGCATAATCAGTCCACCGTCGCCGCCATTCACGAAAAGTCTGGACATTCACATCAGGCTTCAAGACAGGTGGTGTTTGAGCAGTCGCTTTAGGTGGGGCTGGGGGGCGTGAAGAAAGCGTTGATGAGGTATCTGAACCAGTCGATACCGAGGCAGTGTTAGAGCCAGGGGCTTGGTTAACAGTGAGGCGAGATATCAAAGCTTCAAACCGTGCACTGTCTTCCAATCTCCGTTGGTGATCTCTCTCTGCCTCAGCTTGCCTTCTTTCTTCATTCTCCACAAGTCTTCTAGCTTCGTCCTCGCGCCTTTCATCCCTCATGAACTTCATTAAAGCAATTATCTCTGAAGACAATGCAGAAGATCGAGGTGAAGGGCTGCGCGATGTGGTGGGAGCAACTGGAGCGTCCTGTTCAGCCTGGTCATCCATCTCTGCAGAATTGTCATCCAAATGACTCATCCATGTGTTGGCTCCACGACTGCGTAAGGCACGAGACATGATTACTTAATCTGTGTACTATGTCTTAAATCAGTGTTGACCGGTCAGCCCGTTGTATCAACAAGATTTAAGACAAAAAAATTAATTAAATGCACAGATAAGTAGATTATATATATAAAATATATATATAGGGATGACTGCAGTCAGTGTGTTCGAGCGTGTGTGTATGTGTGCGCGCCTCGGGTAGTGTCTCGCTGTGAGGGGGTGGAGGCAGCGACTCACAGTCTGTCGTCAGTTACCCTCTAGGCATGGCCGGTGGAGGCTGCACTGAACTCTACTCCTCACAAATGCCTTGAACATGCCTTCCACCTTGGGAATCCTTTAGAACAAGGTAACACAGTTATGGCACTAAACACCCAATGCACTTATACACTTCACAGGAAATTGCTGTCACTGACACTGCTCAAAGTTGCTATAAATTCATGGAGGAGAGGCCATTAGCGGTTGACGACAGAACAGGGGTCCATAAGCCGGTCTTGCCACAAACTTTACACTTCACTTCTATAATGATCCAGTTAATTAACACACTGCCCCATGTATACGTTCTGGGTATCAAGTTCTTTCTACAGGAGCGAACACAAACACCTGTAGAGTTTTCGTAGGTTCTATTTACTGGATAAACAGAGATACACAAGGGAGGTGGCGCTCCTTACTCTGTCTGGGGGGTCAACTAGCCTTTCAGGCGACATGTGGCAAGTGATACATTAGCAGCTTCCATATGTCGCCAGGCACATTAATTAAGCGTATGGGACATGGTAAATACATTGCCACACGCTGCTAGCTAGGCTGAATAAATAATGTACTGTATATAAATGGAGCACATACATAATATACATACATTTAGTACATTTCCAAAGTCAGGTATTCTTTAATTTTCTCTATTTCTTATTCCAAAGCCTTTTCTGTCATAAATATCTTCATAACTTGATGTGTTTTCCCCAACATGGCCGTTTTGGTCACCACCTAGGATCACAATTTCCTGTTCACTATACTTTATTAATACTATACTGCAGCCCTATCTGTGGGGCATATGCAGATACAACAGTCACCAGATTCTTTCCCACCAGTAAATTTAAAACCCAAATTCTCACATTTACCCATTTCACCTCTTTTGCATTCTCCACTCACTTTTCAGCAGTCAAGGTTCCTAACCACCTGACCCAGGGTCACAACCCATCCAGATTTTGTACCTGTTTTTCATACAAGTAATCAATACTCTCTCTCTCTCTCTCTCTCTCAAACTAGCCTTGACAGTTGAGTAAATAAGATAAATCGTCTATTCACTTCGCTATTCCAGGTACGGTACTGTATACATTAAACCTTATCCACAAATCACGTATTTCCTGACTAATGAATCCTCTGTGTACTGTTGTACTTTATGTAATGACCACAGTCTTCAACATTTTGCCTCAGGCCTCATTTACAATCAGCTTATACAACACCATCTTATAATGCAGAGAATAAAATTTTAATTTAAACTGGGTATAATGCTACTGTCTATGCTTTTGTTTGGAAATCTGACGAGTGATATAAAGAATATGGCAAGAAAGTGTGAGAACAAGTGACCGTGAACACTACCATGAGTCAAGCTGTACTCCCGGCATTCTTTAGCGAGTACAGTACATTAAAATATTTAACTGGATGAGCTTGATTCATACTTTCTTCCGATATAGAATGTTTTAACGTGGGCTCGTAACACTCGTCTTGCCCGCGGTGCCCACCGTTTTTCTGTGGATGTCGGTCACACTAGAATAACCCGTTATAGTACATCCTTCTTTCCTCACACAGCCAAACTGTGGAATGCTCTCTCCTCTGTGTTTCCATACTCATACAATATGTTTCACATTAGAAAGCTGGTTTTCCGGCATCTTCGTTGACCTGGGCCCGTGTGGGCTATTCCCCATAAAAAAAAAAAATGCCCCCATAAGTAGCAATCATTTACAAAGAAGGGAACAAAATAGATAGTAACGTAGATAAATTCTAGTTTGGAAGTTATACGAATTGCTTTTTAGTTAGTATTAATGCGGGATTTCTCACTCATTTTCAAACTGTTCCCCCCCCCCCCCCCCCAAGGCTTGTTTTATCGGGACTTAAGCTTTCAAGGCGAATTTGCTCTTTGGCATAAAGTACTGTTCTTCGAACTTTGTCCGTGAAAATTTGCATTTTCTGTGCTTTTTGTCAAAGAGTATCTGTTATCACGCAACTTATCCTCATGAAATTTTTCTTGCTGGTGCGTTTTATGAGACACTGTACAACTAAAAATCACGTCTCACATTCTCCTCCTTATCTTCACGCCTTCTACATGCTCCTCACCCTCACGCCTCCCACATTCTACTCCTCGCCCCCACATCTCCCACATCGCCTCACGTCTCCCACAGTCTCCTCCACACCCCATGTCTCCCACATTCTCACATTTGTATTGTTTATCTTTGCAGACAGCGCTAAGTATATTTTTCCAAGAGGCTGTTCCCAACGGCGGAGCATCTCAGCATCACCTTAACCACGTGAGTACACTACATTACACGCTCTTCTGTTGACTTTCTTTTACTAGTGCTGTGGGTGGGGGGTCGAAAGCTCGACTGCTGTCCTGTGGGCCACTGGTTTGATCCATCCAATTTTAAATGGGTACGTAACTCTATAGTTGATAGTACAGGTTTTTGAGTACAGTGCCGGGCTTGCTTATAAATTTTGTTTTACATTAGTTCACACTCGTTTAAAGTTCCATACACCAATTAATATTTATTAATGGACCTTTATGGTATTTCACACTCGCCAAAGGCTTCTTCATCTAGATCTCGCTCGTTAAGGGTTTTAATACAGCTGGCGCTTGTTAGAGGTTCCTTAAACTAGTTCAGTGGAGTGAGGTGGATATATATTAGCGGTTGCCTTCCGTTGCACGGGTCGCTGGTTTGATGCCAAGACACAGTCCACTCAGCTGTAAATGGGTATCTAACTTTACACGTTGGGAAGTGAAGGCAATTGAGTGCAGTGCTTGCCACTGTATCTCCTGTATTTATAATGGGCAGTTATGCCCATGACACCCTCTTCAACATTAGTTAACACTCATTAAGAGTACTTTACACAGGGTAAAGGCTCTTTACAGTAGTTACAGTACAGTATGTATGAACCAGGGATGGTTTAATTCATGTTAAGAGGAAGTACTGTACGCCATGGGTAAAGGTCACAGTGGAGGTCAAAGGGATTGTCTGTGGACAAACTAATTAACGAATTTCATTAAAAAATGCAGATATTGTGTATTCCAGCTACGGTACGGATATTTTGTTAATAATGGAGTTTTAATACTGTTGGTTATATTGGTATAGATTAGGACACCATGGGTGATAACAAATCTGGGATCAGTATTTGGTATTATTTAGAATAGGAATTTTACATAAGTATTTTTTCGGCAATGCTTTAATAGATATATCCTTTACGTTGTTACTTCATAAACAGAAGTTCACGGGTAGGTATATCTAAATCAGAGAGCGGTATAAAGGTAGGGCGTAGTTATGGTGTCCTCACCCGCATTGTTTATTTACACGACCAGAAGCTGTTTTGTGTGTAACAACATACTGTATATTATCACATCGTCATCAATCATCATTATCGTCAGCATCATCATTGTTGTCGTCATCATCATCACGTATATTGCGGAAATGTGTTCCTACACCCCCTGTGGTGACTCGTGTCCAAATGACAACGTCGCGGTACTGTAGTATTATCACTATTTATGAATGAATGAATGAATGGTTATTGGTCGTGTAACGACTGAAGTGATTTTATTTATTTTTTCATTATTATATATATATATATATATATATATATATATATATATATATATATATATATATATATATATATATATATATATATATATATATATATATATATATATATATATATATATATATGCTGATAACCACCAGGAAAGAAGAAAACACGAAGTTCCCTCGGTTAACGAGCGCCTCGGTTAACGAGATTTCGGTTAACAATTTACCTTCCATAAGATTCTTAACTTCGGTTAACGAGTTTTTACGAGCCCACTTCAACATGTTTTCGCTTGCATTTGGCGGTCCACCAGCTGTAGTATTAGTCCGCCAATGCAGTAATCGGTTTTAGGGCTTAAATTCCTTACTATTTTAGTAAATATCAAGAAGGTTATACTATTCAATAATTTTAAATGTTTAATATTAACTTTTTTTAGTCATTTTAACAATTATTGAACATAATTGAAGGTAAAGAAACTAGTATCTGGTGTGCCATCCAGCCTGTAAACACACCAGACAGGCGTTAGTCTCTCTGTTTTCAGTGGAGGTAACATCTTGCTTGAGACTCTCTTCAACTAAACGCTTTTTTTCTGTTTCCAAGCAAATTATTGGTCATTTTGAAATATATTTTACATATTGACAATATATAATGCAGTGCAGTGTTGATTTAAAGAAAATAATCTTGAAATACACCAAGAGAACTAAAATTTTATGGGTGAAATGGCGCCATGGGGTGACTTCTCTTCCACCCTAATGCCTTCTCTTCTTCCTTCTCCTCCACCCCCATTCTAATTGCCATCATCATCTTCATCATCCAGGAGCCTTCTACATACACATCTCAAAGTAAGTTTACTTTTCTACCTTTTTTGTTGAATTTAGGCAATTTTTGGTGAGCTGGAACCAATTACCCAAAAACCCATTGAAACAATGGTTTCGGCTAACGAGCAATCTTCTGGAACGAATTGTGCTCGTTAACCGAGGGACCACTGTATATATATATATATATATATATATATATATATATATATATATATATATATATATATATATATATATATTTCATGTAGATCCACAATGAAAACTTGGATAAGATAAATCTTGATAAAATCACACAGGAAAAGGGAAACAGCGGAGCACCTTAGCTTTCGTCTTTATTCAAGACATCTTCAGAGGCAACTGGATTACATGGACAGAGAGAGGCTTAAATATACAGGGTGACCTTAAAAACATGAGGTCAGGTCATAATGATGTCATCCACTAATCCCCACACCAACACACACGTAGAGGAGCTTAAGAGAAGGGAGGTGACGTGACTAGTCAGGTTAGGTCAAAAATAAGGGACCCACAAAATAACTATCATACATCTAGATCAAAGGTTTTCAAAGCATTTTTAACCTTGGGCCACTGACAAATAAATTTATGTAACATATTATCAGTTTTGAACTGACCATCACTAAGGTTTATTGATTTTAATTCCTTAATCAAACTAGCTTCAACCAGAAGTCTTTCTGTGACACAAGATGATTTAAATACTTCTAAGCTTTTTTCCCAAGCAATGGGGTGATTATTATTCCTAACATGAACGAACAAGGCACTGCTTTCAGATGCTGTTCTGATATTATACTTATGTTGTTTGATTCTGAGCTGCAGTGTTTTTCCTGTCTGTCCTACATAATTACCATTACATTTGCTACATGGAATACAATAAACACTTCCATTTACATTCAAACTTGGGCTATTTCTTATTAACATATTGGTAATGGTTGAGTCATACTTGAAAACAACATTAATATTTAGAAGCTTGAGGGACCGAACTAACGGGATAAATTCATTACGATAGGGCAGAGTCAAAATGTTCTTAAGTGTAGGAATTTGTCTGGTTTGAGAGGAATGAAAGGATTTTTTTAGCCCTTTTAAAGCAACGATCAACAAACACAGAAGGGTACCCGAGTTTCTGTGCAATGGAACGAATGTGTTTCAATTCATCGTCAATAAATTCAGAGTCACAAATACGCAGACATCTTAAGAACATAGCAGAAAAAACTGACATTTTGGTAGACTCAAGGTGATTCGATAAAAAGTGAATGAAACTGTCTATCTGTGTGGGCTTTCTGTATACCTTAAATTTGTAGTTTTGGCCATTTCTCATGATAAGCATATCAAGGAATGGAAGGGATCCATTTATTTCTCTTTCAATTTTGAATGTGATACTAGGGACAATATCATTAAGCTTGTCTAAAAATTCCAATGCGTCACTGTTTCTAGGCCAAAGACAAAGAACATCATCTACATATCTATACCATGGAGGAATAAAGTCCACTATATTGGGTAGTAATCTAGACTCAAAAATCTCCATATAAATACAGGCTAGAGGAGCAGAAAGACAATTACCCATGCTCATGCCAAATATTTGCTTGTAGAACTTCCCATTTGCTCTAAACACATTGTCAGTTATGCATAACTCAAAAGTAGGAAACCAAGATGATAATTGTAAATACTGTACAGTACATGGTTTTAACAGTGTAAACAACACCCAGGAATCAAATGAATTACATTTTAATTCAGGAAAGATTCAGAAATTCAGTAACCCGAACCAAGACCTATCCAGGGGCAGATTGTGGGTCAGACTACATCCCGGTAATGAGTTTGGTAAGAATAAAACTTTCAAAGTTAAGAAGAAAAACAATTGGCAAAATCAAGTGGGACTTACGTAAACTTAAAACAGGGGCAGGGATAGAATATGAAATTGAAACCGAAAATAGATTTTCATTATTGCTGAAGGAAGACTGGCAATCAAGAACCATAACAACAATTTAATAATTACAGAGAAGTAATGTTAAGGACTGGGGAAAAACTTATAGGTCATGGGAACGAGGCTAAAAGTAACTGGATGACATATTTAATTTTAAAGAAAATGGATAGACCAAGAAATGTGAGAAAATGGAGTGAGGCTTACATAAAAATTAACATAGAAAAAAGGAAATATATGGAGTGGGACTACTAAAAGCAAAGACAATTTGATCCTGTTTGAGGCAGAAGTAAATGAGAGATGGTCAGAGTACACAAAACTATACAATGATAAAGATAGAGTAGAGAGAGGTAAGAAACGAAAAGGAAATAAAGATCGAAATGCCAGTTTTGGAAACAAAAGTTGCGGCAGCTGTGTCCAAATGAAAAATGCTAATGCTTGTGGGGTTGATCAGTTTCCAGCAGAATTAAAAAAAAATGGGCTATAATGTGACAAAATGTTTGACTAAAATATGTAATTCTATATACAGCACTTCAAAGGAGACCTTCCCAGTGATTAAAAAAAATATAAATATTTGTATTATTACCTAAAAAAACAGGAGCCTTAGAATAAAGTATAGAATCGATAGTCAGTTATCTGAAGAACAAAATGTATTTAGAGAGGGAAAGAGAACTAGAGAAGCTATACAGTATTTGGTTTGAGTATTTTGAGTAAAGGGCTTTAGAGGTCATCCGAAATTTGTACATCTTTGTTGATTTTTAAAGAGCTATTGATTAGGTGAGGCACAATAAACTTATAGAGGTGTTAGGAAAGAGAGGCATTAATGAAGGAGATATTAGAATTTTGAAGAATCTTTACTGGCTGGCAACAGGAGGCTGCAGTGTTAGTAAATAATGAACTTACTAATTGGTTCACAGGTAGATGGAGTAAGAGAAGACTGTTCTAACATTGTATAATATATATTCAGAATTCTTAATGAGCGACGTTATAAGTGATAATGAAGAACGAAAAGTTAATGGTAAGGTAGGATCAAATATGTGTTATGCAGATGATGATGCTGTTATCAAAGATAGTGAAGTTGCTACAAAAACTCGTTAACAGATTAGTGAAAAAGGGTGAAGAATATGGGATAAGATTTAATGCTGTAAATATGAAAGTAATGATTGTCTCCAAATTGGAAATAAATCCTAAAATCGAAATTATGGCAGGCAACAGGGAACTTAAACGAGTGGAATTTTGTTTAGTATATTTGGGGTGTAGCATTACCTGTGATGGTGTACAGTGGTAGCGGAAAGTTTGGGCGCAAGACGAATGTAAACAATTGTGACATTTAAATAGACATTTAAAGGGCTTATGACGTACCTTATTTGCCAAGCGATTTTCCTCTAAGCTTGGTGACCTTCTCCAAACGTTGTGGGATGCATCTTGCCAGTTTTTCTACGTGTTGGGGAATGATATTATCCCAAATATCCTGTATTTCTATTTTTAGCTTCGCTACTGTCGAAGCGTCACGATCCTGAAGCTCTTTTTTAATGATATGCCACACGTGCTCTATGGGATTTAGGTCTGGTGAATTCCCAGGCCACTTTTTGAAGTAATCTACACCACAGTCCTCTAACCACTGGATAATAGATCGAGCTGTGTGAGCAGGAGCTCCATCTTGCATAAACCAGCTAGCGTTACACTTTTCAAAGCTTTCAGGCAGGTTATCACACAATAACTCGAAATAACTGTGCTGATTTACATTCTCATTTTTTTCAAAAAATACTAAATTGCCAACTCCACCAAATGCAAAGCATCCCCACACCATAACACTTGGAGCATGCTTTACAACTTTAGCTGTGTAGCGGGGGTCATTTGGGTCCGATCCTTTGGGACGCCTGACACGCTTGGACCTGCAGCCAGACGACACCACAAACGTTGACTCATCACTCCACAAGACTTGTTCCCAGTCTTCTAGGGTCCAATCCTTATATTTCTTGCTAAAAGCAATGCGATCCCGTACATTTTTTGCACTTAAGAGGGGAAGAACTTTAGCACAACAACTGCGATATTGTAAATCTTTGAGTAAATGATCAGAAATACATCTTACAGACACGTCCTGGAGCAGTGCAGGGTTATTTTCCTTCAGTTTTCGAGCTGTGAGTGTTGGATTTTTATCCAACTGCCTCTTTATAACCTTGGAAGTACGATTTTGTTTTCTCCTTGGCCTACCAGAGCGAGGCTTGGGGGTAGGAATATCCTCACCTCCGCCGTCTCTAAATTTCTTGATCCACTTTTGAACTTGCCGCACTCCTATTCCCACACGAGTGGCTATATCTTTACACTTACAACCCTCCTTATAGAGGGTTATAATAGCAACAATTGTGTCTCTTCCCAGCTCTTTACCACTTCCCATTACAGAGATATTGAGGCACAAGCACAGAAAAAAACGCCAAAAAACGACTAGTCCGCGTGAGAGAAGTTTACACACTGCACCCACGTGCTCACTGAAGCGACTAATCAGAGTTGCCAAGTCGTGCGTATTGTCTCGCCTAAATAGCGGTACAAACCCTAGCATTGAAATATAGCGAAAAGTTAGGGCGGAAATTGGTATTTATCGTATGTTTTGATAATAACGGAAAGTTTGGGCGCCTGTAATTTTGCGCCCAAACTTTCCGCTACCACTGTATGTATGGAGGAAATCAAAACTTGAATAGGCTAAGCAAAAACAACATTTAATAATCGAAAAGACCTAATGAAAAGAGACATTAACTTCAATTTCAGAAAAAAGGCTGCTGAAAGGCTTTAATAACAAGGACTGTTGTATAAATCTGATGCGTGGTCACTTCAGCAGACACCAGAAAGAGGTTGGAGGCCTTTGAAATGTGGTATTATAGGAGAATGCTAAGAACAATGTATGCTGACAGGAAAACAAATGAAAAAGTACTTAAAAGCAAAAACTTCAAGTGAAATACCTACTTGAAATGTACAGAAAAAAATGCTTTGGTCATATAATTATTAGCGATGAGGTGGGAACATAAATATTAATGGGAAGAGTCGAGAGCAGGAAAGACAGGGGAAGGCAGAGACTGGGATGGATGAATGAAATTAAAACCTGGGTCCCCAGAAAGATACAAAACCTTGGAGAATTGTTAAAAACAGCCCAAGAACGTTTAGAGTGAAGTGCTGTGGTTGCCAAACCCTTAGATATGAGGACGGTACTTTGATGAAATCGAAGTTTATGCTAATATAAACGTTGTCCAAATTTTATATACATTATTGATAATATGTAAATATTGTTCAAACTGAAAAAAAATGTAGCCATTGTATTTACTATTATCACTATAATTTGGGACGCGCACACCGGTATACTGTATATACAGTGTGTGTGTGTGCGCCAGAAATAGCATGGTGGAGGGTAGCCTAGCGGAGCCACCGCTTCATCTAGAATATACACGGCTCACACTGCTCTTGACCTCCCTGGTATACCTTGAGTCGACTCCACGACGAAGGCCACGAACAAGTTATAGAGGCACCAAGGCCACGAACAAGTTCTAAGAGTCACCAAGGCCACGAACAAGTTCTAGAGGCACCAAGGCCACGAACAAGTTCTAAGAGTCACCAAGGCCACGAACAAGTTCTAGAGGCACCAAGGCCACGAACAAGTTCTAAGAGTCACCAAGGCCACGAACAAGTTCTAAGAGTCACCAAGGCCACGAACAAGTTCTAGAGGCACCAAGGCCACGAACAAGTTCTAGAGGCACCAAGGCCACGAACAAGTTCTAGAGGCACCAAGGCCACGAACAAGTTCTAGAGGCACCAAGGCCACGAACACGTTATAGAGGCACCAAGACCACGAACAAGTTCTAGAGGCACCAAGGCCACGAACACGTTATAGAGGCACCAAGGCCACGAACACATTATAGAGGCACCAAGGCCACAAACACATTATAGAGGCACCAAGACCACGAACAAGTTCTAGAGGCACCAAGGCCACGAACAAGTTCTAGAGGCACCAAGGCCACGAACACGTTATAGAGGTACCAAGGCCACGAACAAGTTCTAGAGGCACCAAGGCCACGAACACGTTATAGAGGCACCAAGGCCACGAACACGTTATAGAGGCACCAAGGCCACGAACACATTATAGAGGCACCAAGACCACGAACAAGTTCTAGAGGCACCAAGGCCACGAACACGTTATAGAGGCACCAAGGCCACGAACACACTGGAGTCACTAAGACCATGAACACACTGGGGAGGCACTAAGACCATGAACACATTGGAGAGGCACTAAGACCATGAACACACTTGGGAGGCACTAAGACCATGAACACACTGGAGAGGCACCAAGACCATGAACACACTGGAGAGGCACTAAGACCATGAACACACTTGGGAGGCACTAAGACCATGAACACACTGGAGAGGCACTAAGACCATGAACACACTGGAGAGGCACTAAGACCATGAACACACTGGGGAGGCACTAAGACCATGAACACACTGGAGAGGCACTAAGACCATGAACACACTGGAGAGGCACTAAGACCATGAACACACTGGAGAGGCACTAAGACCATGAACACACTGGAGAGGCACTAAGACCATGAACACACTGGGGAGGCACTACGACCTTGAACACACTGGAGAGGCACTAAGACCATGAACACACTGGAGTCACTAAGACTATGAACACACTGGAGAGGCACTAAGACCATGAACACACTGGAGAGGCACTAAGACCATGAACACATTGGAGAGGCACTAAGACCATGAACACACTGGAGAGGCACTAAGACCATGAACACATTGGAGAGGCACTAAGACCATGAACACATTGGAGAGGCACTAAGACCATGAACACACTGGCGAGGCACCAAGACCATGAACACACTTGGGAGGCACTAAGACCATGAACACACTTGGGAGGCACTAAGACCATGAACACACTGGAGAGGCACTAAGACCATGAACACACTGGAGAGGCACTAAGACCATGAACACACTGGAGAGGCACTAAGACCGCCTACACCTAGAAGCTGTTAAGCGATACTTCCTTCTTGTGGCTGACCCAACACTGGTGATGGTCATCTCGCTCTCACCTTTGGCTTCCGCTGGTAATATATATATATATATATATATATATATATATATATATATATATATATATATATATATATATATATATATATATATATATATGCAAGTAAATCACTGTAGGTGCGCGTGATCTAGGTATATGCTGATAACCACCAGGAAAGAAGAAAACACGAAGTTCCCAAGCGCTTTCGTGTAATTCACATCTGTACTCACCCCTGAAGATGTGAATTACACGAAAGCGCTTGGGAACTTCGTGTTTTCTTCTTTCCTGGTGGTTATCAGCATATATATATATATATATATATATATATATATATATATATATATATATATATATATATATATATATATATATATATATATATATATATATATATTATGGGATTAGCCCACCAGACTTTAGAGACACCCTGTTATAATAATAATTGTAATAAAAAATAATAAAACAATAAAATATTAAATAAAAATATATAATAATAATAATAATAAATAATGAAATAATAAAATATTAAATAAAAATATATATTAATAATAATAATAATAATAATAATATTATTATTATTATTATTATTATTATTATTATTATTATTATTATTATTATTAATGGTACCATAAAAAAAGTCTTTTGTGAGAAACGACATTTGTATGTTGTGTTGTCAAAGTAAGAGAAACAATTGAGACCCTGTAATTGCAAGTAAATGAGGCAGAAAGTCAGATGAGCAACCTGGGACTTGGTAGCAATTTTTGTGATGACATGGCAGCAGGGTCTACCATTAGACCCAATATCTTCCCAGGCAGTTTCCTTAATTATATAATCTAACCAGACTATTATGTAAGACGTTTAATACATTAAAAGATAATGAATGAGTTAACATGTCGGTGATACAACTGTATTATGACCCGGGTTCGTTATCCGCTTGGGTCAGACGTGAGAAGGTTGTTGTTCGGGGTGGCTACCACAGGAGGTTTTCTCCTGGTACTCCAGTTTCTTGCTGTACTAATACATCACTGATAGGGGATAACCATCACTATATCCTCTACTGAGTCTAGTTAGTCATAACCGATGGATTAATCCGGTATAAATACTGATTGTATTTATTACCAATATATGAATATTTTTTTTTAATTTAGACTTTTGTTACAATAAGCGATAACGATTAGAGATTGAAAAAATAAAATAAGTAAATAAAAGTTTTGAAGATCATGTTTGTTGGTCCTATGTTTTCCACTGGTCTTGGGGTGTAGGACCATAATCCCAAAATTATAATAGTTTACGCTAAAGATTTTGAAAGATTGAGTAGTGAACTTTTTTGTGTGTGAGCAAACATATTTTTGTTTGTTGAAACCTGTGAGTATCGCCCAGTAAAGTTATTTTCCTCAGCAGTTTTACTTTATATAGTTTCACGGTAACTTTAATTTACGTGTTTATACGCCTTCAGGATTTTGCGTTGTTGTGGTCTAATAATGTTATCGTCGTCTGTCCGTAAACTGTTGGTTTTCGTTCACTTTTAGTTTTCTTAACTAGATGCCTTCTAGTGTATGATAATGTTCCTAGTGTGAAGTACAGTGCATCGTAAGTTAGATTTTAAGGATTCTAATTACAGCAGCTTTAGGATGATGTTTTCTATTTGCACTCACCAAAAAGTAAATGTTTGTCGGCGTATTGTGCTCATGCAGGCGAACCTGGTTTATCATCTTACTATCATTCTTCACGCTCTGGTTTCTTCACTGATACACTATGACTCGCCAAACTTTGCAAGAGGTCACCATCTGGCTGTATCTGTGCATCTTACTTGACTAGAATGATATGGTCACATGCAGGTGTGGGAAGATGTCTTAGCACGTTGCTATGGTAACTCGTTGTCAGAATGCTGTACATAAAAACTATGTCAAGTTTTATTCAACTTCTACAAAACAACAATAAACACTAAGTTAGTATCAGTGTAACTCCGGTAGAGCGGTGGTGCTCTGTAGTCTTAATTCAATTTAAAAAATCCTACGTTATAACTCGTACTTTAGAAGTAACGGATTTGGGTTAAAAAAAAAACACGTATTAAGCTTTAACTAACTAAAAATCTGTGTTAGTGACTCAGGAAGTGGAAAACATCATTAGTACCATTTGTAACATTTTATCAGAAGTTGGCGGCATATTTCACCCCTCACTCTTATTCCTCCCCACACACAATATGACTAAAATATCGGCATCTGTCCTTGAGGTCTTGTAACTGTTCTGGTACACATCTTAGTCGTTCCACCTTGATGAGTCGGACACCTCATGGGAGTTACTGAAGGCTTACATATATTTTACGCTTACCGTCTGTCTGCTTGTTCTGATTTTTATTGTATCTAATAAACTGATTCTGAATTAAAGAAATGACTTGGGATTTTAACCCCATTACATAATCAGTAGTTGAAAATAACAAGCTATTGGAAGCTGTGTTAATTAGAAAACTACACTTAAACTAATAATTCTTTTCACGTTTTTTAGTTTTTTTTTTTACGCAGTTGTATTTCATATACGGAGTATTGGAATGTGCAAATCCTGAGGTGAATGCCCAGATTAAATGAAAATCGTTATAGCATTACAGTGTTAATGTTAGCACTCGCCTTGTGTACAGTTGCGGACATAATTCCCTTGACACATCTTATCTGGCATACAAGTACTTGGGGGATCATTAGGTGACGGGGGTTGGGATTTTATTGTATGTTCTCAGATTTTTCTGTGTATTAAGGAACAACTTTTTCCTTTTTGTGATTCCTACATAATATGTGATGAAAAGCAGTGTAAACTTTTAGATATAAAACAGTCATATACAGTACTGTATATATAACCCAGTGTTCAGGGAATTGTGTCCGCAACTGTACACCAACGACAAACAACCCAAGAAAACTGAAGACAAAAATGCTAACGTGATTCCCCACTTATAAACCTAATGCGGAAATAATTTGCCCATCGGATCAATATTTCCCATGTTAAATTATCGTTAACGCCAGTGAGTCATTTCAAATACAGTTTTATTACTTGTACATTGTTCAGGATTATTTTTTCTTAATTATTCGATTTGATGGTTCAATTTAAATCCAAATTTGCACTTTACTGTTTAGTTGCTATATGTAGATGAATGACAGTGTGGGTAAAATGAGATGACACATTAAACCTTTCCGCGACAAAAATCAACTAATAAATTTTAAATCTTGACTAAAACGGCGTAGCTCTTTATGTGATAATACTCCCTCTCTCCCTCCCTGTTTAGTCAAGACCTTGTATACTGTATACAGGGTGTATGTATTTCACCCGTATAGGAAAGGAATCGTCACTATTTTTGGAGAAGAGACGTTAGTAGTGTGTAGGTCTATGGGACTCTTTATCACTAGTGTTATGTCATTGCCTTGGCTTAGACGTACTATTGGTGTGGTCTGTACATGCATACTGTAGGTTTCATAAATAATAACTTACGATCTCCCAACTCTGGACCCCCAGGGATAAAGATCTTAGTGGTTTTCTTGAGATAATTGAAGGAAAGTACCCGATGACCTGTCGTGTGTGTGTGTTTAGATTTGGTTGGAAAAGCTGGAGAGGATTCCTTAAAAATGTTAGGATGAAGGTGAAGTAGTGCACAGAGGTGCATGCTTGTGTGAATGGCAGTGTTTGTGTCTGGCTGGTAGGGTGTCGTCCGTACGTGCGTCTGTGGTTGCGTCAGTCCCACCACCAGCCTACTACGCCTCCAAGTTTTATCTCGACTAACAAGGTCACTTTTCCTAAACAAACAGTGAACACAGTGTCTTCAATGTGTTGAACCTACGACTGAAATATTAGATAATTGATGATACTGTCACAGTTACTCGTTAATGTCTGTATATTTACTCTTTGCTCTTAAATGAATAATTTAGCACATTTACGAGCTCATATCTTTTGTACCTGTGATTGTGTTAAATCATTTAATATGTTTACTGTTAATAAATGCGAGAATATAAAGTCTAGGACGACATAAATCTTGATGTATCATTGCAGGAAAAGGGAAACACCCAAGCACACTAAGTGTGAGGTGGGCAGGTGTTAGCACCCCAGACACCAGTTTGTACACTTACCCCCAGAAACACGGAAGTGGTTTATAAAATGTAACACGATTACCTTACCATTTCCCTCTTGATGTTGCTGATTAGTTTACTATTCTCTCTTAATAAGTGCAGCACTGCGTTAGCGTTGTTTTCCCTAATAACGACAGATGGACAGCAAGCGTGTAATCACTGTTTGCCAAGTGTTTAAGGCTTTATTACTGTACTAACTTGAGTAAACTGTTTGCCATGTTGATACATAATATTTTCATCTGTCATCCACAAGATTTTAAGTGAAGTGGTTGTGGTAGAAGATTACTGAATTAGTACGGAACTTTGTTGCCTTGTTACTTAAAATATGAAGACTGATGTAAGATATCAGCGTAAAGTGATATTGAACGATGGGTTGTTGATGAGCAACACAGAGTGTTCTATCCCTCTAAAGGAGGCGTAATAATAATATAACGTTTATAACAAACACCTGGTTTCACCATTTAAGGCTGGCCGATCAGACCAAACCGTGATTAATGCCCTTTTTATCATTGCCTTATTTCACTACAGTGGATGTTAAAAGTACTATTACCCAGTTCCTTAGTTTATCATAGTTAAAGCCTGTTCTACATTCTAGAATAATGGCTGACCTCACAACACTAGGTTATTGGGGTCTTGCCAGCTGTACAATAATTGATGCATTCGGCGCCTACTATTGTAAAGGTTGGGGGTGCTGGTGGTAGAGTGGTACCGCTCTTGCCTTCGCAAGCGAGATGTCACGGGTTCGATTCCCGGGCCGGTGGAAGTTGTTTGGACATACTTCCTAGCCCCCATTAGTCCCTGTTCACCTAGCAGTAAAGTAGGTACCTGCTGTAAATCGAAAGTTGCGAATTCGTATTCAGGGACAAGTTGTTGGAGCTTCCAATAACTTGACATAAAACCATTGACTCTTTAGGCTTCTACGCCCTTAACTCATGAGACATAAAGGCAAGCATGAACTTAGCATGCTTCCCTGTTGGGCTCTGTAAACGCTTCTGCGCTTCACCTTACACAAGGATGTAGGGGAGTGCCCAATAAAAAATAATAAAAGAAAAAAAATTGTAGAGGTTGTATTTACAAGCAAATTTTATAAGTAGTGTGTGTGTGTGTGTGTGTGTGTGTGTGTGATATAGAGAAAGAGAGATCTTTTAGAACATAATGTCTGTCAAACGGCTTGGAACTGATATGGGAGATGATGAAGTTAATAATTGAAAGACAAATCGTTTCTTAATAAATGTAAGATAGATTTGACGTAGTTGTGGAGATTGTACAGATGTTAACAGTATTGCCACGACAGATGTTCACGTTGAAACATACAGCAGTTATCTGTGTTTGTTGGACCTGTGGCTGTACATACACCAACGAGTATCGTCATGGTAGTTTTAAGATAAAATTGTACAGGTAATCCCCCAAAAATATTGGTGCTCAACTTGTGGAAGGAATAGTTGCCGGGGACGATATTGCACCAACCTTTAATGAAATGGTTGTAGCCTCGTGAAGTACTGTTATTATTCCCACTATCCGGCACGTCTGCTGTTGTTTATTTATTGAAATGCATTAAAATAATGAGCATGGGGTTTATTTAACTTGTATGTTTGTTCATGATCACAACAACAGACAAATACCTTGTTTAGTATTTGCTGAAAAGTCAATCTTTTGCTCGTCATACACAGTAAAGTCTGCCGTCAATTACGGTCCATCAGCTCTTTTCTGACGTCACCGGCAACCTCTTTATAGGGCGCGCGAGATAATATCACCTTCGCAGGACGGCTGGGTTATAATAACTTATAAGTTATAACGTATTTGATAAATGATAACCCATTTATTGGGTATACTGTATAGAGAACTACCAAAGATTAGAAATCGGAAATGAATAACACGAACAGCACAAGAAAAAACGTTATAAAATTATGAAGGAAGGCAATGTGGGGGGGGGGGGGGGGTGGTAGGGAGGTGGTGAAGAAATGTAGCCTAGCAACAGGAAACACCGTGGGAAGACAAACCTTCTCTGCCCACACTTGTCACTCTTGACAAGTGAGAACCTTAATGCTCACTCTCCTACACCACGAGCACGAGCAGCCGAGGGGAAGGGGGGGGGGGTGAAGAGAGGTGCTGAGGAGAAAGAGAGAGGGGAGGGTGGGGGATGGGGAGAGATTATGAGGAGGTGGGTGGAATGGGGATGGGAGAGTGAGGAGATGAGAAGAGGTGGAAGGAAAATAGGAGAGAAAGGTCGGGAAAGGGTGAAGTGAAGGAGAAACGTGAGATAAATAGAAAGGAAGAATATGAGTTAGAATGAAAGGGAAAGAGAGAGATGGCCTGAAGATGAGTTTGGAGGAGGAAGAGTGAGGGAAGAGAGCAGGGAGAGATGAGAGAGGGGAGGGTAGGAAGAGAGACCTAGTGGTGGAAGGAGGGAGAGGAGAAAGGTGGAGGGGGAGAAGGACTGGGGATTTAGTTTACAGTAGAAAAAAAACGTGTTGGCTGGGAGTGTACATTAACAAGATAGAGGGAAGGGGTTTGATTTCAAGTGGGTGGAGGGAGGGGAAGATGGAAGAAGGTGGAAAATACGTATAATTCACTGAAATAACAGTTTGACAAAATGCTGTGGTGAGACAATATATGATGAGGTGGTTTTGTGCCAGGTAGGTGTTGGGGGTGTGAAGTGGGTAAGGTACTCATCATAATTCATTATCATAATTTTAAGAATTACTTGAGCCGGATATTACTTGGTACACGTCTTACAAAACAATTGCTGATTTTAGGGATTAACCAGGAAATTTACTTAGAATTGGGGAAATAACATTTATATAACAAATGTGTAATCGGTTGTTACGTACGAAAAACAAGTTTAAAAATATACAACAGTTAGGCCGTTTCAAACTAGAGAAGGTAAAATAGATATTGAGTAAAGGTCAACGTAATCTCGCTATTGGTGGTCAGACAGGATGCGCGAGGCGGGTGCGCGGATGAGCAGATGGATGATGACGTCACGACGCCAGCTAAGTATGAATGAAATGTTGCCAAGTAACTGGAACTGAATTTTTTGTCTTATACTTCATTGAAGACTATTTATTCACTATTATTGTAATTAAATTTTTTACTTTTTTAATTAAGAAAATGTACTGTATGTACTATACAGTCGCGGACAAAAGTTAGCTCCCCATGGGTGATGAAACGGAGTCAGCTGGTGCTGTTGTGCTGTTTTACCTCATTTGGGGTCGATACTGCTTCAGTTTGGGAGGAAGCGAACTTTTCTCTAAGCGGACTTAAAAGAAATAAGTTTGTTGGATTATTAATAATGGAAAGATTAAAATAATTCTTGCAATGCATTGCAGTGTTCATGTAAAAATGAACTATTTCATTGGTGTAAAAGTAATTCTTGTATAGTTATAACATTTATAACTTTTTGTAAGCCCCAGAAGGGGATGACAAAGGTGAGGGTGGGAGTAGTAAAAAAAAAAAAATGTCGCGTCCATTGCATTACATAAAATGTCCTGAGAAATTTTAAATATTTTTGGAGATAGTTACAAAATTGACAAAACTTAAAAAATATTTGATTTTTTAATGCATATTGCATAACCACATCTCACAGAATTCCCACAGCCGATAATACCTGTCTTCTTTGCCAGCTAAAGCACCGTACTACATAGTGCATTTAAAGACTAGCTTTGCTACTTCATTAATGTATTTTCTGCGGACATATTTCCCTCAGGCTATTGTGTTCACTTATGAATTTATTTATTTTTCTTCGTATACTATATTGATTTTGTATTTTGTGTTCAATTGTGAACTATTGTTTGTTTGAGTTCATGTAATAAAATGATAAAAAATCAGTTAGTGGAAAGTGGAGACTATAAGGGGAGGAGGCGGCCTCAATTCACTACATTATTGAAGTTATAAAATTAGTTTCATCAGACCATTGAGTCCTTACACTCATTGGGCTGTCCTGAAGGAATAATTTTATTTAGTTTTGGTCATTTGCTTTGTTACAGGGCAGTAGTCACGTTTCATGATAAATAGGGATGGCCCGAAGTGGTTGTGATTGGGGGGGGGGGGGGGTAATTTTTTGTTACCAACTCGCCACTCAACCTATTAATTTTGATCAACTGATGAGGATTAAAAAAAAAGATCAAGTCAACTACAAAAAAAATATATTGAAAGATTAATTATTAAACATTAGCATAAAAATTTGATGGATAAAGTAAAATCTTTTTTCAAATAGAAAGAAATGAAAATAAATATATGTATATTTTTATTTACTGCTTGGATAAAATCAGCAGCTTTAACCTATTTATAGAAATTAAACTTAAATTTTAATTCTCCTGGTTTTCTTAAGCTAACACTTATCTGCAATCTTTTGAAGATCTAACTTACCAGTTATGTAACTTTCACAAGCTATGAGCATAAGATTATGCAACCGTTTTTCTGAGGCTCTTTCACCAGGATGTTTTCAAAAGCTTAAGCCTGCTAAAAGACCTTTCACTTTTACATACTGAAGGTGATGTTGTCAAGAATAGCCTGAAAACTTTGCCTCACGAGGAAATAAATGATACTTTCTATGAGCATTCTGTGCACATTCTGCAGCTGATCGAATGATTTCGTCTACATCAGGATCCTGCTCCACATATTCAGATAAATGACTGTTGAACACTTTTAATTTAACTCGGAAAGATTTTGTGTCGTGTATTTCAGATGGATAGGTTTCTGACAGACTTTTGATGGCTTCAATAAAGCTTTCTGACTTATAGTATGCAACATTAGGATCAAGAACACCCACAATATATTTGAATGAAGATTTCAGATTTTCACGCTTTGAAGTCAACGCAGAAATCATAATATCTAAAACTGCATTAATTTCCTTACAATAGTAGGAATAAAATTATACTGAACACTTAGAGTTTGGATTATCATTATTTTTTTTTTTTGGGGGGGGGGGGGGGGGTCTGTTTCCTTTGACAGAGAACTCTCTTGAACTCTTCTCCATCAACATCAATGTTTCTGAACCTCACCATCACTTCGTATTGACTGAAGAACTGTATTTTCAATGTACTTTTCATAGAGGTAAGAGCTCCAGAAACATCTAAATCCTCAGTTTGCAACACATCTACCAAGTGCTTAGTTTTATAAATAATATTTTTCATGCACATCAAAGCAACAATAATGTCAAAAGTCTTAATTTTTTAGAGGAGACCAATAGCCTTTGTCCTTGCTTCTGAATCATATCTTCTTGGCATTTCTGATTTCTTCCAAAACTTGACATATGTCTTCATAAGATTTCCAAAAGGCATCCACTGACTCTGGCCTGGCACTTCATCTTGTCTTTGACAGTTTTTAATTGCCATGCACCTTGCACCTTCAATTTGTGGCAACTTTTCCTTAAGAGCTGCCTGACGACTGATGCTACTGCTAAAAAAATACATAGCAAGATTCCAGTACATTATACATATTTATAATTAGTTCACTTGCATTACAGCCAGGCTCAGTTACTAAATTAAAGCCAAGAGGTAGACGGGGAATGTAAGTGATTGGTCTTTCAGCATATCAGATAATTTCTATAAGCCGTTTGCATCAACAAATCTGACTCCAACAGTTAGATAATCCACCAGAGTAATATCTGGGGTTGTATCTGCTATTATTCCAATCATCCCGGTATCATTTACCTTTTCAGTAATTTTGTCCTGAATACTTTCACCGAGCAGTGATATATATTCTTGACAATTCTTGCTCATATAAGTACTGTGCATAAGAACATAAGAATGGAGGAAACTGTTGCGGGCCTATTGGCCTATACTGGACAGTCCCGTTTACACCCACCTATGGCTCATATATCCATCCAACCTATGTTTGAAGCTACCCAGCGTATTCGAGTTAATGATGGTGTTTGGTAACTTGTTTCACGCATCCACTACTCTATTTCCAAACCAATGTTTATCTATCTAGCGCCTAAATCTAAATTTGTCTTACTTTAAAACAATTGCTATGAGTTCGCCCCTGGTTAGATAGTTTGAGTACCTTTGTTATATCACGTTTGTTTAGCCCTGACTTCCATTTATACACCTCGATCATATCGACCGTCACTCTACGTCTCTCGAGGGAGTGCAAATTAAGTAGTTTTACCCTGTCTCTGTACTCAAGGTTCCTAATGCTCGGGATTAGTCTTGTCATTCTCCTCTGAATTCTTTTTAGGGATTCTATATCCATTCTGTAGTACGGTGACCAGAACTGAACTGCGTAATCCAAGTGAGGTCTCACAAGCGCAAGATAGTTTTAGGATAACCTCCCTAATTTTGTAACTAACATTCTTTTGTGTGAACCCAAGTACTTTGTGAGCTTTGTTTCGAGCAAATACACATTGTTGACTTGGTTTAAGATTCCTCTCAGTAAGCCAAGCATTCATTGTAGTATTATGCCTTCCAAGAAATTGAACAATCTATTCAAAATTAGTCAATTTCATTCCTAAATTATAAACCTTGTCTAGCAAGTGTGTGTGTGTGTGTGACGCATAATTCTCACAATTTGTCAAGGGTTCGAGCCTCGGCCCAGACACACGTGAGAAGGGTGTTATCCACTCCAGTGTAACCCTACCAAACACCACAGGTTTCCCGGCCCCCCGCTTTCCTCCTGTATTAACACTGGATAGAGCGCCCAAACGGCTAGTAAATTGATAGATGCGCGAAAATGATACAAAATCATCAAAATTACTTTTCTCTTCTTCAATTAAGCCATTTCTTCTATTCTTATCAGGCGAACTTTCGTCTGACATCATCATAGCCGTTCAAAATACGATCCACTGTGTTACCTCTTGCTACTAGTGTGTGTGTCCTTTCTTGACTATCTCCCTGAATTTTTTAGATCATTTTGACCAACTTCTGGCAACTTGACCAACTGGAGACCAATCATGGAAGGGTCACCCGCTCCAGTCGGGCCATCCCTGATGATAAAGTTGGTTGATGACTTATATGTTAGGGATGGTTGGTAGTGTTCCATTGGGGTTAACTCTTCAGTTGGAAACTTTCCCATGGCCAAGGTCAAAAACCCGGATGATGAGTCCAAGAATGTGGGTGAATATATCCTCCAGTGTGTGACCACCAGGCTCTGCAAAACGGTAACTCTAACTTATTTTGTCTCCTTTAAATAGTCAAAAAAAGTCCTGGAATTTATATTGTAAATTTCTGTGGCAACCCTGATTGAGATACATATATGTTGCATTAACCAGTAAACAAAAAGTTACTTGTATCATCCAAGCTGCGTCATGATTAGCGTAAACTAGATCAGTCAGCTGTGATGCTCCGGGGGTTGTTTTTTATGATTGAAGTTGAAACCTTTGTTTTTGTTTATTCGTTGATGTTATAATGTTATTGCTGCGCTTCAGCAGCTACAGTAAAGCCGTTAAGTGTGTAACAATGTTAGTAATTATACTATTCCACCAACAATTAAAAGTTAAGCGAGATGGAACTCTGTAGATCATTATTTGAGTATTAATAGCCAAGAGAGAACAAGAGATGTGAGGATGAGGTTACTCAAGAAGGTGCCACACAGAGGAGTCTTCAGCGTGGGCCGGAACAACAAACAGGCGAGTGCCGTGCGTGCCCGCGCCACCCTCTTGGCAACAACCACCCGACATTTTTATTCACATCAACAATATCCTCAAATTAATTTTTTTGCTCACAATATGAACGTCATGATCACACACAATGAATGATTGTAAACAGTACTGTAGAGGTAGACGCAACACCGCGTCAGCGTTATTTAGGAGATGATCAAGATAACAATATAAAGTATGCGTAATACGTTTATCAAGGATGGTGGAATGGTCACAATACTGGATGGTAAAGGTCAAGTCCTGGCACATTTTTCCAGTCTTACTCTCCAGCAGAAGGATAATAACTTAAGAAATCAAGGCATAGTTTTGGTGTAAATAATAATTATAAAAAAAATTGATGGATTACCGCCGACTTGGTTTCCTCACGCCCTTGCACTCGACGTGACGTCAGCAGAAGTCGTCTGTAATACACATTAATAGTAACATCAGCCATCGTAATAAACCAGGTGAAGTTGTTACGAGTTATAATATTTTTCTTCGTCATTCTCATATTACATTAAACAATCAGTTTATAGTAGAAGACATAATTAGATTTTTATTTTTTTGTGTTTAATGATAATTTCAGACAAACACTTTTCTCGCATTTTACCCAAAAACGATATGTCATTAGTTGAGAAACAGAAAACTACTAGAAAAGTTATTATGCATTTGTTGTCACCAATCTGATTCTAAGACACTTTTTTCTATGCCGTTTCCCTCGTAAACAACCTGGAGCAGTTATATTTTATAACCTAACCTAACCTAATTAGTGGTTTACAGCACCAACCAAACCTACCTAACCTTACCTAACTTCCTAACCGGTGGGGGGGGGAGGGGGCCTTCGGGCATATAAAATATAACTGCTCCAGGTTGTTTGTGAGGGAAACGGCATAGAAAAAAGTGTCTTAGAATCAGATTGGTGACAACAAATGCAATAATAACTATTCTAGTAGTTTTCTGTTTTTCAAGTAATGACATATCGTTTATGGGTAAAATGCGAGATAAGTGACATAAAAGAAATTCATCTTGTGTTTGAATTTATCACTAAACACACACGCACAAAATCCAAAATCTAATTACAGTATGTCCTCTACTATAAATTGACCTATTAAGCAATGCGGGAATTACGGAATATTATAACTTAAAATGCAAAAAAAAAAAAAAAATGATACGATTATTAAGTTTATTGCGCATAACCGACTGTACTGCACTGTACATCCATTATGATAGTTGTTAAGTAACTCACCAGAGGTTACACTTACTGTACCTCTGGCCGGAATTATCCACTGGTACTTGCCACACGTAAGTTATTTAAACAGTTTTCGTGTGAAAAATTGTATTTACTGTGAGTGTCATTTATATATACATCGACAAAGAGCATTACACGTGAGGTTGAGTGTGTCATGTGTTTGTGTTAAGAGTATGACACATCAGGTTGAGTGTGGCATATGCCTTTGTTAGGAGTATGGCATATCAAGTTGAGTGTCATGTCATTGATAAAAATTATGACAAGTGAGGTTGAGTGTGTCATGTTGTACCATCGTTTAGAGTATGACACATCAGATTGTGTCGTGCGTCTGTGTTAAGAATTATGACATACAGTATCAGGTTGAGTGTGTCTTGTACAGTGTAGAGTACAGTGCAACACGTCCGGGTAAGCGTGCCTTGTCGTAGCCTTGGTCCGACGGTCCGTTCCTTGAAAGTCCGGGAGAGTCGTCGGTTAACAGGTGGGTTCATTGTTCTAGAGCTACAACAGCGGCTTCCTTGTCTCTCCGGGTTTCTTATTTCTGATTTTTTATTTTTTATTTTTGCTTATTTATTATTATTATTATTATTTTTTTTTTTTCTCATTACCTCTTTATCAGCTTACCACCCGTTCGGACGTTTGGTCTGTTCTTTGTTATGCACTTTACTGACCAGTGTTGTTTCCTTTCCACCCACTTTTTCTTTCTCTTTACTCTTACGCTTATACATTACCGAAGCTGTCTTTTTTTTTTACTGTCTATAGCCCCTTGATGAAGTTAACCATCCTAAACATCGGTATGTGTTCCATCGTGATCTGCAAGTAACTAACTCTATTGATGGCCGACAGCTGTGACTTATATCTCTGACGAAATGTGATGCGTTCTTTACGACTCAGCCTATAACTTTAAGAAGACTGTCTCGGCTAACTTAGGGAAGACTATACTGTATACATTAAGTCCAGAAATGATGGCGTACCTTACCGATGTTTGGGATGTTTTAAATATAACTGAAGAGATTATAAACTTGAACATCATGTGACTTGAACAGCTTGTAGTTGTAGACTCGCCACAAACGCTGCGTAAGTCTTCACTGCTGTGTGCTTGTCATAATAACTGGCGCATGATACGAGGGATAAAGTTGGATCAGTGTATCATTGTTCGTAGCAAGTACAGTGAACCGGATTCTAAACTCGCCGCTCTTTGTTTCGGATCGTGTGGTAGTGGAGGGGGGGGGGGGGGCACGGGCATCCTAATAGTGTATAGCAGTATCAGGTTGCTGTGTGTGAACTGGTTTGTTTGGAAGGCCACAGTGGGTATGGTTATGACTCATGAGGGAATGTTTTTAGCCATAAAGGGAGTTTGTTTCTGTGTTGATCTTAACTGATTGAATCTTCGATGTTAAGGTGAAAGAGAGAACTAAATAAACAGAGGCATAATTGCGGCAAAATCTGCTAACATACGAAATCCAAGTACTCTACTGTACTGTATTAAAGAAAAACAAAATAGTTTTGTCACCTTTTTAATAGAAAATTACATCGTGTGTGTACACTTTCGTGGAGCAAACAGATCCCCGCCGTCACGTTATTATGCAGGTGACGATTTAAACGCTGGTACAGTAGTACTACATTTTATGTACCAACTTACGAGAATATTCCCCATATAATCCACATATTCCCATTGTTATATGCAGCAACACTGCCAGTAATTGGTGTGTATTGAAGGCTATAACTATGAGATGTCGAGGCCATGAAACCCTCCTACCCCGCTATTGAAAAACGAGACCCGCCTAACCCTTGACCAACTGTGGTGTATCTCTGCTGGTGTTGAAATATGATTAAATAGGAAGGTAATAATCCTTTCGTATCTATGACGTGTCCGAATCAAATGGAGTATGAGGAATCCGATTTATGATCTATCCAGGAGCAGATTGGGGGTCAGACCACGTCCTAGTACAGTAATGAGTTTAGTGAGGCTAGAACATAAATAATTAAAAAGAAAACAATGGCTAAAATCAAATGGAATTTAAGGAAGTTCAAAAGAACAGGGGCGGGGATAGAATATGAAACTGAAACCGAAAACAGATTTTCATTATTGCTAGAGGAAGACTTAATGATGAACAAAAACAACGACAACAAAGTAATTACAAAGAAATAATGTTAGAGAGTAGGGAAAACTTATAGGACATAGAAGGAACGAGGCTAAATTGAGTGGACGACAAAAAAAAAGGAGGTAGACGAAGAACGATGATAAAGGAAGTGAGGCGTACAAAAAACTTGACAAAGAAATAAAAAAAAAAAAGACTGAACAGGCCAACGAAGATTGTCGAAATAGGAAATGCAAGGAGGTAGATGATGACAGAAGGCATAACTGTAGGGAGATGTACAGAAAGATTAAAACGAGAAATAAATGGGGTGGGACTATTAAAATCAAAGAAAAGAAGATAATTTTTTCAGAGAGAAGTAAATGGGAGATGGGCAGAGTATGTAGAAGAACTGTACAATTATAAACATAGAGTAGAGGTAAGAAACGAAAAGGAAACAAAGATAAAACTGCAGTACTAACTCTGAAAAATGCTAAAGCTGGTGGGGTTGATCAGTTTTCATGCAGAATTAAAAAAATAAAATTGGGCAAGAATGTGATAAAATATTTGACTAAAATATGTAATTCTATATACTGTACAGTACTTCAAAGGAGACCTTCCCCGTGATTTAAAAAAAATACAAATATTTGTATTATTACCTAAAGAAACAGGAGTCTAAGAGTTCAGCCTTAGAATAAAGTATAGAATCGATAGTGAGTTATATGAAGAACAAAATGTATTTAGAAAGGTAAAGAGAACTAGAGAAGCTATACTGTATTTGGTTTGAGAATTTTGAGTAAAGGGCTTTAGAGGTCATCCGAAATTTGTACATCTTCTTTGTTGATTTTTAAAAAGCTATTGATTAGGCGAGGCACAATAAACTTAAAGAGGTGTTAGGAAAGAGAGGCATTAATGAAGTAGATGTTAGAATTTTGAAGAATCTTTACTGGCTGGCAACAGGAGGCTGCAGTATTAGTAAATAATGAACTTACTAATTGGTTCACAGGTAGACGGAGTAAGACAAGACTGTTCTAACATTGTATAATATATACTCTGAATTCTTAATGAGCGACGTTGTAAGTGATAATGAAGAACGAAAAGTTAATGGTAAGGTAGGATCAAAAATGCGTTATGCAGATGATGATGCTGCTATCAAAGATAGTGAAGTTGCTACAAAAACTCGTTAACAGATTAGTGGAAAAGGGTGAAGAATATGGGATAAGATTTAATGCTGTAAAGGTGAAAATAATGATTGTTTCCAAATTGGAAATAAATCCTAAAATAAAAATTATGGCAGGCAACAGGGAACTTAAACAAGTGAAAAAAAAAATTGTGTTTAGGAAGTAACATTTGCTGTGATGGTAAATGTACGGAAGAAATCAAAACAAGGGGCAAGCAAAAACAACATTTAATAATCTAAAAAACCTAATGAAAAGAGACATTAACTTCAACTTGAGAAAAAAGACTGCTGAAATGTTATGCAGCATACGGTCACGAGTTTTGTATGGGTCAGAAGCGTGGACACTTGCAGCAGACCCCAGAAAGAGGTTGGAGGCCTTTGAAATGTGGTGTTATAGGCGTATGTTAATAATAATACGCAACATTTATAAGGAAAACAAATGAAGAAGTGCTAAGATTGGCAAAAACCTTAAGAGAAAGAAATACTTGAAATTTATAGAAAAAAAGACAAATGATATACTTTGGTAATATAATAAGAGATGGAATAATAACATAAATATTAATGGGCAAAGTTGAGGGCAGGAGGGCCAGGGGAAGGCAGAGACTTGGATGAATGAATGAAATTAAAAACTCAGCCCCCATAGATATACAAAATCTCGGAGAATTGTTAAAAACAGCCCGAGAACGTTTAGAGATCCCAGTACATAAACAACCATAGGATCTATGACGCCCATGTGCAGAGTTGTGACTAGAGATTCCCGGCAGTCATCTCTGCCTGTCCTCGTCGCCACTCGTCCGTCACCATAGGACTTTTGGGGGTAATGGAGTTTTGATGATGATGAGCTGGATGATGGCTTCGCGTGAGTTGATTTATGTGGTGAGGCTGGCGGGCAACTGAAAAAGGTATAAGGACAGTCTTAAGACAAACCTGAAAAAATGCCAAATCGGTCCCCTCACATGGGAGACGATTACTCCACACCGTAACGCTTGGAGGAGCACCACACAAGAAGGTGTCAATAGTTTCGAGTTAGCCCGTCTGCAAACCGAGGCAGACAAGCGTCAACGCCGGAAAGACTGCCGCCGGCGCTCCTGTACTAGATGGAGCCCTCCACATGTGCAACTTCTGTGAACGACTCTGTCTGTCCCGTATCGGCCTCTTTAGTCACCTAAAAACTCGCCAATGAAGGTGACATCCCTAATAACTCGTACCATTGTATCATAGCTGGTTGATCGTCATACTCGATTCAGAGTTACAGCAAAGTAGTAGGGTAGTGGTGGCGCTGATGGTGTGGTGGTGATGGTGGCATTGGTGGCGCGGATGATGTGTTAGTGGTGGCGTGGATGGTGGTAGTGGTGGTGATGATGATGGTGGCAGTGGTGGCGCAGATGCTGTGGTAGTGGTGGTGATGATAGTGGTGGCGCTGATGGTGTGGTAGTGGTGGTGATGATGATGGCGCGTTAATGGTGGCGTGGATGATTGTAGTTGTGGTGATGATGGTGGTAGTGGTGGCGCTGATGGTGTGGTGGTGATGATGGTGGTAGTGGTGGCGCTGATGGTGTGGTGGTGATGATGGTGTGGTAGTGGTGGTGATGATGATGGCGCGTTAATGGTGGCGTGGATGATGGTAGTGGTGGTGATGATGGTGGTAGTGGTGGCGCTGATGGTGTGGTAGTGGTGGTGATGATGATGGTGCGTTAATGGTGGCGCGGATGATGGTAGTGGTCGTAGTGGTGGTGATGATGGTGGTAGTGGCGGCGCTGATGGTGTGGTGGTGGTGGCGCGGATGATGGCAGTGGGTGGTGGTGGCGCTGATGGTGTGGTGGCGCTGATGGTGTGGTGGTGGTGGCGCGGATGATGGTAGTGGGTGGTGGCGGCGCTGATAGTGTGGTGGTCGTGGCGCTGATGGTGTGGTGGTGGCGGCGCTGATGGTGTGGTGGTGGTGGCGCTGATAGTGTGGTGGTCGTGGCGCTGATGGTGTGGTGGTGGCGGCGCTGATGGTGTGGTGGTGGCGGCACTGATGGTGTGGTGGTGGCGGCGCTGATGGTGTGGTGGTGGTGGCGCTGATGGTGTGATGGTGGTGGCGCTGATGGTGTGGTAGTGGTGGCGCTGATGGTGTGGTGGTGGCGCTGATGGTGTGGTAGTGGTAAGGGGAGTGTTGACAGGTGTAGATGTGACCTTGTATGAAAATATTCTCACCTTCCACGGCGTCTTGTTTTCTCCTTGTGTTTTTAATCTTGGTATGATTTTGGTGTTTTAAATGGCTGGATTTTGTCTGGTGTAAAGTACATTATACAGTATATTGTGGTGGTATTTTGTCCTGGCAACTTCTGATCTCATGCCATCAATATCAACATTGTTTGTGGATTAACTGGTATATGAGTCTCCACCGTATAATTTTATTGGATTAACCCCATAATATTAGCCGAGTTACAAGTACAGACACCGCCATTACAAAATTAATGATAGCAGTACTGTACCGTATGTCGTGCAGTTCAGTGTATATTATTATAATGTCATAGTATTTATCACCCTCTAGTTTCAGAAAATAGAGAGACACCGGTGTTTTTGTTTACATTACAGCTACACTTGATTATATGAACACAAGGACAGATACAAGGACATACTCATAAACACAAGTACATTATACAAGGACAGATACTCTTGTAAGTATAGACACAGACACAGCTTGAGGTGCAAAGATGTCCAGTGATATATCAGTACTCAAGCACTATATTGTTACATTACACTCAGAAAACAGACACATGTTGATGGCTCATGACGTACATCCAGGTGTTGTAAACAGAACACAGGTGTTGGTTGATAGAACACAGGATATGATTGTTATTGTTGTGTTTGTGGCTGCTGTATCTAATGTGCTTTTATGAACTGGGTTGTAGATGTTGTTATGTATAATGTAACAGTCGTTTTTATTAATATTTACTCTGGAGAGAGAGAGAGAGAGAGAGAGAGAGAGAGAGAGAGAGAGAGAGAGAGAGCGAGCTCATGTTCTCACCCATCACGTTTAAAAAGTTATGTACGATGACTGTTGACAAATTAATATAATTAGTATATACACGTGTGGTATGTATTGTATTACTCACGTCAAATGTATACCAGAGTTATAACAATAACAACTTCCACTAGTATCACTCAGCACTATCTTTTGCTCTATGATAAGATAGTTCTACCCTCACTCACATGTCTTACACTTTCTTCTTCACTATCACTACTACCTAACCTCACTCGTAATAGAGTATTCCCAGATCAAAACTTCGCCCACCTGTTTGTCTGCTTACTTTCATTAAAATCCGCACAGCCGTGCTGTTTTAAGATTTTGTCAAAAGTGGTTCTTTTTTCTTTAACACACACGTATTTATATATTCACTCAATAGCCTCTGTATTATTCGGTGTATGCGTTGTGCCACACGTCAAGACCTTGTTGTTTTTGTGTGACTATTTCTTGCAACCGATAGTATCATCTGTAACGGATCGTTATTAGTCGTTGAATATAGTCTTATTATGTTAATGCTTTGAAATATTAGCATTAATATTTGATGTTCTCTGAATGTTTTCAGAATTATAATATGAATTACAGAGCTCAACACTTCCAAGTGAATGCAACGTGACTCTACCCCCGTAACGTGAACAAAAGAAAAGGTTCACCTCCATTTATTTTCATTAGAAAATAAACAGATAAAGTGGTTGAAGCATGCCGGAATAATGGACCTAAAGCAAGCCTAGAATATTATGTTTGGGGACCTTTGACCCCTGTAAGATGGGGAGAACAAATAAACTCCAATTTTGTTTTATGTCATCAAGGCATGATTGTACAGAGTATCAAAATAAATAAAAAAATCCCCTATAAAATGACTAAAATTGCACAAACATCAGTTTTGCGATATTGGTTAAGGTGCTGGTTCTTGTGACTCACATGAAATTTTCAAAACTATTAGAATAGAAAAATAAATAAAATGTTCATGGGTGTGGACGTACTGAACTAAGGCATCAGCCTACCAGGCTTTTTGTTAAGTGTCTTATAATAAAGGATTAGCGATAAATTGTTTTATATTTATAAGAAGACTAGTCGGGGGGAAAACCTTTTCTGGCGGAGGTAGACAAAAGTAAATAGTACTAATATAGGTCATGTACATATTTTCGAAAATAAACAAAGTTAATTTACAATTAAATATATTAATATAAATTGAAATAAATATTCGGCAACGTAGCAATACATTTGAAGTTAATACATTTCTTAGTGACTCCGCACCACCGCTCACTGACCGAGAAATTGATTTCTCTGTGAGCGACTGTTATAACCCACTACTAAATCCTCATAACATGACCTTCTTAGTCTGAATTGAACTGAATTCAACGAGATCAACTAAATTCAGCAGTGCCAAGAGCTCTACGTAGCGTCTCCTGCCACTCACTCACTGTTAGAGAAGTTTGATTCCCACTCTGTCTAGGTGCAGCATAGTGCCGGGTTACTACTGTTTGTTCCCTGTTTACTGTGTGTGGTGGGGGGGGGGGGGTATCGGACGTAGCCGTTTTATGATGTACCGTAACCAGACTGTGTGTAATGGTGTACGGTGAGTTTCTTATTTTGTGTGCGTCTGACCTTCGTGTAGGTTTACATTTTAAGGTCATTGTTTAATAGTTATCCCCCACCCCACACGCGGAGGGGATATAGCAATGGCTGGCGTCCTGAATCCTGATGTGTGTGTTTCCTTGCCTCTCAATTAATAAATATGGTAACTGGAACACGCAGCAATAAATTCATGTGGTTATCAGTATTTTTCTTACTCTTGCTGCGGAGGTGATTTAGCCAAAGTTCAAGTTACACTCAAACTTTATAATGTAACAATCAAATTGGTGTAAAGAATGACGAAACAGATAAATGTGTATTACAGTCAAATGAGTTGATGGTATATGGCAGGGGTACTCAATTACTACATGTGAAGGTCCAATTACAAATTCTCTAGACTGCCAAGGTCCTGATGAGACTTCATTTAATATGAAGGAATAACAAACAAATGAAGAGTATACATTTCAGTTTATTTCCATCTATTTGCGTTTATAATCTCAAAATCTGTTGACAGTGCATGAATTAAAGAAATGGCCATAAAGGTAGCCATCCATCCAACTTCCTGAAGGGACAACGGGGGCAGGGGGGGGGGGGAATATATATATATATATATATATATATATATATATATATATATATATATATATATATAAATATATATATATATATATTTATATTTGTGACACATTAAACACTACAGGTAATGTATGTATTTTTGTAGTCAAAGGTTATCATACATTCTACTCTTGTTGAAGCAGGGGGAATGATGAATGAAAAGAAATAAACTTAATCTGTTGCACACACAAAAATATTGCAATTATAGAATGTACAGTCTGGTTCAAAAGTAATTATTCATCCCTCTTTGTTGAATAGGAAAAGGGTGATGGTTAGTTTTGACCTTGAGTGTACATGTAATTGTGACTGTGTCTTTAATTGAGTGATTATTCATCATTAGTGTGAAAAGTGACACTTCGTGCTTCTTGTCAATTCCCTGAACTTTGGTACAAATGATGTGATAGCTGGTCTAAGACAATGATGCTGGAGTGGTATTTGTTCTTCACTAATTTCATGGCGGAGAAAGCAGACTCACACTGGTAATTGAAGCCAAACATTGTGCGGATATGCAATGTGGCTTTGTGAAGATGAGGAGAATTAGCTTGAGACACCTTCTGTGTCCAGAATGTGATGGAATCACAGTTATCAACCTCTTCTTTCAAGGCCACATTTTCTTGGAGATCAATTAGTTCCATTTGGACTGATGCTGCACATACCCATTTGAATGTTTTGCTTCTTCTGAAAACTTGGAGACGTTTGTGACCAAGAAGGGGTTCTGAATGAACAGCGGTAGCTGTCTTCCAAGAGAGATATCATCAAAACGAGCCTTGAAAACATCAATAAGAGTCTCGATGAACTGAACATGCATATGGTTATGATATTTCCTTACTTTGGTGTGCTCCAAAAGTTTGGGGAAGTGGTGAGGTTCTCCCCGGAGATCGTACTTGAAAAGTTACCAGTTTCTTCTGGAAAACTCGAATAGATATCAGATTACACATTGTGTTGTTCCTACCTGCAGCTTGACATTGAGAGCACTGAGATGAGATGTAATAACTGCTAAAAATGCTAAAATTTCCATTTTCTTTTCATCTTGCAAAAACTGATAACTGGTTTGCCTTGGCACTCGCTTGGTCTTTGATGAGATGGGAGGTCCACTCCAAAGCTAACCGCGGTCCGCCAATTGAGTACCCCTGGTATATGATTAAACAAACTTACTGTGTGTTAAATCCAACAAGGTTATGTGCCGGTCAAACTAGTTTATGTACGGTAACATTAGCTTGGAACAGTCTGACTAGTATATTTCATTTAGAATAATTTATAATAAGACTACTGCAGTTATATTACCTTTAAGCTAGTTTGTTTCTTTTAAACTGTACAATCAAGTGAGTGTTTTACAACCAAACAAGTTTTTTTGTAGCCAAGTAAGTTTGGTGCAATCAAGGTAATAAAGTTACAATCAAGCTAATGTATAACAATCAGGATAGTTTGTTATAACCAATGATTTATTTTTTATATTCATATATATTTGTTACAATCAAGCAGGTTGATGTTAACAAGTTTATGTTAAAAACAATTTGTTATTATCGATCATACAGGGTATGTGCTACAATTAACAGTGTACAATATTTTAGTCGCACAATTCCTGTTACTATCAACGTAATTTAAGTAACTATAATCGAGGTTCCTTAACTTGCTGGAGATTACTTTATTAAAGCCTCTTAAGTTCTTGATTGATATTAACTTGTTTAAATATATTTGACAGATATATGTAATACTATTTTTACATACGAAGGTGAAACTGGTAGCCCAAGTAAATGGTGAGTATTTGTTAAGATCGTAATATAACAGATGATTTTTTTTATTATAACAGCTACTGTCGTTAATGGCGTTTATAAACGTAACATACTGTATTTAGAATGTTTGAGCCAACAGTCTAACCCGAACACTATCTAAATACGTCAATGGCTTACTAGTGTTGCAACTGTCAGTAATATTACCAATTCAGCAAGTTGCGAAAGGCGGCCATTCTGTTGCTTCATTTAACTTACACATACTTGTTGGTAATATACTGCCGTGTGACAAGTTGTTAATTACTGGTAGTCCTCTTGGCGTGACAAATTACGTGCTGGGCCTCGTTGTTCCTAAACGGAATGACGGCCGGGGGTGTGTGTTGACACTGGTGGTGGGAAAATTGGAGCCAGGAAAATACGCCACTTAGCATCCGTTGTTGTTGTTGTTGTTAAGATACTCAGATAACGAGTTTTACAACGTGTACTGGTAGAGTGTTTTATTTATTATCTCAGTTTATTTTACTGTCTTGATCTATTGTTTATTAGTGACCTTTCAAGCCCTCTGTGACGAAAAACAGGTGAGAGTTGGCGTTGGGCAAGAGACACCAAATAACCGTCTACGTCATCTTGGCTCTGACTTTGGCAGTGGTATGCGAGCAGCGGACCTATTTGTTGACTCCATCGCTAATTCTCGGTCTATATTAGATTATTTAGCGTTTTTTTAAGATGTTATTTTAGCTTATCAAGTTGATATTCGGCATTTAACGTTATATCGATATTTTGCTCCAATGATGTGGGTTATTTTGTTACTTGGGAGGTAACATGAAAAAGCGTTTTAAGAATTACATGGGTACGGGATAGGGTTGATTTGTTTCACGAGGTCGCCCGGTCCACAGTGGCGTATATAAGCTTGTTTACGTCGCGGGAAGCCAAGCGGGTGAAAGAATTATATAATCTCAAGGTTCTGCTGAATTGTAGTTGGCATGTAAACCCGAGGTAACCTTGGAATTGACACCCACGGTTATGGCGCTCACCTTTGTTTACACGCTTCTAGTTTAGGCTAAACCTATGACTACATTGTATAGAGCTAAAATAATTGGTTTGGGGTATACGAGTATATGATTTAGTCACGTTTAGATAGAGACGCGACTGTTGGAATGCTGTCACCAGTTGATAATTACTCTGCCGGTTCATTTCCTATTATGACGAGGTGATTAGAGCGACTTTGTTCTGACGGCAAATGAGGAGTTCATATAGTTGGAAATAATTAGGTGAATGAATAGATAATTGATTTACGCACACACAGAATAATTTTGTGTGTGTGTGTGTGTGTGTTTTAAGGCAACAGCATATACGAGTCATCTCTCGAGAAATGTAGTACAGTACCGTTATATAACATAACTATTATGTACCAGCGAATCAAAGTCCTACTAAGAAGACCGAGATAGACTCTTGATAATGCTCCTGATATTGTTTAATGTTCAGGAATTAATGGCTCTGGACAACAACAATAAGTAAACATTATGTACATATAATAAAGGCCCGAGAATCACGCAGAAAGTGAGGAAGCTTTTCCCCATCTAGTTATTACATGTCTTATTTGTGTCACTTATGTTACTTGTATATTATTTGTAATTCGAAACCCATTCCCCAAATATGTAACTGTATATTTTCAGCATTCTGGCTGCCAAGCTCTTTCAATAAACCGTTAATTATTATTATTAAGCTTAACATTTGAGGTTCTTTTAGACGGTGTAAGTTTATCCTTTCTGGGAAACATGTACAAGATGGATAGGAAAGAAACATGGTGCTATTCTTGGTATATATATATGTATATATATATATATATATTTATATATATATATATATATATATAATGTAAAGCTCTAACTGCCATGGAAATAAACGACCGGTTGTTAAGAAACGTTTTAAAGACTTTAATTAATAAATTTTACCTGGAGAAAAAAACCGCACAATGTGGTTTTCTAAATATTAATTTGTAAGATATATTGTTAGAACATTTTTTATTTTATTGATTTAAAAGCAAGAGTATTGTTGTCGATACAGATGTGACTACTGAGACTTCAAATACCAGATCACAGCACAACCCACGATCACTAATGTCATCTTGCCTGTCCATGAATATAGCAAAAGCTCATGGTGACATCTAGAAGAGTCGTTCTAGTTGAGAGACATTATCATACCGGGAGGATGATGATGTAACTCAAACGGTTGTTAGTGCGCTTCGGATGTAAACAAAGCATCGGGGTGGAGGAGACGGAAAGACCCAATGTTGAGTTAGAAAATTGCCTTTCTTTTTCGTTGTTTATTACGAAATTGGAGTTTTGTAATATACATCCTATATTCCCTCATTATGTCCCTTGTTATATGTTGTAGCTAATAACTCGGAAGAATTTACTCACGCCCGGCTTCATGACAATCTTAGCTTGACCGCAATAATCCATAGGCAGTTAAACATGGAATTTAACATTTTGCTTGACTCAGACATTTATTTTCTTTGATTTGCTGGGACTGATTACTAGTGTATAATGGATGACAGCCTGTACATTAGGGGGCAGTGAAATTTTGCTCAAAGCTGCACTCTTCAGGCATTGTTCCTTATACATATCTAAGACTCCATGCCAAATTTGAAGCTGATATGTCGAGGTTTAGTCTGCCGCATTTTCTACTGAAATTTTTAAATTTACCTACAGTACTAGCCAAACAGCCGCTGTGGCGGTGCAATGTTCTGTTCAGTGTTTATCAACTTTTTTTTCATATCTCTTATTTCATTTAAGTTGTCTTGTTGCAGATGAGTATGGTGCTATGTCTATATTGATTATCAGCCTTAACTGACTATGGCATTATCACAAAGGATGACAAGAGTCAGGTTATTGGACCACATAAGCTGCGGGATGCGAGACAAAAATACCGATTTAAGAGGCAAGAAATTGAGATGGCTAGTTTAGATAATTTGACGTCACTCTATTTTGATGGTAAGAAGACCGCCACTCGTGTGATGATAAAGAATGAGAAGACCGAGAAATGGAGTTCGAGGATGATGGTGAAAGATCATTATGTCATCATGGTTGAGCCTGGCAATGAATATCTCACACATGTGACTCCCAAGACTGGACACGGAAAGCAGATTGCCAAAACTATTCACGAGTTTCTGGTGGAGAAAAATCTAACCCAGCAGCCCATTTTGTGTGTTGTTTGTGATGGAACCAATGTAAATGTAGGATCAGAAAATGGAGTCATTCATCATATTGAAATGTTACTTGGTCACCCGCTCCATTATTTCATATGTCAGCTTCACGGAAATGAGCTGCCTTTCCGCGCAGTTTTTTATCACTATGATGGTAAACCAAGCGGTCCTGAGCATTGGCGTGGTCCCATTGGAAAGCAGATCAAGGAGTCTTTGTCTGAGCTTCCAGTTGTCGCCTTCCAGCCAGTCAGTTTCCCTGATTTCCCTGTGTTTAATGATGAAGTGGAGAAAGATCTGTCCTGGGATCAGAAATACCTGTATAGGATTTGTAAAGGAGTTATCACAGGTGTTGTTGAAGATGACTTGGCTGCTATTGAGCCAGGTCCTCCCTGTGTGTCAAGGTGGAACACCTTATGGAGTAGAATCCTCAGGCTGTATGTAGCAACATCAAGACCCAGCCATGAGTTGAAAAGAATTGTCATTACAATAATAAAGTTCAGTGCTCCAATGTGGTTTTACATCAAGATACACCCTTACGTAACACACGGCTCAAGGAACGTATTCCAGTCCCTGCTATATATGAAACACCTGAATAGTGAGGAGGAGACGATAGTGAAGAAGGCTGTCCAGAGAAATGCATACTTCGCCCACACAGATCAACTACTTCTTGGTATGTGTGCAGATGAGGACATGACTGTTAGAGAAAAAGCTGTCTCAATGATAAGAAAAATTAGAGAGGAGAATCAGCAAAAGGAAGAATGCACTGGCAGATCTGAAGAGGAGGAGGAAGATTCTGATGCTGCTGTTGACGAGAATTTGTTAAACTATACTGATGAGGAGGGTAAAGATGGAGATGGGAATGAGGATGTGCCTCCTGTAGTCAACATGAGAAAGGTGGTGACTCCGAAACTAAAGTGGCAAGCAAAAAAACTATGATTCCATGATTAACTGGAGGAATGAACTCAAGACTGAGCCTCCTTACATTGCTTCTCTGTCAAATCTACAGGTTAATGACATTCTTGAGACACCATTAGTGGTGCCCAAGTGGCCAAACAGCACTCAGGCGGTCGAGAGAGGCATAAAAGTGATGACTGACGCTTGCACTGAAGTGACGGGATACGAATCGAAAGATGGATATATTAGGCAAAGATTATTGTCTATGCAAATGATGTCAAGGTTCCGCACAAAAAGGAATTTCAATATGAACTTGTAATGATTTTCTATACGGTGTACCTGTAAAATAACATGTGAATTAAATCGATGTCACCCATGTAAAATTTATCATTATCCTGGAAAACATTAAATGACACCTAATTTTTGGTATACACTAAAAGTTGACAAAAAGTCGTTCGCGTTGCGGCAGGGTAAGTATGCATGAAATGGCATGAAATTTTGCACAGGTGTTTGTTACAGCCATACAAACGATGCCTGAAAAGTGCAGCCTGCAACTCAAATAAAAGTGTTTTTTCCCTGCCCCCTACTGTACATACAGTATCTGCTGCCAACACTCGCATTGATGTTGTAATGAATTTTATCACATTTGAAAATCATCTCGGGTGTTGTATGAGAACAATGAACATTAATTAAAGGCGCAGGGAGTAAAAAAAAAGGAGAGAAGGAAAGTAAAGGTTGACTCATACTTTAGATGACCACGCCTTAATCTAAACAAAATCAACATGAAGAACATTTTAGTTATAATATTAAATTCTGTATCAATAAAAAATAATATATGTATCTTTAAAAACTGAAGATTTTGACATAAATACTTTGGGTGTTTCTTATAACTGTCAACTCTCATGTTGACACTATACCAGCTTGTAGGCAACAGGCTTATTTAGATATTGTGTGACTTATGGCATTGTGTCATCGTGTCAGGTCTTCCACTGACAGCTGCCTGCAAGTGTCCAACATCCGGGACACGTTACAGACATGAGTGACCTGAGTGAGTCAGTCCCAGACGGCATTTAACAGGATAAATCAAGATTTTTTGCCCACTTTTATAAGCGAAAATCCTTCATAAAGTTTTAGTAGGGATTCACCAGCGTCCCTTCAGGCGTGAAAAGGACTCTTTTCACCCATTTCTTTTCAAGGTTATCACTCACGGTTTGCGTAGTCGGTAACTTTAACTTCATAATATGAAGTTATAGTTATGAAAGAAATTGCTCCAGCCCAGTTATTTTAACCCCTTTTGCCACGATTCCCGCAATTACCGTGTTCTTCTGGCTACCGCCAGACGATTTTATTCAGCTTAGGGTAACCCACCACGCCCAATGGGTTAAACAAGCTCACACTGGCCTGAAACCTGCTAAGTGTGCATGCTGGCGTGGGGTCGTCCTAACCAGACAAATCTCTTGGATCCCCCACAGTCCTGCTGATTTGTGTTTTGTGGTGTAGTAGAAGGTATTTAACGGGTAAAGGAGAAAAGGTGTGGACAACCTTAAGTGCACTAAGGACATTCGTCCCCCCTCCCTCCCCCGCCTGTGGATGGTTTCGTGATTCCAAGGTTAAAAATCGCAGGTGTAGTTCGTTTGTTTGAAATCTGTTTATCTTTCATGATTCTGTCATTTTGTACCAACAGTAACTCGTTGGTTGATGGCTTTTCAAAGTTGTGACGTAATACAGGACCAGACCAAGAACGCCGGACAAGACGTGTTTTACCCCGTGACGTACGATTTCATTAGGGTAATTTTTGTGACCAATTCGGTGTTTCTTGAGTCTGACCAGTGATTGTGGGTGGCCCGAACTGAACACGTGTAGAACAATGTACATTCTTGTTGCGGTCTAACGTCTGGGGTCAAAATCTTTAGTTCATCTCTCTAGGGTTGAACTTTGAAAAAGTGAATGAAACAAATCGGTTCATGTCCGTAGATTATGTGACGTAAAGTAAGAGTAAAATTGTATTCAGAAATATTACTACAGTACAGATATGGCTACAAATTACCGGTGCAATGATCTCTGTCTATAGTCGCGTTACAGACACTGGTAAAGACACTAAAACTCGTCCGCTGTGCCATAATGTTACTCTCAGAGTCTCGGGCCGTTCTGGCGGCCTCTACACTACATAAAACAGTGTACTTAACGTCGCCTTTAGCGTAATGTGTACACGCTCCAAAAAAAGTATCTTTACCAAGGGGTCAGATGAATTTCGCGACTCAGTTGTCTTGGTAGGTTTGTCAAAATCCTTCGTCCGTTGTGTCATGAACTATAAAGAGTTAGAGTCGGTGAGTTATGGGACACTGCATGAAGAACAAAACAGTTGAAGAGTCGGTGGGTTAGGACACGGTGCATGATAACCCATTAGGAAGGTGGGCTTGGTGGCCATGGTGGAGGGATAATGTTACTCTACTTGCCACTGCCAACATCTTTATTGGTCCAGTCGTGTGACGTTAAACACAAGACTCCTCAGATCCTCTCCTCCTGTCCACTCGTACCACCCACTTAACTACCAATAGGTATTCTTTTAGTAAGTCACTCCTCTATAGTGTGTTCTTCTCCACGGCATAAAGGTCACTCGCCCGCCATGGTGTGTTCTTCTCCACGGCATAAAAGTCACTCGTCCTCCATAGTGTGTTCTTCTCCACGGCATAAAAGTCACTCGTCCTCCATAGTGTGTTCTTCTCCACGGCATAAAGGTCACTCGCCCTCCATGGTGTGTTCTTCTCCACGGCATAAAAGTCACTCGTCCTCCATAGTGTGTTCTTCTCCACGGCATAAAAGTCACTCGTCCTCCCTAGTGTGTTCTTCTCCACGGCATAAAGGTCACTCGCCCTCCATGGTGTGTTCCTCTCCACGGCATAAAAGTCACTCGTCCTCCATAGTGTGTTCTTCTCCACGGCATAAAAGTCACTCGTCCTCCATAGTGTGTTCTTCTCCACGGCAAAAAAGTCACTCGTCCTCCATAGTGTGTTCTTCTCCACGGCATAAAAGTCACTCGTCCTCCATAGTGTGTTCTTCTCCACGGCATAAAAGTCACTCGTCCTCCATAGTGTGTTCTTCTCCACGGCATAAAAGTCACTCGTCCTCCATAGTGTGTTCTTCTCCAGTGCATTGACCTAGTCCAGTCTCACCTTTTCCCGGTAATCAACTAAAACATGTTTTTTACTGGTATTCCAGGCTAGTGGTGGCGGCGGTGGTAGTTGTGGTGGTGGCAGTGGCGTGTTATGGTGTCCTTGTGGTGGTACTGGCATTAAGCGAGTCATGCCACCACACAGTTAAAGTGAGTCATGCCATCATACAATTGTTAAGTGAGTCATGCTACCACACTGTTGTTAAGCGAGTCATGCCACCACACACTTATTGAGTCATGCCACCATTCAGTTGTTAAGCGAGTCATGCCACCTCACAGTTGTTAAGCGAGTCACGCCACCGTACAGTTGTTAAGTGAGTCATGCCACCACACTTATTGAGTCATGGCACTCCTCAGTTGTTAAGTGAGTCATGGCACTCCTCAGTTGTTAAGTGAGTCATGGCACTACACAGTTGTTAAGTGAGTCATGGCACTACACAGTTGTTAAGTGAGTCATGGCACTACACAGTTGTTAAGTGAGTCATGGCACTACACAGTTGTTAAGTGAGTCATGGCACTACACAGTTGTTAAGTGAGTCATGGCACTACACAGTTAAGTGAGTCATGGCACTACACAGTTGTTAAGTGAGTCATGGCACTACACAGTTGTTAAGTGAGTCATGGCATTACACAGTTAAGTGAGTCATGGCACTCCTCAGTTGTTAAGTGAGTCATTGCACTACACAGTTGTTAAGTGAGTCATGGCACTACACAGTTGTTAAGTGAGTCATGGCACTACACAGTTAAGTGAGTCATGGCACTACACAGTTAAGTGAGTCATGGCACTACACAGTTGTTAAGTGAGTCATGGCACTACACAGTTAAGTGAGTCATGGCACTCCTCAGTTGTTAAGTGAGTCATGGCACTCCTCAGTTGTTAAGTGAGTCATGGCACTACACAGTTAAGTGAGTCATGGCACTACACAGTTGTTAAGTGAGTCATGGCACTACACAGTTAAGTGAGTCATGGCACTACACAGTTGTTAAGTGAGTCATGGCACTACACAGTTAAGTGAGTCATGGCACTACACAATTGTTAAGTGAGTCATGGCACTACACAGTTGTTAAGTGAGTCATGGCACTACACAGTTGTTAAGTGAGTCATGGCACTACACAGTTGTTAAGTGAGTCATGGCACTACACAGTTAAGTGAGTCATGGCACTACACAGTTGTTAAGTGAGTCATGGCACTACACAGTTGTTAAGTGAGTCATGGCACTACACAGTTGTTAAGTGAGTCATGGCACTACACAGTTGTTAAGTGAGTCATGGCACTACACAGTTTTCACCCAAATAATTCGATTATATTAAAGATTGAAAAAAAGGCTTTTAAATTCAGCCATGTGACGGCTCGACACGCATAACAACCAAAACCCGATCAACTCCAGGGAATTGTGGCTTTGTTAAAGAAGCAAAATAAGTTAAACTTAGTGGATAGGTCAATTGGCTTCAAACTTCATGCTAATTTAACTGTGGTTACGCCGGCATAACTTGTAATTTTCGCCGATTGAGGAGAAAGATGAGAGGGCCAAGTGTAATCATTTAGTTGAGCAGTGAGTCACGTGACCTGGAGGCCCTACAGTTGTACATCCCGGGATGCTTGTGTCGTGTTGCAGGGTGACACGGCCAGGTCACTTCTCCAGCCTCTTGGTGCTCCACTTCAGTCTTTACCATAGTTGTTCTTCTCTTCTTGTCATCACTCACTCTTTATTTCTTCCTCGGTTTCTGGTGATACGTCTTCACACTTTGAAATTATATATATATATATATATATATATATATATATATATATATATATATATATATATATATATATATATATATATATATATATATAAATTTTTTTTGCAGTTACTTTATAGTTAATCCTCCTTGTTTTTTTGTGTTCCTCATCTGCAATTGTCTCTACTAAGTAGATAAATATTTTTATGCCATCTTCGACGTTCGTGTTGGCGCTCAATGACTGATATTATAGGAAAGTGAGATTTTTAAGTTGGGCAACATTATGTTTTTAGACTATATGTTTATATCTTGCTTACTAGCTTCAACTACTTTAAGAAGTTGTTATCGTTATATCTTAAAAAAACCCAGAATGTTGTGTATAATTTGTAATTTATCTACGTTTGGGAAGTTTTGTTGGACACAACCAAATGTTAAGCATTTTTTTCAGTACACGCTGTAAACTAAGGGTTGAATTAGATATCTGTAATGCAGATATTGGCTAAGGTATTGATAGACATGGATAAGAATTATGATTATCCTTTTCCAGTGAATGTCAACAACCTGCTACTAAACTGAGTCACTATGGTTTTGTTCATCCATTTTTTCTCCTGTTGTTAAAATATGAAGGTATAGTAAAGTACCCGTGTCCGGGTACTGCCACTGATATGCCACGTTAACACTTGCCGACAGTTCTCCATTAGTTTATAGTTACTGAATGATATGATCACTGTTCCATCCTTGACGTAGTTATCAGGTAAAACTGGACACTTCAGTTGATTAATTTAATATTATTTTGTACTATTATTAATATTAATGATACTACTACAGTACATCTTTGATAACGGACTTGACCGTCGTATGAACGCCCTTTAGAATCCAGTCATGATCTTTATCCGACAATACGAAATAAATCACGCGTGTCAGTGTGGGCGATGAGAATATTTATCTAAGACCTCCAGTAAGAACGAGTTCAGTCAGACTCACTTATTAACAACCTACAATGGAAGACGGGATTATTATATTACAGAGATAAATGACACTGACGACACCAGGGCATCCCCAGCTGTGGTAACATGTTGACACTTTTTTCTTTAATTTGTGAAGATGTTCTATAAAATACAAGAAATCACACAGCCATTTCTCTCTTAGATGACGGAAGATATTCTACAAAATGAAATAATTTTTCCCATTATTTTTCTCATTGATGTTATTTTCATTATTTCAGGTAATATTTTAAAGATGCTGAAGGAACCGGTAATCTTTCTGTATACTTAGAAAATTATGTGACTTATGAAGGTATTGAGTGTGAACAAGTGGCCCCTCCTGGTGAGCTTTCATTCTCGCACCTTCCTGTAGTAATTGTAAAGCTTTCTTTTTCTCACTAGTGAATACCCCGCTCTTCCTGCCCTCCCCGTCTCCCCAGATCATTTGATGTTTCAAGAGCTCAATCACAGATGAAGTTACAATTACTGTTCACCAACTTCAGAAGGATGTCAGTACTTGGAAAAAAAAGTTCATCTGTATACAGTCCTTACCTGAAGGTCAAAGTTTAATTCAGCATTTTTTCGGGAGCACTGATTCATTATATGATCAAATTTCGTGCTTATCAATCCAAAGTCGTCAAAAAGTCCTCAAAATGGATGTCTCCGGCGAATTTCAGATTATCTTTACAGTTTCTGATATATTAATTTTTCCCATCACATCTTCTTGTCTTCCTATCACACACACACACACACACACACACACACACATATATATATATATATATATATATATATATATATATATATATATATATATATATATATATATATATATATATATATGCTGATAACCACCAGGAAAGAAGAAAACACGAAGTTCCCAAGCGCTTTCGTGTAATTCACATCTTCAGGGGTGAGCGCTTGGGAACTTCGTGTTTTCTTCTTTCCTGGTGGTTATCAGCATATACCTAGATCACGCGCACCTACAGTGATTTACTTGCATATATATATATATATATATATATATATATATATATATATATATATATATATATATATATGTGTGTGTGTGTATGTATGTATGTATGTATGCATGAGCCATGACTTCATGACCAGTGTCAATGCCCCATAGTTGGAGTTGGAATGTGATAAAATTTATGGAGTATAAATGAAATATCCAATGTTGCTAGAGCAATTTATTTACAATCATATGCAATCTGATATGGATTTTAAAATGAATGCAGGCTTTAGCCCGTCACAAAAGTGACTGTCGTACACGTCTGTCGTACACTTTCGAAAACTCCAGGGGATGCTTGTGGCACAGTCTTGCACTCCGCGCCACAATTCCTTGGGAGTCGGGAAGTCTGTAGCCTAGACTTGGCTTTCAACGTGACCCCACTGGTAGAAGTCAAAGGGATTTAGGCTAGGTGATCGAGGGCCATGGATCAAGGCCGCCACACCCTACCCACCTGCCAGGATGCCAACATGTAGGAATTCTGTTGCTACCCAAGCAAAATAAGCTGGGATACCACCATGCATGCACCACAATTGTTGGCATATCCTGCTGGACACATCCTCAATCATAACTGGTGAAGTGTCTAAGAAAATGTGTGTATGTTTCACCTGTCAAGTACAACAGCAACAGCTACCACAACAAAGGATAGACAACATGAGTGAGTATAGCAAAAATAAAACAATTCATACATGCGCACACAACACGCACATTCTCACTCACTCCTCTCGGTTAATACCAGTTAACAGTTTACTAACACCATTACAGCACCAAACGAAGATAAACCTAGGGATGTAGGGATTATTTTATTCTATTGTCTTCGTTTTCCTTTAAAAAAAAAATATGTGCGGGCATTCGAGCAGGTGGCTTGCTGCTTGTACAGTCAAATATAATATTCGTGTCCTGAAAATTGGTAAAAACATCTTGCGGCTGGCGAACCATTTCGGGGCGCGCTTCCTCGTTTCATCGGGACAGTTGGATTCAGGTGTACCAACTGCCAGGATGTAGTCATGGCATGGCTTTCAATATGTTCGTTTAGATGTAGTACGTGATCATCAGACAGAACGTGGACACCAGTTTCGTCTTTGACTATACATTTTGTTACGTATAGAGTAAGATAATGATATAGACTCCGGCCAGAGTGGAGGACCTGGTTATTTATTTGCACACTAGCCCTCGTGCCCTCGTAAGTAAACGTTTACACTATTGGGTGCACTGGCCGGTGGTAGCCTAGCATCCTGCCAAGGTGATGGAGTAACCCACTAGCTGCTGAGTGGTAAGAATCAAAGGTTCAATGCATACCCGGTCATCCTAGATCACAGCAGGAATAAGAGTGTCCCTTTATGTCTGTCACCCGCTCTCTTTGTTTTGAGATTTGCATCTCGATCCCAGGAACATACAGTAGCTTTCCCTTTAATTAATAAGCTGCAAATCCGCCGCCTTGGTCACCCGCCACACTCGCCCATAACAGCCACACTCACCCACTACCCGGATGTCCAAAGGAATTTAGTTGCCCTGAGTTCCAATTTTTAAGTTCCACTGAATTCATTAGGTTGTCAGAGCTTGAGCGGAAATAAACCAGGGATTCTCTTCTTATTTACCCTCTAAAGTAAGACTAACATTGCCCCGCATCATAAAACAAAACAAGCGATACAATAAAGATAATAGGTTTAAAAAAAGTGTAAGACATTGATTATAATAAAAGCAAAATTAGTCTCGTTCCAACTCGGTCAAACCAAAACGCTGACTTGCAATGATTAGTTGCTGACAGCCTTAGTGACTAACCCCAACCTCAGATCACTAATCCTATGTTGACCTCGCCTGACCTGCCTCACACTTAGCTCCGACCCTGTGCAAGCATTGGCTATGGTCCTTTAATAATGTCAGACTAAGTGAGCAGCTGAGGACGACACTCGGCAGTGACCCACCTGACCGAGTTTGGCAATTTCCTTTTGTCCTGATGTAGGGGTTCTGTACCCTGCCAGATGTAGGGGTTCTGTACCCTGCCAGATGTAGGGGTTCTGTATGCTGCCAGATGTAGGGGTTCTGTACGCTGCCAGATGTAGGGGTTCTGTACCCTGCCAGATGTAGGGGTTCTGTACCCTGCCAGATGTAGGGGTTCTGTATCCTGCCAGATGTAGGGGTTCTGTACCCTGCCAGATGTAGGGGTTCTGTATCCTGCCAGATGTAGGGGTTCTGTACCCTGCCAGGTGTAGGGGTTCTGTATCCTGCCAGATGTAGGGTTTCTGTACCCTGCCAGATGTAGGGGTTCTGTATCCTGCCAGATGTAGGGGTTCTGTACCCTGTCAGATGTAGGGGTTCTGTACCCTGCCAGATGTAGGGGTTCTGTATTCTGCCAGATGTAGGGGTCCTGCCAGATGTAGGGGTCCTGCCAGATGTAGGGGTTCTGTACCCTGCCAGATGTAGGGGTTATGTTGGTAATAGCATCAGAGGGAGTGACCTAAGGTGTGGTAGCGTGAGAAGGGGTGGCAGCTGTGGTAGCGTGAGAAGGGGTGGCCTAAGCTGTGGTAGCGTGAGAAGGGGTGGCCTTAGCTGTGGTAGCGTGAGAAGGGGTGGCCTAAGCTGTGGTAGCGTGAGAAGGGGTGGCCTAAGCTGTGGTAGCGTGAGAAGGGGTGGCCTTAGCTGTGGTAGCGTGAGAAGGGGTGGCCTTAGCTGTGGTAGCGTGAGAAGGGGTGGCCTTAGCTGTGGTAGCGTGAGAAGGGGTGGCCTTAGCTGTGGTAGCGTGAGAAGGGGTGGCCTTAGCTGTGGTAGCGTGAGAGGGTATGTGACCTAAGGTGTACTAGCGTGAGAAGAGTGTCACGGTTCTCGTTAGACGTGCTTCACCTACAGTGCTTCTTGTGTTGGGATAAGTCATGGGCGACGGAGAGAGGAGTTGGAGGCATTAGCATAGCATTGAAAACAGCGTTACCATCACAGTCAGGAACAATAACAACACCACCAACATGAACAGAAACAGCAGCTATCTCAACGACAAGGAAAAACAAACTTGAAGCAGCAGCCATGGCAACAGCAGAAACAGCTGCATCAACACCTACAGCAGCAGCTAGGAGAGGGGACGTAACAAGTGGGAGGTGGTGTATGTGTTCCCCACCTGTTGCTGCCTCCCTCCCTCCGTCAGAACACATCATTTACTCGTCATCAATCCTACTTTTTTCTGATGTTTCTTCTTGATTTTTTTCTTTTCTTATTGGTCATGATAAGAGGTTGGGAAGGAGGGGGTGAACCCCCCCCCCCCCCTCACTCCTCTCCTCTCGGTTTCCGTGGTGCTTCTTTTTCTCACTGCCTCTCCTGTTGTCCTTAACTCTTCCTTGACTTTTATTATTTTTTCCCATTTGTGTTTGTTATAGTTTTCAACGTCCTCCTTCCCCCCTCTTCTTATTCCGTGACCTTTAACTCCATCTACTAATTATGGAGTTATCCTAACTTAAAATATAACCACAGAGCCAAGGCAAATATATTGTAATAATAATAATAATAACACTGCAATAATAATAATAATAATAAAAAGATATACAAAATTTAAAAAAGATCAAAAGTGAGAAACAATATAGCCTATGTATGTTGTGTTGTCAATACTAAGGGAAACAATTGAAACCCTGCAATTGTGTGTAAATGAGGCAGAAGATCAGATCAGCAACCTGGGACTTGGTCACAATTTTTTTGACGCCATGTGGCTGCAGGGTCCACCATTAGGCAATAGATTATGCTTTCAATATCTTCCCAGGCGGTAGTACCTCCATGTTTGGTAGTTGTCTACGACCTACTACGGGTTGCCGCAGTGAAGACTTAAGCGACTTTTTTTTATTGTGTGCAATAATAGTAATAATAATAATAATAATAATAATAATAAACTTTATTGAAAGAGATGATAAAAGTTACCTAATTGTGGAGTGGGTCACTTGATTGACAAGTAATATACAAGTGATATTAGCAGTACAAATATAATATAATATAAAACAGAATTTCAGCAGAGTTATATTACAAAAGTAAGATTGGCAGGGAGTGAACACACAGGTAAACTACGAGTTGGTGATAATTTTTACAATGATTGGGACTAGGCTGTTCTTATAGCGGTCAGTGCGTGGTCGTGTGGGCTGGATGCGGTTGTAGTGTCGAACAGCATTTCATGGACGAGGAATTTCGGGTGGGAACAGGAGACTGTCGAGGATGGTGCAGAAGCTTCTCCCCAAACATACAGATGAGGTCATGGTGATGATCAGAGAGAGCTGAGAGGGTCAGTGTACTGAGCTCCTCTTGATAAGTGAAATAGGAGGGAAGAGAATAATCTTGCATGCACTCTTTCTAGGTGTTTTCGTTGTGTGATATTATGGAGAAGACCAAGCAGAGGAAGTATAGGTGAGTTTAGGAAGTATAAATGTAGATTAGGCACTCAAGAGCTCAAGTACGGGAACTTCAAGGGACTTGAGACGACGGAGGAAGTGGAGACGAAAGCTGGAGGACTTGACAATTGCACTGACGTGTGTTTTCCAGTTCAGTTTTTTATCTAGAGGGACACCGAGCACTTGGAGTCCACAACTTGGATTGTGTTGGGGCAAAATGTGACGGAGGGAGGTTATGGACATGGTAGGAGGAGAGGTTGATTTGCATAATCATGGTTATGTTTTGGTTGATGGTGATATGGTTGGTAGTGGTCCAATTTTGGAGACTGTTCAGTATATTCTGGAGGGCGGTGTAGTCGGGAGCCGAATTGTTCACGCTGATCCCAATGGTGGAGTCGTCGACATATTTCCAGCGAGACGGAGTATCCCTCCAGACATCGTTGAAGGGTATGGGGAAGCAGTGGCGTCTGTGCACGAGTCACCCAACATACAGTAGTATAAATCATATATAATGGTACTTAGTATTCCATATACAGGTATGTTGGGACACGTTTATTATTTAAAAAAAAAATGTGCATTAAAATGACTGGACAACCAACTCGCTGGTGATCTAGTTGTATCAGCGGATGTACAAAAGGTTTTGATGTAGCGGACATACAACAGGTCTTGATGTAGCGGACAAACAACAGGTCTTGATGTAGCGGACATACAACAGGTCTTGATGTAGCGGACAAACAACAGGTCTTGATGTAGCGGACATACAACAGGTCTTGATGTAGCGGACATACAACAGGTCTTGATGTAGCGGACATACAACAGGTCTTGATGTAGCGGACATACAACAGGTCTTGATGTAGCGGACAAACAACAGGTCTTGATGTAGCGGACATAAAACAGGTCTTGATGTAGCGGACATACAACAGGTCTTGATGTAGCGGACATACAACAGGTCTTGATGTAGCGGACATACAACAGGTCTTGATGTAGCGGACATACAACAGGTCTTGATGTAGCGGACATACAACAGGTCTTGATGTAGCGGACATACAACAGGTCTTGATGTAGCGGACATACAACAGGTCTTGATGTAGCAGACATACAACAGGTCTTGATGTAGCGGACATACAACAGGTCTTGATGAAGCGGACAAACAACAGGTCTTGATGTAGCGGACATACAACAGGTCTTGATGTAGCGGACATACAACAGGTCTTGATGTAGCGGACATACAACAGGTCTTGATATAGCGGACAAACAACAGGTCTTGATGAAGCGGACAAACAACAGGTCTTGATGTAGCGGACATACAACAGGTCTTGATATAGCGGACATACAACAGGTCTTGATTTAGCCTTCAGTATCACTCGGCAAGTTGTTGAAGGATACTAAACCTTATATGATTATCAGCTGTGTAGTATTGCAGTGTGTTGTGTTATTCTGTACCTCAGACACTCTCGGGTTGTGGTGTTACAAAAGTTGTTATACATCAACAACACGGGTGTACCTCCCCTAACACCTGTAGTATATCAACAACACGGGTGTACCTCTTGTAACACCTGCAATATGTGTCAACAACACGGGTGTACCTCCCCTAACACCTGTAGTATATCAACAACACGGGTGTACCTCTTGTAACACCTGCAATATGTGTCAACAACACGGGTGTACCTCCTATAACACCTGTAGTATATCAACAACACGGGTGTACCTCTTGTAACACCTGCAATATGTGTCAACAACGCGGGTGTACCTCCCCTAACACCTGTAGTATATCAACAACACGGGTGTACCTCTTGTAACACCTGCAATATGTGTCAACAACACTGATATACCTCCCCTAACACCTGTAGTATATCAACAACACGGGTGTACCTCTTGTAACACCTGCAATATGTGTCAACAACACGGGTGTACCTCCTATAACACCTGTAGTATATCAACAACACGGGTGTACCTCTTGTAACACCTGCAATATGTGTCAACAACACGAGTGTACCTCTTGTAACACCTGTAGTATATCAACAACACGGGTGTACCTCTTGTAACACCTGCAATATGCGTCAACAACACGGGTGTACCTCCTATAACACCTGTAGTATATCAACAACACGGGTGTACCTCTTGTAACACCTGTAGTATATCAACAACACGGGTGTACCTCCCCTAACACCTGTAGTATATCAACAACACGGGTGTACCTCTTGTAACACCTGCAATATGTGTCAACAACACGAGTGTACCTCTTGTAACACCTGTAGTATATCAACAACACGGGTGTACCTCCTATAGCACCTTGCAATATGTGTCAACAACACGGGTGTACCTCTTGTAGCACCTGTAGTATATCAACAACACGGGTGTTCCTCCTATAGCACCTGCAATATGTGTCAACAACACGAGTGTACCTCCTATAACACCTGTAGTATATCAACAACACGGGTGTACCTCCTATAGCACCTGTAGTATATCAACAACACGGGTGTACCACTTGTAACACCTGCAATATGTGTCAACAACACTGATATACCTCCCCTAACACCTGTAGTATATCAACAACACGGGTGTACCTCCTATAGCACCTGCAATATGTGTCAACAACACTGATATACCTCCCCTAACACCTGTAGTATATCAACAACACGGGTGTACCTCTTGTAGCACCTGCAATATGTGTCAACAACACGGGTGTACCTCCTATAACACCTGTAGTATATCAACAACACGGGTGTACCTCTTGTAGCACCTGTAGTATATCAACAACACGGGTGTACCTCCCCTAACACCTGCAATATGTGTCAACAACACGGGTGTACCTCCTATAACACCTGCAATATGTGTCAACAACACGAGTGTATCTCCTATAACACCTGTAGTATATCAACAACACGGGTGTACCTCTTGTAACACCTGCAATATGTGTCAACAACACGGGTGTACCTTCCCTAACACCTGTAGTATATCAACAACACGGGTGTACCTCTTGTAACACCTGCAATATGTGTCAACAACACTGATATACCTCCCCTAACACCTGTAGTATATCAACAACACGGGTGTACCTCTTGTAACACCTGCAATATGTGTCAACAACACGAGTGTACCTCTTGTAACACCTGTAGTATATCAACAACACGGGTGTACCTCTTGTAACACCTGCAATATGTGTCAACAACACGGGTGTACCTCCTATAACACCTGTAGTATATCAACAACACGGGTGTACCTCCTATAACACCTGTAGTATATCAACAACACGGGTGTACCTCCTATAACACCTGCAATATGTGTCAACAACACGGGTGTACCTCCTATAACACCTGTAGTATATCAACAACACGGGTGTACCTCTTGTAACACCTGCAATATGTGTCAACAACACGGGTGTACCTCCTATAACACCTGTAGTATATCAACAACACGGGTGTACCTCTTGTAACACCTGCAATATGTGTCAACAACACGGGTGTACCTCCTATAACACCTGTAGTATATCAACAACACGGGTGTACCTCCTATAACACCTGTAGTATATCAACAACACGGGTTTACCTCCTATAGCACCTGCAATATGTGTCAACAACACGGGTGTACCTCTTGTAGCACCTGCAATATGTGTCAACAACACGGGTGTACCTCCTATAACACCTGTAGTATATCAACAACACGGGTGTACCTCTTGTAACACCTGTAGTATATCAACAACACGGGTGTACCTCCTATAACACCTGTAGTATATCAACAACACGGGTGTACCTCCTATAACACCTGTAGTATATCAACAACACGGGTGTACCTCTTGTAGCACCTGTAGTATATCAACAACACGGGTGTACCTCCCCTAACACCTGTAGTATATCAACAACACGGGTGTACCTCTTGTAACACCTGCAATATGTGTCAACAACACGGGTGTACCTCCTATAACACCTGTAGTATATCAACAACACGGGTGTACCTCTTGTAACATCTGCAATATGTGTCCACAACACGGGTGTACCTCCTATAACACCTGTAGTATATCAACAACACGGGTGTACCTCTTGTAACACCTGTAGTATACCAACAACACGGGTGTACCTCCTATAACACCTGTAGTATATCAACAACACGGGTGTACCTCTTGTAACACCTGTAGTATATCAACAACACGGGTGTACCTCCCCTAACACCTGTAGTATATCAACAACACGGGTGTACCTCTTGTAACACCTGCAATATGTGTCAACAACACGGGTGTACCTCCCCTAACACCTGTAGTATATCAACAACACGGGTGTACCTCTTGTAACACCTGCAATATGTGTCAACAACACTGATATACCTCCCCTAACACCTGTAGTATATCAACAACACGGGTGTACCTCTTGTAACACCTGCAATATGTGTCAACAACACGGGTGTACCTCCCCTAACACCTGTAGTATATCAACAACACGGGTGTACCTCTTGTAACACCTGCAATATGTGTCAACAACACGGGTGTGCCTCCTATAACACCTGTAGTATATCAACAACACGGGTATACCTCTTGTAACACCTGCAATATGTGTCAACAACACGGGTGTACCTCCCATAACACCTGCAATATGTGTCAACAACACGGGTGTACCTCCCATAACACCTGCAATATGTGTCAACAACACGGTGTGTACCTTGTGCCTCCTTCCAGGTAAATTGGTGAGTAAATGAAGCTGCATATGAACGATGTTTACAGTTGTGCACATAGTGTGATGCACCAGACAACAGTATGAGAAGCGTTGCTTCTGCTGTACTGTATACTCCAGGAATGGTTGTAGTGTATTGGTGGAAGCACAAGGTTGACGTTAGTGTTGGTGAATCACTCGATAACAGAGATAATTAATGTACAGTTGCTTAAGATTGTATGGGTGACTCGTACTTCGTCATTATTATATACTGTAATTATAACAAGATTATTGACTGATGTCCGAAGTCCCTGATTTTGAGTTTCACCACACACACACGCACACACACATAAAAGCGTCATCTAAATAATCCCTGGTATTTATGTCATGACAGTTAAACTGGACTGTGTATCGTGATTTATAACGTCTTTGGCGTCATGAAAGGCGACACCATAAAGATCTTAGATACCCTGACTAAGTTTGGCAGAAAACGGCAAAAAAAAAATTGCATTTTCTTTGCGTGTATCCAAACCGGGAAAAGTCAAGTCAGAGTGTATTTTTGGCGCATTAAGTGGCGGTCGGTGGTGTGTGAGGAAAAAACAAAAACAAACAAATGTGCATACGTGCGTGCTCGCGTCTTCCGGGTTAAATATAAACGGTGTGAGATAAATGTTGGCAAGGTGTGGTGGTGGTATCTGTTGGTTCAAGATTCCTAGAGCCACATCCTTCATCATTCGGACCTTAAATGTCTTCTCCAACTATAGTAACTATGGTTCGAAAACACATCCAACTGTCTCGTTTAAGATAAAAAGATAATATAGTAGCCAGAATAGCGTCGAAACTACACTGAGATTATCGTAACTATCAACAGTGACCAAGAAAAATCTAAGTGTAAATCGTTTAGCGGGGTCGCGGGTAATGGTTATTTTGAGCCAGTCTTTACCCAACACTCTGTACATGTCACATTGGTCTTGTGTGTAGGATGGTGACATGACGTCTTCCTGGTAGCATTAACCTCAAGCAAAAACTTTATTTGTTTACTCCTCTGAAGTTCACACGACACACAGTGCCGGTGTGATGCATGCATGTGGTCAGAATGAGAATCAGCATGTATGTTCATAATGCCAGTAAGTATAGATGTAGGTTGTCTCAAGCTCCGGCTGAGTGGTACAAGTCCATCACTTAATACCATTGCCGTTTATTTACGGTGTTTTATTGTTCAATAATATACTGATATATCACCAACATACTTGGTAATACACACCACATTTATGTCTGGTTCAGTAAAATATTTCTGAAGGCTTGAATTGAAAATTTTTAAAAGGATATTTTTAGCTCCAATTTATTAAATAACTGGAATTTCATCAACTGACTGTGGCCACAATCAGGGTAGAGAGGTTTCATCCCCCTGTGTGAAGGTTGGCGACCATGGCCCTCCATTCTAAACGTTTTCGGACTGTCGTTATTATTCCTCCTACCTTTTGTATCTCTCAGGAGATCCAACTTTTAATTTCATTGATCCACCCCAGTCTCTGCCATCCCTTGACCCTCCCACACTCAATATTCCTCATTGATGCCACTAACCTAACCTAACTTAAGCTGCCTCTATAATATGATCATCCCCTCATCTCTAAATTGTTGTGACCTGTGTGGGTCACTCAAGAGCAGGTATCATATCATGGGGTCACACATGAACAGGTATCATCTGTCACAAAGGAGCAAGAACCATGGTTAACACAGAAACAAGTGCAATGTATCACAGGAACAAGTACCTGTACAATATATCACACAGAACAAGTACAGTGTATCACATAGGAACAAGTACAGTAGTTCACATGGGAACAAGATGGCAGGACATATTGCCTGCTTGTCGACTAGACCAGGACAACATAAGAACATAAGAACATAAGAATGGAGGAAACTGCAGCGGGCCTATTGGCCCATACTGGGCAGTCCCGTTTACACCCAACCCTTATTGCTCATATGAGCATCCAACCTATGTTTGAAGCAATTCAGCGTATTCGAGTTAATGATGATATTTGGTAACTTGTTCCATTCATCCACTACTCTGTTTCCAAACCAGTGTTTACCTATTTCACGCCTAAATCTAAATTTGTCCAATTTAAAACCATTGTTACGAGTTCGCTCCTGGTTGGATAATTTGAGTACCTTTGTAATGTCCCCTTTGTTTAGCCCTGCCTTCCATTTATACACCTCTATCAGGTCGCCCCTCGCTCTACGTCTCTCAAGGGAGTGCAAATTAAGATGCTTTAACCTGTCTCTATACTCAAGGTTCCTGATACCCGGGATTAGTCTTGTCATTCTCCTCTGAATTCTTTCCAAGGATTCTATATCCATTCTGTAATACGGTGACCAGAACTGGACTGCGTAATCCAGGTGTGGTCTCACAAGAGCAAGATACAGTTTTAGGATGACCTCGCTAGTCTTGTAACTAACACACCTTTGTAGGAACCCAAGTACTTTATTAGCCTTGTTTCGAGCAAAAACACATTGTTTACTTGGCTTAAGGTTCCTACTTATCATTACTCCTAAATCTCTCTCGCAGTCGGATTTCTCTATGGCATCGTTGCTGGTGAGGCTTGTGTTGCTGACATTGGCTGACACAATCTGCTGATGCCGTGTCGTATAGAGCCCTTCCCCTCCACTTCCCACCTGTGTCATCAGCTGTCTCCCCCGACTTGCATTCGAGATCCTTCCAGCCAGGTACACATTCCCTGCCCACCCTTCTGTTCCTGCCCAGTTTGTGTACCAGGCATCTTAGTTTTGGTATTTTATGCTTACGAGAGATGCAGTTTATTTGATAATTTTTGTGGATCCGTTGGTGAGACTTTCCTCTTGTACAGTAGCGGAAAAAATCCTTGAACACTTACCAAAATCTGACATTTACTTCTGGGTTATAATTTATATGATTTGTGTTATCTAATAACGCTGCTCTTCACCAAATATTACGTCGGAACTAGAAAACAAATCTTTAATATAAAGAAAATTCTAAGAAGTTACTGCGTTAAAATTCCAATGACCTTCTTGTGTATAATAATCTTTAAGTGTCCTGGGAATTTTGTTCGCAACTGTACATCATCCACGCCTCCCTCAACGGGCTCTGTTTTTGTAAAATATCTGAATTTTTTTGTGCTAAAAAGATGGAGTCTTGTACGGGAGTTACTCTGACACATTTCAAATCTTATCATTTAAAATGAGGTAAGTTCGTGATCCTCGTGGTTGGACTTAACGAACATTATTCAACTTTTAGTAATATAATATGTCTGAGTAAAAAAGTTTTAGGAACATACTGACCACTGTAAAAGAGGCTTGTATAGGCTAATGTATGGACGTGACACGCTGGTCACAGATGCTAATTGAGTTGTTAGTATGAGAGAATGTAAGCTATACAGTTAACATTTAAAGCAAATTCTTAACTCTTTTAAGAACAACAACTCCAGCTATCATGTAAAGACTTCTAGTGGGTCGCTTACCATATTGTTAGGTGTCCCCTCTGTGTTACAAGAGTTGTGTGGCATTGTTAGTTTAGTGTAGCTCAACGAACTGTTATTTCATTACATTACATTTATAGTTATTGGTACATTGAGGTTTACGTTATCATACAACAACAACTCTTTAACACTTGCGGGCCTTTAACATCATCCGTCTTAAACAATTATGTAATACACTTCCTCGCCATTGTTATATAATGGGGATGGTTTATGTTCATAACGTCGCCCGTGTTTAAACTGTACTGTACTTTAATTACAACAACTATGTTAACTTCTAGTGTTGTGATGGTCCGGTCTGTCTCAGGCAACGTTATTCGTATTAGATACACATTTACTTCCAAGATTACATTACACAACTTTTATGGCGACAAAGGGTTACCATCACAAATAACTATTGAGGTAACAACGTCAGTAACAAGAAAGAGTGTGTGTGTGTGTGTGTGTGTGTGTGTGTGTGTGTGTGTGTGTGTGTGTGTGTGTGTGTGATCGCCCTTATTATTATTGTTCTCTTTATCTTTCTCTATTGCTCTCCTCTTCCTCTCCCCGGACCTAGAACCTCCTCTGTTTGTGGACACAGCCTGGTGGTCGAGGAGCAGCGGCAGTAAGTGGTGCCAGGTAGGGTGGGTGGGGGTGAGGGAGGTTACAATAAGGGTCGATGTACCTTTAACAGGGGATCATCTTGGGGTGGGGGGAGTAGCTGACTTCATCCTCTTGAACTGGACACAGTGTGTGTGTGTGTGTGAGAGAGAAGAGAGAGAGAGGATGGTGGTAAGTGAGGGACACTTTTCTCATGGAACCAGTAGCATGAGTTAAAAAATACATGAGCACAAGATGAATTGATCGAGGTCATCTTCTTGGTTCTCAGGGAGCAGGATTATATATTACAGGGTGCGAGAGGTGAGGCATGGTGCACTGCCACCATATGGGGGCAGGTAGTTAGAATGGTCATGGTGAGTGTGTGACTGGCTGGTGTCTGATGTGTGGTGGGTGGATGAGAGGTGTTACAGATATGTGGCTGTGTGATCAGCGTGTAGTGTAGGTGTTGTGCACGGAACGGATGCCCGATGCACCATGAGTTTCTGTGTGTGTGTGTGTGTGTGTTTATTTATTTATTTATTTATATATTTTATTATGATGAAGGTAATAAAATACTATGATAAACAATGATAAACTAGTGATGGAGGAAGGGGAGATAGTGAGGGGGGATTTTGGAGTGATAAAGAATGGTTTATGTGATTTTGATGGCTGCCGTGTAGGAAGTAAAGGTGGTTCCCGGGAGATGTGATTCACTTTGAAGGCGGTGACGTATGGTCGATAACAAGGAAGATAGAGATTTCAGTGTGTTCAAGATGAGAGACATGCTGACGAAGTACGACACGGACAGAGAGGGGGGGGGCGGGAGCAGTGCAGGAGAGTAGGATGCAGAGCTTTATATATATATATATATATATATATATATATATATATATATATATATATATATATATATATATATATATATATATATATGATAGTATATCATGTAGTGAGCTGATCTAGTATATGCTGAGTACCACGAGAGAAAGAGAAGACACGGGGCAGGTGAGAGGACTGGCTGCAGCGTAGGAGGAGGGAGGGGGGGAGCCGTAGGGTAGGAATGTAGTTGGTGGTGGAGGTTGTGGGAGAGCCCCGCGTGGCGCCTGGCAGTCTGGTGTGGACGTAAACAAACCTAGTCCAGGCCACCACACGCCGGCTTCGTGGGGCGTCAACACCAACATCACTATCGTACCCGCCAGCCGGCTCTATACATTTACTCTCTCCCTGTCTCTTAGTTTTTGCGGGTGAGGCCAAGTTAAAGCTGGCTTTCAGCTGGTGTCTATATAATACTGAACGTGATAGGATAGAGTGGACATGCTGCTGCAGCTGGTGTGTTCCTCAGTGACAAATAAAATCATAAACATGTCTGTCGATTTGTTGTATGTGAATTATTACTGAGGTAGTTAATGTTGTTAGTCTTGATTATCCTACACTAATAATCATAATTACTGATTGAAAATTTTCTGCTTCAATAATGTCCCCTGTTATTATATTCTTGCTTACGAATTGTTGATTGACTTAAAAGTGAGTTTAGACATTTAACAACGAAGAAATAGATACAGATAATGAGAGGAATTGGGAAAACCCGTAAAGTGGTGGAGCAGAGAGGGAGTAACATTGCAGCTGTGTGTACCGCGCCAAGTTGCTGGTGTATTACGGTACAGTACTACACGCTACTACCCCCTCCCGCCACCCCCTCCTGCCACCTCTCTCATCCCACTACCTCCCGCCATCTCCCTCTTCACACACCCTATAATAATAATAATAATAATAATAATAATAATAATACTACTAATAATAATTATTATTATTATTATTATTATTATTATTAACGGTTTATTGAAAAAGTTCTGCAGCCCGAAGGCTGAAAATATACATTAGACAAAAATGACTTATTACATACAAAGAAATGGGGTGGGTGGGTGGGTGGGTCGTTTAACATAAGAACATAAGAATGGAGGAAATTGCAGCTCGCCTATTGACCCATACTGGGCAGTCCCGTTTCTACCCAACCCCTATTGCTCATATAAGCATCCAACCTATGTTTAAAGCTATCCCGCGTATTCGAGTTAATGATGATATTTGGTAACTTGTTTCATTCATCCACTACTCTGTTTCCAAACCAGTGTTTACCTATTTCACGCCGAAATCTAAATTTGTCTAATTTAAAACCATTGTTACGAGTTCGCTCCTGGTTGGATAGTTTGAGTACCTTTGTAATGTCCCCTTTGTTTAACCCTGACTTCCATTTATACACCTCTATCATGTCGCCCCTCACTCTACGTCTCTCGAGGGAGTGCAAATTAAGATGCTTTAACCTGTCTCTGTATTCAAGGTTCCTAATGCCCGGGATTAGTCTTCTCATTCTCCTCTGGATTCTATATCCATTCTGTAATACGGTGACCAGAACTGAACTGCGTAATCCAGGTGAGGTCTCACAAGCGCTAGATATAATTTTAAGATGACCTCGCTAGTCTTGTAACTAACACTCCTTTGTATGAACCCAAGTACTTTATTAGCCTTGTTACAAGCAAAAACACATTGTTTACTTGGCTTAAGATTCCTACTTATCATTACTCCTAAATTTCTCTCGCAGCCGGATTCCACAATGGCATCGTTGTTCATCTGGTAACTAGTTTCCCTGTTTACATCTCCTATACTGAGTACTTTACATTTGTCCACATTGAATTTCATCTGCCATTTTTCTGACCATTTGAAAAATTTGTTTAGATCTTCCTGTAGTTTTGCAGAGTCCTCGTCAGATTTAATTACACGTCCTATTTTAGTGTCATCAGCAAATTTACTTATGTTGCTGTCTATGCCGATATCTATGTCGTTTATGTATATAATAAATAATAATGGTCCAAGTACTGAGCCTTGGGGAACTCCACTAGTGACGTTGCTCCAATGCGATTTAGTGCCGTTTATGCTCACTCGCTGTTTTCTGTCCCGTAACCACGCCCTAATCCATTTAAGGATATTACCTTTGATGCCATGCGCTTCTACCTTTCTAATTAGTCTTTCGTGGGGGACTCTGTCGAAGGCTTTGCTAAAGTCGAGATATACCACATCATAATTGTGTCCCTCGTCCACCGATTCGAAAACTGATGAAAAGAATGTTAATAGATTAGTTAGACAAGAACGTCCGCTTGTGAAGCCATGCTGGGAATCATTGATCAATCGGTGCTTCTCCAGGTGATTTCGAATAGAGTTTGAAATGATTGCTTCCAGTAATTTGCCTACTATTGATGTTAGACTGATTGGGCGGTAGTTAGAGGATAGTGATCTATCCCCCTTCTTGAAAATCGGTATTACATTCGCTATCCTCCAGGATTCTGGTACTACACCTGTTTTTAATGACATGTTAAACAACTTTGCTAAGGGCATACTAAGCTCTTCCTTACATTCCTTTAATACTCTGGCAAATATCTCATCGGGACCAGGTGACTTATTAGGCTTCAGTTTGTCTATTTGCTTACTAACATCGTTACTTGTCACTACTATCTCGCTTAATTTGTTTTCTTCACTATCTCTGAATAGAGTCGGTGCCTCGGGTATCATGTTTAAATTTTCGGTGGTGAAAACTGTTGAAAAATATTTATTCAGATTATTGCTCATTTCTCCGTCGTTATCAGTGAGCTCGCCGGTATCTGAACGTATTGGTCCAATCTTATCTCGTGTTTTAGTTTGATACATTTGGTAGAATCCTTTGGGGTTTGTTTTCGCCTCCCCTGCCACCTTCAGTTCATAGTTCCTCTTCGCTTTTCTTATCTCGGTCCTAACCCTACCAGCCAATACCTTATAATACTCCCGGAGGTAAATTTCGCCACGATTTATCCTTCTACCTATAGCCTTCCTTTGGCCAATAATGTTCTTTAAATAATTATTTATCCCGGTGTGTGTACTTTGACAATTGGTTATTCCGTTTAACGGATGGGGTGGAGGGGCTTTATGTCCTTACATGTGTTATTGTAGTCTTGTCCTTGTAACATAATTTGGAGCAGCTATTCGTGTATTACCTGTTTATTTCATCACTTGTTTTATTATATTGTGTAAATATGTTGATAAACTTATGTATATACGTGTGTTCTGCTGAGCAGCTGGTCTTGTAGGCTTCTGTTGTATGTAGCCTTGTGATTTTATCAGGTGTTCTTGTTTGGTAGTGTGTTTTAATAGGTTCTGATCTGATGAAGATAAAGAACCTCCACTTATTTCACCTGTCGATAGAATACCCAAATGCTATCCAAGCAAACTTAACCTAATTTAACCAAACCCACTCTCCATTTAGCGTTGGATTGTTTAATAATCAGGTAAAGTTAGCGAGGGTTCCTATTCTTCATGACATCCACAGGTTTTTGTTTGGTTTAGAACGTGTTGCTAGCTTGTGCAGGTAACAGTACAGTACAGCCATTTTCATGCAGGAGAAAGCGAACCATCAGTAGTGGCTCCCATTATGTGTCCACGTGTTGCTGTGTTGAGGAAGGCCGTGTAGTGCTGTCACACCCGCTCGATACTCTTTAAGATGGGATCGAGAGAGAGAGAGAGAGAGAGAGAGAGAGAGAGAGAGAGAGAGAGAGAGAGAGAGAGAGAGACTACCTGCTGTAGCCCCAACAACTCCACTCCACCAGTCCGCAAGGTTGTCATAATTCACTTTTACGAGCATTAACGTTTAGGACAGACAAGTTGGGGTATTTATTGTACAGACACTACTCGACTCACTCAGCTGTTTGGTGTTGGAGGGGGAGGGAGGTATGGTGAGTTATAGCGTACAGCAACAACAACAACAACCTGTAACTTAGGCTCTTAAGTTTTTGTTATGTGGAGATTATTTTGTTGTTTTTCTTCCATGTACTTTAATTAACATACAGCATCTTGTAGAGTTTAAATAATCCCATCATTCTTAAAAAAAATGGTATTTGGTTTGATTAAGTTTTTATACATTAATTTAATAGATTGTTCTAAAAGTGACGTTTGGAATTATTCGAAGCCCCTGTATCATTACTCTGTGTGTGTGTGTGTGTGTGTGTGTGTGTGTTATTATTGAAAGAGGTTGGGCCTTTCAATCTTGCCTGTTCCTGTGTTTTTGTTTCTAAATAAATTAAATTATTTCGTTGCAGTATATCCTTTTTCATGTAATAATAATAATAATAAACGGTTTATTAATAGAGTTGCAGCCGGTGGTTGAAAATATACAGACTTACATTTGATTTAGACATAATGATATAATATGCATTGAATACATTTACAGGGCTGTACAGTACATAAATCAGGAGTTGTTTATTATTATGTGTGTCACTATGTGTGGTAGAAGACGCGCATAAGGCCTCTGAAGATGAAAAATATAAACACACCCACCACCTGGTGTCTCCAGGCCCGGGCAAACAACTGTTAACTATAATAATTTGTATCTTCAATCATTGTTCCTTCTCCTTTCAGTAATGAAAGCTTTTATTAAACGACCCACCCACCCCATGTCTTTGTAATAAGTAATTTTTGTCCAATGTATATTTTCAGCCTTTGGGCTGCTGAACATTTTCAATTAACCGTTAATAATTATTATTATTATTATTATTATTATTATTATTATTATTATTATTAAACACACACACACGCGCACAGAGAGAGAGAGAGTATTGGAACTTAGTTTTTCTAGGCCCAGGAGGATGGTCGGGGGCAGGTTCACTGCAGGAGCTGGTGATCAGGGAGGTTGTGCCGGCCACCTCCACCCCTGTTTTTGTTGTTAGTTTCTTTTGCCAGGGGGACTGACTGTTGAGGTGATCACGTGTGTTTGTGTCAGGAGGTTGGGTATATAGAGTGTGAGAAGAGGGTGGGGGAAAAGATAGAGGTAGGTACTAGTTTCTGTTGTTAGAAGAGGGTGGGGGGCAGCAGGAGGCGTGATGGTAGGAGAAAGGGGAGGTGGAAATGTAGTTTCGATGGGGAGCAAGTAAGAATGGCAAGTGGTGGACAAGGTGAGTGGGAGAGGAATTGTGAGAGTTAGTTGTAGGGACGAGGGTGGATGTCTGGTGGAGGTGGAGAGAATGTGTTTTTCTGGGTGTCTAGTGGAGGGAAGAGGGTGAACGTCTGGGTGTCTAGTGGAGGGAAGAGGGTGAGCGTCTGGGTGTCTAGTGGAGGGAAGAGGGTGAACGTCTGGGTGTCTAGTGGAGGGAAGAGGGTGGACGTCTGGGTGTCTAGTGGAGGGAAGAGGGTGAACGTCTGGGTGTCTAGTGGAGGGAAGAAGATGGACGTCTGGGTGTCTAGTGGAGGGAAGAGGATGGACGTCTGGGTGTCTAGTGGAGGGAAGATTGATTTTGATTTTGCCGCTTGCAGCGACTACTTTATTGTGCACCCCACACTCATCCTGTGAGCGGTAGCGCACAAGGCTTACAGAGTAGGGTTTACAAAGGGTCATAATAATTAACCCCCGTTGTCAGGATATTATGGCACTGAATGTTACACAGTATTTCATTTACATTAATTGTTTAGTTCTATACATAAAGGGTAACTTATTCACAAATGCGTGAGTACAGGCGTGTGAGGCAGTATGTCTGGCCTCACACTTTGTTATTCACATTTACGTGAGAGGTATTCAAGCACATTGCGTATTTGGTTCTGTACAAGAGAATTGATATAGTTACTAAGTGCAAAAAGGTGGATACAATCTTAATATGTCGGCTATCTTGCCATTAGAGATGAAGTGTTGTGCCATTTCACACACAGTGTGCTTGGACCTGTCCCTAAAAGGTTCTATCTTCACACAGTCGAGGACGTAGTGTTCAAGTGTGTGGCCATATGTATGGCCACACACTTTACATTTAGTTTTGTTTACATCTGCTTGAGGAACATACTGCCAAAGGTACTTATATCCTAACCTTAATCTAGCGGTTACAACATCTTGTAATCTAGTGATCTTGTTACTTGCTCCATATACATGTTTCACTTGATACATCTCATCATGGTAACCTATGGATCGACTAGTGCCTGTTTGCACTTGCCTACTTGCGTCAAACTCATCAATAAGTTCTTTCCTAATTACAGTTTTAAGGGTTCTTTTTGACAGACCCAAATTGTATTCAACGGTGTCTTTGTTAGACGCGAGTTTGGCGAGGGCATCAACTCTGTCATGTTTTATGAGGCCTATGTGAGAGGGGATCCACAACAGTTTGACCTTGACACCCCGGTCAACAAGGCACGCATATTTGTGTCTGGCAAGAGGGTGAACGTCTGGGTGTCTAGTGGAGGGAAGAGGGTTAACGTCTGGGTGTCTAGTGGAGGGAAGAGGGTGAACGTCAGGATGTCTAGTGGAGGGAAGAGGGTGAACGTCTGGGTGTCTAGTGGAGGTGGAGGGAAGAGGATGGACGTATGGGTGTCTAGTGGAGGGAAGAGGGTGAACGTCTGGGTGTCTAGTGGAGGTGGAGGGAAGAGGATGGACGTATGGGTGTCTAGTGGAGGGAAGAGGGTGGACGTCTGGGTGTCTAGTGGAGGTGGAGGGAAGAGGGTGGACGTCTGGGTGTCTAGTGGAGGGAAGAGGGTGAACGTCTGGGTGTTTAGTGGAGGGAAGAGGGTGAACGTCTGGCTGTCTAGTGGAGGGAAGAGGGTGAACGCTTGGTTGTCCAGTGGTGGGAAGAGGGTGGACGTCTGGGTGTCTAGTGGAGGGAAGAGGGTGAACGTCTGGGTGTTTAGTGGAGGGAAGAGGGTGAACGTCTGGCTGTCTAGTGGAGGGAAGAGGGTGAACGCTTGGTTGTCCAGTGGTGGGAAGAGGGTGGACGTCTGGGTGTCTAGTGGAGGGAAGAGGGTGAACGTCTTGGTGTCTGGTGGAGGGAAGAGGGTGAACGTCTGGGTGTCTAGTGGAGGGAAGAGGGTGAACGTCTGGGTGTCTGGTGGAGGGAAGAGGGTGAATGTCTGGGTGTCTAGTGGAGGGAAGAGGGTGAACGTCTGGGTGTCTAGTGGAGGGAAGAGGGTGGACGTCTGGGTGTCTAGTGGAGGGAAGAGGGTGGACGTCTGGGTGTCTAGTGGAGGGAAGAGGGTGATTGTCTGGGTGTCTGGTGGAGGTGGAGGGAGGGGAGGTCATTATTATGAAACAGTAGAAAGTCTGCACCACCAGGGGCGTCAGTATCACTGGTAGCAGCAGGTGTGATGGTGGTGGCTGCCTCTCGGGTGTTCACCCCAGGTATTACCGGTAGCCCAGGTATTACCGTCGGTCCAGGTATTACCGTCAGTCCAGGTATTACCGTCAGCCCAGGTATTACCGTCAGTCCAGGTATTACCGTCAGTCCAGGTATTACCGTTAGTCCAGGTATTACCGGTAGCCCAGGTATTACCGGTAGCCCAGGTATTACCGTCAGTCCAGGTATTACCGGTAGCCCAGGTATTACCGTCAGTCCAGGTATTACCGTCAGTCCAGGTATTACCGTCAGCCCAGGTATTACCGTCAGCCCAGGTATTACCGTCACCCCAGGTATTACCGTCACCCCAGGTATTACCGTCAGCCCAGGTATTACCGTCAGCCCAGATATTACCGTCAGCCCAGATATTACCGTCACCCCAAGTATTACCGTCACCCCAGGTATTACCGTTAGCCCAGGTATTACCGTCACCCCAAGTATTACCGTCACCCCAGTATTACCGTCACCCCAGGTATTACCGTCACCCCAGGTATTACCGTTAGCCCAGGTATTACCGTCACCCCAAGTATTACCGTCACCCCAAGTATTACCGTCACCCCAGGTATTACCGTCACCCCAGGTATTACTGTCAGGCCAGGTATTACTGTCAGGCCAGGTATTACCGTCACCCCAGGTATTACCGTCAGTCCAGGTATTACCGTCAGTCCAGGTATTACCGTCAGCCCAGGTATTACCGTCACCCCAGATATTACCGTCAGCCCAGATATTACCGTCAGCCCAGATATTACCGTCACCCCAAGTATTACCGTCACCCCAGGTATTACCGTTAGCCCAGATATTACCGTCACCCCAAGTATTACCGTCACCCCAAGTATTACCGTCACCCCAGGTATTACCGTCACCCCAGGTATTACCGTCACCCCAGGTATTACTGTCACCCCAGGTATTACCGTCACCCCAGGTATTACCGTCACCCCAGGTATTACTGTCAGGCCAGGTATTACCGTCACCCCAGGTATTACCGTCACCCCAGGTATTACCGTCATCCCAGGTATTACCGTCACCCCAGGTATTACCGTCAGCCCAGGTATTACCGTCAGTCCAGGTATTACCGTCAGCCCAGATATTACCGTCACCCCAGATATTACCGTCAGCCCAGATATTACCGTCAGCCCAGATATTACCGTCACCCCAAGTATTACCGTCACCCCAGGTATTACCGTTAGCCCAGGTATTACCGTCACCCCAAGTATTACCGTCACCCCAAGTATTACCGTTAGCCCAGATATTACCGTCACCCCAAGTATTACCGTCACCCCAAGTATTACCGTCACCCCAGGTATTACCGTCACCCCAGGTATTACTGTCAGGCCAGGTATTACCGTCACCCCAGGTATTACCGTCAGCCTAGTAATTACCGTCAGCGCAGGTATTACCGTCACCCCAGGTATTACCGTCAGCCCAGGTATTACCGTCAGCCCAGGTATTACTGTCGCCCCAGGTATTACCGTCAGTCCAGGTATTACCGTCATCCCAGGTATTACCGTCAGCGCAGGTATTACCGTCACCCCAGGTATTACCGTCACCCCAGGTATTACCGTCACCCCAGGTATTACCGTCACCCCAGGTATTACAGTCAGCCCAAGTATTACTGTCATGAGTTGGCAGTCTGGTCTTAATGGTGGTGTGGATGTTATAGGTGGTTATGGTGGTGTGGATACTGTTGGCACATTGGCAGGAATACGTTCATACACATATCCATTTGTGCACACACACACACACACACACACACACTCTCTGACCCTCTCGGCTCTCTCTAACCATCACCACGACCTCATCTGCATATTTGGTGAGAAGCTTCTGCACCACCCTCCACACCGGTTCCTCCTACCACCCGAGATCCCTCGTCCGAGAATTGTTGTTCGACACCACAACCGCATCCAACCCATGCGAGCACGAACTGATCACTCTAAGAACAGGCCAGTCCCAACCACCGTAAAAATTATCAGTAACTTGTAATCAACCAGTGTATTCACTCCTAGTCAATCTTACCTTTTTGCACTGTCACTATGTTGAAATGACCTGTAGTATGACCTTCTCCCCACCTAGTCATTATATATCATATTTGTATCACTTATTTTACTTGTATATTATTTGTAAATCAAGAGACCCATTCCCCAATCATGCAACTGTATAGTTTCAGCCTTCCGGCTGTCATGCTCTTTCAATAAACCGTTAATTATTATTATTGCTATTACACACACACACAAACTTATGTTATTTGCATATTTCTTTGTACTATAATGCTTCATATATTCATATACAGAAGTTAGACACAGTGAAATTGAAATGCTGCTTCTTAATATAGTAGCAGTTAATTTTTTGCCTCCACCCCCTCCCAGGACACCTCATTGGGTATTTGGCCTTACTTCGTTTATTATTAGTTGCCTTGAGATATATTCCCCGCCGTGGGAATAGCTTGAAGCTCGTTGTTGTTTTTGTTAGTGGTGACGGGTATCAATATTTTGTGTTTTTTATATTGTTATTGATACTCCCTATATATGTGGAGAATGTTGCTGGTGACTTATTTTATACTTATTCTTTGGTTATAGTTATTGTTGTTGTGGAGGTGAGTGTTCTTAACGCACCTTGTTCGCTGCCACACTTGCACTGGTCATGAGAAGTCACACCTCTGTCATGATACTTCCTTACGTATACCTACATGTTTGTATACTGTATGTATTAAGGTGTCTAGCGCGCGCGCACACACACACACACACACACACAGTGTTTACATAAGAGTGGACACAGACACAAACAAGGGTGTGTGGTGGTGCAGCCCTACAATACATGTCCATCTATAAATAGCGACCAACGCCCCGGGGCCACCCTCACCCTGAACCAGTCCTCCCCTCTACACGCGTCCCCTCCTCTTCCTCCACGTTAACCTTACATAAGAACCACCACTTACAGATTAACAACCCTGGTGTTTCCCACAATATTATTTGGTCGGGTGCTTCTGTCCTTGGCCCCAAACTTCGAAGCGGCCGCTGCACCGATATGGCAAGGAGTGCTTATACAGTACTTTCCATACCCAGGCCCTGGTGAGTGTGGGGGGGGGGGGGGTACAGGTGCGGTATGAGAAGTAGGAGGTCAGGTGGCCGCAGGTGATGTCTGATACAACCCATGCACTCACCCCTCTCCCCCCCCACACACCTGCCTAAGTTTGCTAGGTAGAGTTGCAGGAGTGTGAGGGGAGGGGGATAGGGTCAGGTGCAAGACACAATGATCAGTGAGGCGGTGCTGCGTCCTCGTAGTTCGTGTTACTCTCTCTCTCTCTCTCTCTCTCTCTCTCTCTCTCTCTCTCTCTCTCTCTCTCTCTCTCTCTCTCTCTCTCTCTCTCGTTCGTTTCCACAAGGTTATGTTTGGCTGCGTATATTTGTAATGAATGTGACTTACACGAAAGCGCTTGGGAACTTCGTGCTTTCTTCTTTCCTTGTGGTTATCAGCATATATATATATATATATATATATATATATATATATATATATATATATATATATATATATACATAATAATAATAATAATAATAATAATAATAATAATAATAATAATAATTAACGGTTCATTGAAAAAGTTCTGCAGCCCGAAGGCTGAAAATATACATTGTGTGTGTGTCGCTTTATTGTGTTTGTATCTTGTCTTAGGGTCTCATTGGTTGTATCTGAGGTGTGTATCTATCAGTGTGTTTGTGTACTTATCAGCTTTGTGCGCTGTTCGTATATCAGCTGTGTGAGAGCATCACACTGTACAGTATGTTTACATCTATCAACTTCTCCATTCTGCTCACTAGTCTACTGTTATTCCATGTTTCCCAGGGTTATCTGATGATCCATTGTTTACATTATTCAAGCTGATCTCCAATTATCTACCTGTAATACTTAATTATCTATTGTTGACCATTGTTCAGTTGGTCGTCATTGTTTACCTTGGCCAGATGATAGTCAAAACAACAACAAGAGTGCTCCCTCTTGAAGCTGTAGAGGGCAACAGCAGGTCGCCGGCTGGCCCAAGGAGAATGAATGAAGATCCTTATATGTTAGCGAGGTGAGACTCCTCCCTATCAAACCTGTTCCCTTGCCCTCAGGGCGTGTGGGGGGGGGAGGGGGGGTAGGAGGGATGTTGGGAGTATGTTGTTGTGGTGAAGATGGCGTTAGTGAGGGGGAGGACGGGAAAAATAATTTAGTATTTAGACTTTTGTTTTGTAAAGGTAGAACGACTGAGAGAGGGAAGAATAGATGTGCAAGGAGTTGAGTTGAGGTGGAAGGAAGGAGCAGAGAAAAAAAACCAGTTGTAATCTTATTGTTGTCTCGTCTTGGCTTTTTAGAACGTTGGCAGCTGCACGGCCAAGAAGTTAACCTCCCACGGAGTTAAATTGAAATTGTATTGATATTACTGCGCGTGTATTCTGAAGCCGCACGGGTGCTTGTTGACAATGTTGTGTGCGAAGGGGGGGGGGGGTTATGCTGACATCAGGTGACGTGAGTTAAGGAGGAGGAACTAGTAGAGAAGTATATCATTAGGCTGGGGATAGGTAGAACGAGATAAATGTAAGATAGGCGGAGGAACAAGGGATGAGGAAGGTGGTAACAAGTAACAGGTGAATCAGGTAGCAGAAGGTGATGGTAGTGAATATTGATGGTCAGACAGAAAGGCGCTCTGGAACGGTGAGTGGGTCGCGGCTGTCCTGTTTTGGAGGTTACACACTTGGCGGGTATGAGGAGGTTAGGGGCGCCAAGCTCATTAGGAGTGCGGAGGTGGGTAAGAGGGGGAGCATTGGGGTGCTGAGGTGGGTAAGAGGAGGAGTATTGGGGTGCTGAGGTGGGTAAGAGGAGGAGTATTGGGGTGCTGAGGTGGGTAAGAAGAGGGGGATTGGGGTGATGAGGTGGGAGGTGGTTATACGATGTGGTGGTGTTAGTATCAAGGAGGTGACTGGAGAGAGGAGGTACTGTAGAGTAAGGTAGGGAGGAACGGGGGGACTGACACATAGAGGAGCACTAGTATACGGCTCGGTCACCACCGGGTTATGGGTTACTCATTAACTGGGAGCTGGTATATGATTTAGAATTACGAGCAGGAACTATGGGGTGTGAGAGGGGGGAGTGTAATATGGGGAGAGGAGGATGGTTAGGGTCATAGGTAGTACAATAGTGGTGGTAGGAGATAGATATGACAGCAGTGGGGTCGGTCCACTGTTATGCGTGTTGCACCACCACTGCTCCTCCTGCTGGTGGTGACGTCAACACCAGCGCCGCCTCCAGCTTGGTCCTGTTCTCGCATCGTGTAGGTAGTAAATATTCGTTACCGGTTTAATACAACTCTCTCTCTCTCTCTGCCTTCTACCTTGTTTTAAAGAGGCTCTCTCTACGGTTCCCTTGCCTTAATATCTCTTTTCTTTTATTTCCTCCACGGGTTTGAGTTAAACCTTAAGAGTTTTGAGGTAGATTTTATAAGATATTGACTCATATTTTAAAGGTGATGATAGAGTTGGGTAATTTTATGTTTGGATCATTGTTGTGGTTATTACTCTTAATGGAGGCCGCCCTGCCCACTTACACACTGCCAGGAACAACAGCGCTACACATACATCACACTCGTGCTGTTCAGTAGTTGCTAACCCTGCACTCAGTTTTGGTTAATCCTCCTTTCAGTAACTGAGACGTAGTATCGGCTCAAGTGAACTACAGGGATTGTTTTACTATTGTTGTTATTATTGTTATTAATATTATTAATATTAATAGTAGTAGTAGTGTTGTTAGTATGAGCTGGGGTACCCAGCGTTGCCTGGGTTTGTTTTTGATAAAGTGAACCAAAACGGGTGCAGCTACGTTGCCAGTCTCCGCCCATGATAAAAATTAAGTGCACATGTAAAAAATAACAATGCCAAATTTCAGCTCTTAAAAACTTTTTGTGCACAGCGAAGCCCATTTAGGTGGTGGCCGGGCACCAAATTTCAGTTTTCTATTTTAAAAACCGTGGCCAGGCATAGTAAAGAAACATAAAAATAGATGTTTTTAATGAGGAGGTTCATCGGTTATTCCTTTGGTGGTGGGTCTCAACCACCGAGGCCAACCCCCCAAAATTCCACCATCGAGGCACTACTGGGGTGCTTGCCAAATTTGAGCCCCCCCCCCCCCCTTTTTTTTTTCTTCTTCAAAATTTTTGCAATGCGCAAGTATTAAAAAAATATATATTTAGTAGCTTGAGGGACCGAACTAACGGGACAAATTCATTACGTTAGTTCGGTCCCTCAAGCTACTAAATATTAATGTTTTCAAGTATGACTCAACCATTACCAATATGTTAATTAGAAATAGCCCAAGTTTGAATGTAAATGGAAGTGTTTATTGTATTCCATGTAGCAAATGTAATTGTAATTATGTAGGACAGACAGGAAAAACACTGCAGCTCAGAATCAAACAACATAAGTATAATATCAGAACAGCATCTGAAAGCAGTGCCTTGTTCGTTCATGTTAGGAATAATAATCACCCCATTGCTTGGGAAAAAAGCTTAGAAGTATTTAAATCATCTTGTGTCACAGAAAGACTTCTGGTTGAAGCTAGTTTGATTAAGGAATTAAAATCAATAAACCTTAGTGATGGTCAGTTCAAAACTGATAATATGTTATATAAATTTATTTGTCAGTGGCCCAAGGTTAAAAATGCTTTGAAAACCTTTGATCTAGATGTATGATAATTATTTAGTGGGTCCCTTATTTTTGACCTGATTGACTAGTCACGTCAACCCCCCCCCCTTCTCTTTAGCTCCTCTACGTGTGTGTTGGTGTGGGGATTAGTGGATGACATCATTATGACCTGACCTCATGTTTTTAAGGTCGCCCTGTATATTCAAGCCTCTCTCTGTCCATGTAATCCAGTTGCCTCTGAAGATGTCTTGAATAAAGACGAAAGCTAAGGTGCTCCGTTGTTTCCCTTTTCCCGTGTGATTTTATCAAGATTTATCTTATCCACGTTTTCATATATGTATATATATATATATATATATAAATATATATATAAATATATATATATATACACTGTATATATATATATATATATACACTGTATATATTATTATATATGATATATATATAAGATATTATATATATAATATATATATATATCTTTAAAATTAGACTAGTGTATATATATAATCAACGACCTCACCAGCACAGGCCTCGAAACCCTGCCCTGACTGGGTTTGACTAGGGAACGCTTACGGCTAGGCCACAAGGACCTACAGCAGTTTCTAGACTCCTGTTATAATTTCACCCAAAGCCTGTTCATCGAGCTGATGGCGCGTGAACCTCATTGGGAAACTGCCCGTAGCTCGTATTTGGTGTCCAGTAGCAATTTTTACGCGAATCCAGGCCTCGTGATGAAACGCGAGGTACATATATATACTTAATTTTTTTAGTCCATATAACCACGCGGACTTTGAACATACAATCAACGACCCACGCAGCACGGACTCGACCCTCACCTACTTGGTGGACTAAGGGACGCTTACCGGCTAGGCCACAAGACACTAAAAAGCAGTTCTAGACCTGTTATTTTCACACAAAGCCTTTTCATCGGCTGATGGCGCCCGTGAACCTCATTGGGAAACTGCCCGTGCCTCGTATGTGGTGTCAGTAGCATTTTACCGAATCCAGCTGGTATGAACGCAGTTACATATAATACTTCTTTTTAAGGTCCATAAACACGCGGACTTTGAACATCAATCCAACGCCTCACCAGCAAGGACTCGATACCCTCGACCTACTGGGTGTGACTGGGAACGCTTACCGGCATAGGCACAAGGACACTAAGCAGTTCTAGACTCGGTTATATTTCCACAAAGCTGTTCACATCGAGCTGATGGCGCCGTGAACCTCATTGGGAACTGCCCGTAGCCTCTCCGTATGGGTGTCATAGCTTTTACCAAATCCAGCTGGTATGAAACGCAGGTACAGATATATTTCCTTCATTTTTTATTCCATATAACACCGCACTTTGAACATACAATCAACGACTCCAGCAAGGACTCGACCCGTCGACATAAGGGCCGGGCAGTTTCACAATGAGGTCACGCTGCCATCAGCTCGATGACCAGGCTTTGTGTGAAATATAACAGAGTCTAGAACGGCTTTTATTGTCCTTGTGGCCTTATCCGTAAGCTTCCCTAGTCACAACCCAGTAGGTCAGGGTTTCGAGTCTTGCTGGTGAGGTCGTTGATTGTAGGTTCCAAAGTCCGCGTGTTATATGGACTAAAAATGAAGTATTATATATGTCCTCGCGTTTCATACCAGCTGGATTCGGTAAAATGCTACTGACACCACATACGAGGCACGGGCATTTCCCAATGCGGTTCACGGCGCCATCCTCGATGACAGGCCCTTTGTGTGAAATATAACAGAGTCTAGAACTGCTTTTTAGTGGATCCTTGTGGCCTATCCGGGAAGCGTTCCCTATCACCCCAAGTATGTCGAGGGTTCGAGTCCTTGCTGTGAGGTTCGTTGATTGTATGTTCAGCTGTCCGCGTGTTTATTGGACTAAAACTGAAGTATATATTTTAAGACTCGCGTTTCATACCATCTGGATTCGTAGAAAATGCTACTGACACCACACTACCTAGCACGGCAGTTTCCGATGGAGGTTCACGGCGCCATCAGCTCGATGAACAGGCTTTGTGTGAAATATAACAGAGTCTAGAACTGCTTTATGTCCCTTGTGGCCTAGCCGTAGCGTTCCCTAGTCCACACCAGTAGGTTCCAGGTTCGAGTCCTTGCTGGTGAGGTCGTTGATTGTATGTTTCAAAGTCCGCGTGTTATATGGATAAAAATGAAGTATATATATGTCCTCGCGTTTCATACCAGCTGGATTCGGTAAATGCTACTGTACACCTGACATACGAGGCACGGGCCAGTGTCCCAATGGGTTCACGGCGCCATCAGCTGATGAACAGCTTTGTGTGACATATAACAGATTCCTAGAAGCTTCTTTTAGTGTTTGTGGCCTATCCGGTAGCGGTCCCTATTCACAACCCAGTAGGTCGAGGGTTTTCCGAGTCCTTTGCTGGTGATGTCGTTGATTGTATGTCTCAAATTCCGCGTGTTATTGGACTAAAAAGAAGTATATATATGTACCGCGCGTTTCATACCAGCTGTATATTCGGTAAAATGCTACTGACCCACATACGAGGCACGGCAGTTTTCCCAATGAGGTTCACGGCGCCCATCAGCTCGATGACAGCTTTGTGTTGAACTATAACAGAGTCTAGAACTGCTTTTATGTGTCCTTGTGGCCTAGCCGGTAAGCGTGTCCTATCACATACCCAGTATGTCCGAGGGTTTTTGTGTTTTGTTTTTTTTTTTTTTTTTTTTTTTTTTTCGGTCCTTTCTGGTGAGGTCGTGATTGTATGTTAAAAGTCCGCGTGTTATATGGACTTAAAATGAAGTATTATATATGTACCCTCGCGTTTCATACCTGGATTCGTAAAATCTACTGACACCACATTACGAGGCACTTGGGCAGGTTTCCCAATGAGCTTCACGGCGCCGATCAGCTCGATGAACAGGCTTTGGTGTGAAATATAACGAGTCTAGAATGCTTTTAGTGTCCTTGTGAGCCTAGCCGGTAAGCGTTCCCTAGTCACACCCAGTAGTCGAGGGTTCGAGTCCTTGCTGGTGAGGTCGTTGATTGTATGTTCAAAGTCCGCTTGTTATATGGACTAAAATGAAGTTATATATATATATAATACTTGTATATATATATATATATATATATTCATATAATATATATATATATTATTATATATATAGATATATATATTATTATATATTATATATATATATATATATATATATATATTACGAAGTAGCTGTGTTGGTAGTAGTAGCATTCACCAATAGGAGTCAAGCATCGCTGGAACTACTGATGCGTACCATCCCTGAGATCGGACCCCTCCTCCACCCTCTGGAAGAAGCTATCAGTGTCAAGTTCATTCCCAAACTAGTGAAACACCCTGACTTAACCCCAGCAGAAAGAGCACTTCTTGCACTTCCACCAAGACTGGGAGGGCTGGGACTAACTAATCCAGAGGAGATTGCTGCCACTGAACATCAAAATTCACTTAAGCTCACGGCAGCCCTCACGGACCACATAATAGCCCAGAATGCAACAGGGGAAGTGGATACCAGCGAAGTAAATAAGATTCGTAGGTCCATTACGACAGATCGACAGCACTGCCAAAATGAAAAGTTGCAGCAACGATTGCTGCAGGTTCCAGAAAATTTGAAAAAAAAAGTACCTATAGCGCAGGAGGTGGGCGCCTCGAACTGGTTAACTACGTTACCAATAAGGGCAAAAGGTTTCAGTCTTAATAAACAAGAATTTACAGATGCCATTGCTCTAAGGTACGGTTGGCCAGTAGAAGGTTTGCCCTCCCAATGTGTGTGTGGCTCTTCCTATGATGGCGATCACGCCATGGTCTGCAAGAAGGGGGGCTTCATATGCATGAGGCATGACGAGGTAAGGGATCTCACAGCAAATATGTTGAAGGAAATCTGCCGGGACGTCATGGTAGAACCGACCCTCCTTCCATTGGATGGCGAAATCTTCCAACACAGGACTTCAAACACATTTAACAAAGCTCGCGTGGACGTTAGTGCTCGAGGATTTTGGACGCGGGGATAGCGAGCTTTCTTCGACATCAGGATTTTTGATCCCATGGCCGCATGTCACCGTAACCTAGCTCTCGATGCTGCACATAGGAATGAGAACGACAAGAGAAGGGCATATGGGGAGAGACTTCAAAACGTTGATCAAGGCAGCTTTACTCCTCTAGTGTTCACAACCTCTGGTGGGATGGGCCCAAGTGCAAGATGTTTCTACGCCAGACTCGCAGAGTTGATCTCCGAACAGAAGCAGCAGCCCAGAAGTTATGTTACAGCCTGGATGAGATGTCGACTGTCTTTCTCTCTCCTTCGGTCGGCTTTGCTCTGCCTCAGGGGAACGAGAGCTTCTGCCCCTACTCCGACAACTGCTGCAGATATTGACTATGAGGCTACAGTCACTGAATGCCGCATAGATCTGCGGCTCAACTAATTTAACACAGATAGGATAGCTTCTTATGTATTAGGATATTTAATATTAAGGTAAATAAATGGTGGCGAAGGTGTGGCTATTGGGGGAGGCTGGAGGCCACGTTTTAAAAAAAAAAAAGTAGTAGTAATAATACGTAGTAGTAGTAGTAGCGGCAGCGATGGAGGTATACTTGTACATGTACTGTAATGCCTAGCTTCAGTAAGTTTGGATTTGGAGTAAATTTTTTTAATGTTTAGTCGATATCATTTGTGGAGGTCTTACAACAACGCTTACGGACTTATTTACATTGTAGTATTTATTGTGATGCATTATTTCCTTTGAAACGTTTTTACTTTGTATATTTAGCATTTTTAATCTGAATAATTTCATTATATTTGTACCAGTATATTGTATACAGTACTCTATACTGTATTTGTTTTATTCTAATAGTATATGTTTTTTATAGAGGATTTTCATTTTCATTGATTTTGTTTACTTATGATTCCCTTTTTTTCTTATTTTACTTTGAATTATTTATTTTTCTTTTAATTCAATATTTATATATATATATATATATATATATATATATATATATATATATATATATATATATTATATATATATATATATATATATATATATATATATATATATATATATTTTCACATGTTGATAATATTAATACTTAACAAGAGAGGTGAATACGAGGTGTACTCTTGTGAGGGTAAACCAAACGAGAGTAGCAACACACACACACCAATGCAACACAGGACAGTGCAATGCTACCAACATAACATAATACTTTGCAACGCTTTGCTGCACAATGCAGAACAACGTTACCAACATATTTCAGTACATTGCAGCATTATACAACTCGCTACAGCGCAATATAATGCTGTACAGCTCTATACAACACTTTTCTGTACTGTACACCCAGAGAAGTGTAGCGTGCAGATAGTGCAACGCAGCCCCATATTGTACTGTATAGTTCAATAAAGCACTGCAACACTTTATACTACAATGGATACAGTACATTACAGTACTGGACAAAAAATACAATGTAATACAATACACCAAAACATAGTGCAATATAAAACTAATCAACACTATGCATCATATTACAGTGCTAGACAAAACACTGTACAACAAAGCACAGTACATTATTGTGAGTACAGTACTTTATATAGTGCAATGCAACATTATATAACAATACAATGGAACACAGCAATGTGCAATACAATATAATACAACACAACACTGCAACACATCACAGTGAAATACAGTAAATTAATATGACACATTTCAGTGTTACAAGGTGACACTACAACACAAAATAGTGTTATATAATACTACAGCATTGGGCGGCACAATTCAGCACAATACGAGTGTTACAACACAACACAGTGAAATAAAACACAACCCAGCACTATGGTGCAATGCTGTACAGGGTATAAGAAGAACATAAGAAAATAAGGAGTCCGCAATAGGCCGGTTGGCCTGTGCATGGCAGCTCCTGTCGAGAGTTACAACCACTCTCTATCATCCATGAATCTATCTAGCCTCCTTTTGAAACTTTCCAGAGTTCCAGCACTTACTACAAAGTTGGTAAGCTTGTTCCACTCGTCCACCACCCTATTTGTGAACCAGTTTCTTCCTATCTCCCTCCTAATTCTAAACTTATCCAACTTAAATCCGTTGCTCCGAGTCCTATCCTGCTCGGATATTATAAGAACTTTATCTGTATCCCCTTTATTGATTCCTTTCACCCACTTAAATACTTCTATCATATCTCCCCGCATTCTTCGTCTTTCTAGGGAATGCAAGTAAAGTTTCTTTAATCTTTCCTGATATGGAAGGTTTCTAAGTCCCGGAATCATTTTCGTCATTCTTCGCTGCACCGACTCCAGTGAATTGATATCCATTCTATAATAAGGTCACCAGAACCGAACCGCATAATCGAGGTGCAGCCTGACTAGCGCAAGATATAGTTGCAATAAGACCTCTGCACTCTTATTACTTACACTTCTAGATATAAAACCCAATACTCTGTTTGCCTTATTTCGAACATTAATGCACTGTTTTCTAGGCCGTACGTCCGGGCTTACAAGTACCCCTAGGTCTCTTTCACAAGTCGACTTCTCTCGGTTGATGTTGTTAAGGCTGTATACATTGTCAATATTTGTTCTTCCAATATTAAGTACGCTGCACTTGCTGGTGTTGAATTTCATTTGCCATTTTTCAGACCACCCCTGCAGTTTATTTAGATTCTCCTGTAATGCGTTTGCATCCTGCCCTGAATTAATCTGCCGCCCTATTTTGGTGTCATCCGCAAACTTGCTTATGTCACTGCTGATCCCAGTATCTAGATCGTTTATGTAGATTATGAACAAGAGTGGGCCTCGTACTGACCCCTGGGGAACCCCACTGGTTACACGGCCCCACTCAGATTTAACACCATCTACGCTGACCCTCTGCGTTCTATCGGTGAGCCATGATTTTATCCAATTTAAAACTTTCCTCTCGATACCATGAGCCTTAATTTTTCTCAGAAGCCCCTGATGCGGTACTCTGTCAAATGCTTTGCTAAAGTCTAAGTAAATAACATCGTAATTTTCGTCATTATCTACTACCTCGAAGACTTTCCTAAAAAACGTCAGCAGATTTTTTTGACAAGATTTTCCCTTTGTGAACCCATGTTGCGAGTCATAGATTAATTTGCTTTTCTCTAGATGCGATCGGATGCTATCTGCTATAATTGATTCAAGAAATTTCCCTAATACATTACTGACGTTAAACTGATCGGCCGGTAATTTGACGCTGATGCTCTGTCTCCCTTTTTGAATATGGGTACTACATTTGCCTGTTTCCACAAGTCTGGCACAACTCCGGTGTTTAATTATTTTGTAAATAAATTTACAAGGGGTCCGCTAATCTGTTCCCTACACTCTTTCAAGACTCGAAGGAAAATTTCGTCCGGCCCTGGGGATTTTGTCTTCTTTAGTTTATTTATCCTCATAAGAACATCCTCTTTTTTGATAGTACAACACAATAGTGTGTTTAAACAGTACTGTACATAATAAAGAATAGTGTTTTAAAACAGCAAAACTATGTAACAATTTACAGTTAAATATAACAACACAACAATCGTATCATACAACACACATGGTGCACCATTGCACAATATAATGCAACACAATGGTATGGCTACACAATACAGACATAAGAATGCAATATTGTGCACACTACAACACAATACAGTGTCGAACAACACAACATTATAACTGGTTTGTATACTGTAGTTCAATACAATACATTACAGTGCAACTGTACAACACAATACAGTGCATGACAAAACAACATAAAGTACTATACAACACATTTTGCAACAACAATATACAAAATAACGAATAACTATTCAACCCAACACAACACAGCGAGGATAAAGTCACTTACTTCTACTGTCTGTGGTTGAGTCGTGGAAATGAAGTCTAAATTGTATGTCAGTATTGAATAAAGTCCCTGCCTCACTCATGACTCAACTATGGCCCCACTGCCCCACTCGCGACTAAACTACTGCCCCACTCACGACTTTGTTACGGCCAACTGCCTCACTTGCAACTAAGCTATGGCCCAACTGCCTCACTCACTACTCAACTACGGCCCCATATATCACTCAGGACTCAACTACGGCCCCATTATCTCATTCACGACTAAACTACGGCCCCATTCCCTCACTCATGACTCAACTACGGCCCTACTCGAATCTTTTTTACATGTGTCCTGTTAGCTTTGAGGAATGCCAGGAGTTTATTACTAGTTTTATTTTGCTTATAATTGTTGGCAAGCTGTTCTACCTTCTCTCCTTCTTTGGTGAGGATGGGGTCGTGTGTCCACAGAGGTGGTTCAGTGCTGCCCCCATTCCTCCTTGACTTAACCCAGGTGGTATAATATGTGGTAATGACATTTACAAGATCACAGCAAAATTCATCCACTGACCCAGGTGTATATCCGGCATACCATCTGTGGATGTAGGCCTTGAAGTGCAGTTTAAGATTATCTAGGATTTTAAATCTGAGCTTAGGAAGGGGTTCACACTTGACATCAGCAACAGTGTATTCAGTAAGTATTGCATAATGATCACTGACTAGGTGATCTGAGATGACCTTAGCCTTGACATTATACTGTCTACTAGGTTATACCCAATCACATAATCAAGTCTGTCCCCCCTCAGATGTGTCACTTTTTCTGTGTCGTATACAGTGATATTATGATTATTGATGTAATTCACGAACACCCTCCCATTAGAGTTACACTGGACATCACCGAGGACAGTGTGACGAGAGTTAAAGTCACCCATACACAGCATAGCATTGTTACCTGATGGCTTTGGTAACACGTCTGCTCACAGCTCATTACACCGAACATAGATGTTATACAGCGAAAATTGACTGTTTGCTGTCTTTACTGTAAATTGTTGATAGTGAATACTTTCATCATTGTGAGTTTTGATCCATTTACAGACCAGACCATTCTTTACACAAGTGAGCAGGCCACTTCCTGCTCCACAATTGTGTGCTGTAAACCCAGCTATCCTGGGTGCTGGACATGCAAGGTTCTTGTAAACCAATAACATCAATGTTAAAAACTTTAACAAACCATTGTAAGTCATTAATTCTGCGGTTAACACTCCGGATGTTCCATGAAATGAACCTAAGCGTTCGTGTTACTCGTTCCACCTTGAACTTAGTATAGAGAGTCGCGCGTTGGCTTCATAGATCAGCCTGACCAATAAGTTAACCATTTCAAATTCATCACCCCTGCAGTTCTTGATAATGCGCCTCACGGCCCTTATTCCAGTAGGCTTTTTATACACAGGTTCCTTCATTAGTCCCGCGAATTCTTCCTTCGTACGTGTTTGTAATAATAATAATAATAATAATTAACGACTTATTGAAAAATGTAGCAGCTATAAGCTAAAATTATAAAAAAAAATTCGTAAGGGGTATAGTGATATGGTGAGATAGTATGTGTGTGTGTGTTCGTTCAGTATCCCTGCCACCCTCCATTATGTTTGAAAAAAGAATGAAATGAATGAATAAATTGTTTCATTCATGATGCTTTTGAGACACCATTTATTTGTTAAAATTTCATTACTATTTTATTAATCAATCTCCCAGTTACAATTTTGTTTATTCTAAGACCTTGAGAACAGGTGTTAACTTCTATGTTGTTTTTATAAGGTTGCCATGGAAACATCTTGGAACCAGACTTGTTAGATGTGGATAAATACGTCTTACGAGGCTGAAAGTAGGTCAGTGGGGCAATCTGATGTCATGTAACATACATTTGAGTGAGGCAAGTTGTTTGTGTATGTGGGAGGATTGGTTAGTGTGGGAGGTTGGGTTAGTGTTGGAGGTTGAGTTAGTGTGGGAGGTTGAGTTAGTGTGGGAGGTTGGGTTAGTGTGGGAGGTTGAGTTAGTGTGGGAGGTTGTGTTAGTGTGGGAGGTTGGGTTAGTGTGGGAGGTTGAGTTTGTGTGGGAGGTTGAGTTAGTGTGGGAGGTTGAGTTAGTGTGGGAGGTTGAGTTAGTGTGGGTAGGTTGTGTTAGTGTGGGAGGTTGAGTTAGTGTGGGAGGTTGGGTTAGTTTGGGAGGTTGAGTTAGTGTGGGAGGTTGAGTTAGTGTGGGAGGTTGAGTTAGTGTGGGAGGTTGAGTTAGTGTGGGAGGTTGGGTTAGTGTGGTTGAGTTAGTGTGGGAGGTTGTGTTAGTGTGGGAGGTTGGGTTAGTGTGGGAGGTTGGGTTAGTGTGGGAGGTTGAGTTAGTGTGGGAGGTTGGGTTAGTGTGGGAGGTTGGGTTAGTGTGGGAGGTTGAGTTAGTGTGGTAAGTTGGGTTAGTGTGGGAGGTTGGGTTAGTGTGGGAGGTTGAGTTAGTGTGGTAAGTTGGGTTAGTGTGGGAGGTTGGGTTAGTGTGGGAGGTTGGGTTAGTGTGGGAGGTTGAGTTAGTGTGGGAGGTTGAGGTAGTGTGGGAGGTTGGGTTAGTGTGGGAGGTTGAGTTAGTGTGGGAGGTTGGGTTAGTGTGGGAGGTTGGGTTAGTGTGGGAGGTTGGGTTAGTGTGGGAGTTTGAGTTAGTGTGGGAGGTTGAGTTAGTGTGGGGTGAGTTGTGGGGAGTTGGTTTGTGTGGGAGGTTGTGTTAGTGTGGGAGGTTGGGTTAGTGTGGGAGGTTGAGTTAGTGTGGGAGGTTGAGTTAGTGTGGGAGGTTGGGTTATTGTGGGAGGTTGGGTTATTGTGGGAGGTTGAGTTAGTGTGGGAGGTTGGGTTAGTGTGGGAGGTTGGGTTAGTGTGGGAGGTTGAGTTAGTGTGGGAGGTTGAGTTAGTGTGGGAGGTTGGGTTAGTGTGGGAGGTTGGGTTAGTGTGGGAGGTTGAGCTAGTGTGGGAGGTTGGGTTAGTGTGGGAGGTTGGGTTAGTGTGGGAGGTTGGGTTAGTGTGGAAGGTTGAGTTAGTGTGGGAGGTTGAGTTAGTGTGGGTGGTTGAGTTAGTGTGGGAGGTTGGGTTAGTGTGGGAGGTTGAGTTTGTGTGGGAGGTTGAGTTAGTATGGGAGGTTGAGTTAGTGTGGGAGGTTGAGTTAGTGTGGGAGGTTGGGTTATTGTGGGAGGTTGAGTTAGTGTGGGAGGTTGGGTTATTGTGGGAGGTTGAGTTAGTGTGGGAGGTTGAGTTTGTGTGGGAGGTTGAGTTAGTGTGGGAGGTTGAGTTTGTGTGGGAGGTTGAGTTTGTGTGGGAGGTTGAGTTTGTGTGGGAGGTTGAGTTTGTGTGGGAGGTTGAGTTTGTGTGGGAGGTTGGGTTTGTGTGGGAGGTTGGGTTAGTGTGGGTAGGTTGAGTTAGTGTGGGAGGTTGAGTTAGTGTGGGAGGTTCGGTTAGTGTGGGAGGTTGGGTTAGTGTGGGAGGTTGGGTTAGTGTTGGAGGTTGAGTTAGTGTGGGAGGTTGAGTTAGTGTGGGAGGTTGAGTTAGTGTGGGAGGTTGGGTTAGTGTGGGAGGTTGGGTTAGTGTGGGAGGTTGGGTTAGTGTGGGAGGTTGGGTTAGTGTGGGAGGTTGAGTTAGTGTGGGAGGTTGGGTTAGTGTGGGAGGTTGAGTTAGTGTGGGAGGTTGAGTTAGTGTGGGAGGTTGGGTTAGTGTGGGAGGTTGTGTTAGTGTGGGAGGTTGAGTTAGTGTGGGAGGTTGAGTTAGTGTGGGAGGTTGAGTTAGTGTGGGAGGTTGAGTTAGTGTGGGAGGTTGAGTTAGTGTGGGAGGTTGAGTTAGTGTGGGAGGTTGGGTTAGTGTGGGAGGTTGAGTTAGTGTGGGAGGTTGGGTTAGTGTGGGAGGTTGAGTTAGTGTGGGAGGTTGAGTTAGTGTGGGAGGTTGAGTTAGTGTGGGAGGTTGGGTTAGTGTGGGAGGTTGGGTTAGTGTGGGAGGTTGAGTTAGTGTGGGAGGTTGAGTTTGTGTGGGAGGTTGGGTTAGTGTGGGAGGTTGAGTTAGTGTGGGAGGTTGGGTTAGTGTGGGAGGTTGAGTTAGTGTGGGAGGTTGAGTTAGTGTGGGAGGTTGGGTTAGTGTGAGAGGTTGAGTTAGTGTGGGAGGTTGTGTTAGTGTGGGAGGTTGGTTAGTGTGGAGGTTAGTTGTGGGAGGTTGGGTTAGTGTGGGAGGTTGGGTTAGTGTGGAGGTTGGTGTGTGGAGGTTGGTGTGGGAGGTTGAGTTAGTGTGGGAGGTTGAGTTAGTGTGGGAGGTTGAGTTAGTGTGGGAGGTTGAGTTAGTGTGGGAGGTTGGGTTAGTATGGGAAGTTGAGTTAGTGTGGGAGGTTGGGTTATTGTGGAAGGTTGAGTTGGTGTGGGAGGTTGGGTTAGTGTGGGAGGTTGAGTTAGTGTAGGAGGTTGGGTTAGTGTGGGAGGTTGAGTTAGTGTGGGAGGTTGGGTTATTGTGGGAGGTTGAGTTAGTGTGGGAGGTTGGGTTAGTGTGGGTAGGTTGAGTTAGTGTGAGAGGTTGTGTTAGTGTGGGAGGTTGGGTTATTGTGGGAGGTTGAGTTAGTGTGGGAGGTTGGGTTAGTGTGGGAGGTTGTGTTAGTGTGGGAGGTTGAGTTAGTGTGGGAGGTTGAGTTAGTGTGGGAGGTTGGGTTAGTGTGGGAGGTTGAGTTAGTGTGGGAGGTTGAGTTAGTGTGGGAGGTTGGGTTATTGTGGGAGGTTGGGTTAGTGTGGGAGGTTGGGTTAGTGTGGGAGGTTGAGTTAGTGTGGGAGGTTGGGTTAGTGTGGGAGGTTGAGTTAGTGTGGGAGGTTGAGTTAGTGTGGGAGGTTGAGTTAGTGTGGGAGGTTGAGTTAGTGTGGGAGGTTGGGTTAGTGTGGGAGGTTGGGAGGTTGGGTTAGTGTGGGAGGTTGGGTTAGTGTGGGAGGTTGAGTTAGTGTGGGAGGTTGAGTTAGTGTGGGAGGTTGGGTTATTGTGGGAGGTTGAGTTAGTGTGGGAGGTTGGGTTAGTGTGGGAGGTTGAGTTAGTGTGGGAGGTTGGGTTATTGTGGGAGGTTGAGTTAGTGTGGGAGGTTGAGGTAGTGTGGGAGGTTGAGTTAGTGTGGGTGGTTGAGTTAGTGTGGGAGGTTGAGTTAGTGTGGGAGGTTGAGTTAGTGTGGGAGGTTGGGTTAGTGTGGGAGGTTGGGTTAGTGTGGGAGGTTGAGTTAGTGTGGGAGATTGAGTTAGTGTGGGTGGTTGAGTTAGTGTGGGAGGTTGGGTTAGTGTGGGAGGTTGGGTTAGTGTGGGAGGTTGGGTTAGTGTGGGAGGTTGAGTTAGTGTGGGAGGTTGGGTTATTGTGGGAGGATGAGTTAGTGTGGGAGGTTGGGTTAGTGTGGGTAGGTTGAGTTAGTGTGGGTGGTTGTGTTAGTGTGGGAGGTTGGGTTATTGTGGGAGGTTGAGTTAGTGTGGGAGGTTGGGTTAGTGTGGGAGGTTGGGTTTGTGTGGGAGGTTGTGTTAGTGTGGGAGGTTGGGTTAGTGTGGGAGGTTGAGTTAGTGTGGGAGGTTGGGTTAGTGTGGGAGGTTGAGTTAGTGTGGGAGGTTGAGTTAGTGTGGGAGGTTGGGTTAGTGTGGGAGGTTGGGTTAGTGTGGGAGGTTGAGTTAGTGTGGGAGGTTGGGTTATTGTGGGAGGTTGAGTTAGTGTGGGAGGTTGGGTTAGTGTGGGAGGTTGAGTTAGTGTGGGAGGTTGAGTTAGTGTGGGAGGTTGGGTTAGTGTGGGAGGTTGGGTTAGTGTGGGAGGTTGGGTTAGTGTGGGAGGTTGGGTTAGTGTGGGAGGTTGAGTTAGTGTGGGAGGTTGGGTTAGTGTGGGAGGTTGAGTTAGTGTGGGAGGTTGGGTTAGTGTGGGAGGTTGAGTAGTGTGGGAGGTTGAGTTAGTGTGGGAGGTTGGGTTAGTGTGGGAGGTTGAGTTAGTGTGGGAGGTTGAGTTAGTGTGGGAGGTTGGGTTAGTGTGGGAGGTTGAGGTAGTGTGGGAGGTTGGGTTAGTGTGGGTGGATGGGTTATTGTGGGAGGTTGAGTTAGTGTGGGAGGCTGTTTCTTTCATTCTTTCTTTTTGCGTGTTTGTACATACTGTGTGCGCCTGCATAGTAATAATTAATGGTTCATTGAAAGAGCATGGCAGCCAGAAGCCTGAAAATATACGGTTTCATAATTGGGGAATGGGTCACTTGATTGCCTTTATTTTTAGGGGATTAGCCCACCCAGGCACTGGTCACTGACCCTCTTAGAGCCTGGTGGGGGGGGGGGGGGGGAATTTAATAATAATACTGTAATAATCATAATAATTCATAGTAAATAAAATTTATAATAAAAAAATAAACAATTAAAAATAAAATAATGATAATAATAATAACAACAACAACAACACTGTAATAATGATAATATTAGAGAACCATAAAGAGATACAAAAGCAAAATCAATAGTGAGAAACGATATACCGTATGTTGTGTTGTCAAAGTAAGAGAAACAATTGAGACCCTGCAATTGTGTGTAAATGAGGCAGAAAGTCAGTTCAGCAACCTGGGACCTGGTCACAATTTTCGTGATGTCTTATGGCAGCAGGGTCTACCATTAGACATCACATTATACTTCCAATATCTTCCCAGGCGGTAGTACCTCCCTGTTTGGTAGCTGCCTACTACCTTTAATAATATACAAGTAACATACAGTAAGTGATACAAATATGATGTATAATAACAAGGTGGGGAGAAAGTTATACTACAGGGCATTTCAACATAGTGACAGTGCAAAAAGGTAAGATCGGCTGGGATTGAATACATACACTGGATAATTATGAGTTGTTAATAATTTTTACAATGGTTGGGACTGGGCTGTTGTTATAGCAATCTGTACTTGCTCGTATGGGCTGGATGCTGTTGTGGTGTCGAACAGCAATTCGCAGACGAGGAATCTCGGGTGGGAGTAGGAGTCGGTGTCCAGGATGGTGCAGATGCTACTCACCAAATTTGCAGATGAGGTTACGGTGATGATCAGAGAGAGCTAAGAATGTCAGTGTGTTGAGCGCTTCTTGATATGTGGAATAGGAGGGAAGAGAATGATCTTGCATGCCCTCTTCTGCATTTTTCTAGGTGTTCCCATTGTGTGGCATCTAGGGAGGAAGACCAGGCAGGGGAGGCATAGGTGAGCTTGGGAAGTATGAATGTTGAGTTAGTACCGAGGAGCTCGGGCGCAGGAACTCCGAGGGACTTGAGTCGGTGGAGGTGAAAACTGGAGGATTTGACAATTGTGTTGACGTGTGTTTTCCAATTTACTTTGTTATCTATAGTGATGCTGAGGAGCTTGGTTGAGTCTACAACCTGCAGTGTGTTGGGGCCCGAAGTAATGGAGGGAGATGGGACAAGGTCAGAGGAGAGGTTGATGTGTACAACCATGGTCTTGGTATGGTTTATGGCAACATGGTTGTTGGTGGCCCACTTTTGGAGATTGTTCAATATATTCTGGAGGGCGGTGTAGTCAGGAGCCGAGTGTTTCACACTGATCCCAATGGTGGCTTCGTCGACATATTTCCAGCAGGCAGAGGTCTCTTAGGGCAGTGCTTCTCAAACTATCTGGTGTGGCGGACCGGCAGGTTTTTTTTTCCAATGTGCCAGGGACCGGTACCATATTTGTGCCATATTATCATTTGCTTACTATCTGAGAAAATATTATTTGAACATTCGTAGTATTATTAATTTATACCGGAAAAATATAATGAATACTGTATAATAAAAGTTGACACTTTTTTTTTTTGTAAACAAGTAATACAGTACAATAATGTATTACAATATAAATAAAAAATATTAAAAAATCAAACTAGCAAAGCCTTCTACCAAAGATATTATAAACATATGTATATATAAGTAATAAAATGAAAAATTATAATGAATAAAGTAGGTTAAAAAATTATATATTTTAGTTATTTTAAACCCCCAATGCATAAAGACGTTAAAACAAAGATTGAAAGGAATAGGCAACATTAAATTGAAGACAACAATTTTGAAAATATGTTGTAATACTAAAATATGAAATTGATGATTATTTTATTAACACAATAATAGGCATGTTAAAACCTTAACCTTTACTAATGTGAAAGGTGAGCCTGCTTCTTTGTCAGCTTATCCAATCGTGGTTCAATTGAGGACAGTGCCACGCACAATGGAGAATGAATACTATGCCTGTACTTTGTCTTAATAACACTCATGGTTGAGGAGCCAGTCTCGCAGAGGTATGTTGAAGGAAATGGGAGAAGAGTTTTCAGAGCAATTTCAGTAAGCTCAGGATATTCTGCTTTCACTTTTATCCACAAGGAACCAAGTGATGTTGTAATTTTGAAACTCATCTTCAATCCTTCGTTAGCAGCCAGCTCCAGCAATTTATCCTCCATAGTGACACTTACCGTAAGTCATCTCTCATTGGCATAAACGGATTTCGGATCCATCCATTCCCTTTCCGTGGATTTTCTTCTGCTGGAAAGTAATGCTGAAAACGTTCTGCCAAATTCATCAAGTGTTCTCTGATGACAATTCATAGAGATGTAACATTAAGGTCTTCGCCTGCATCGGCGATGACTGCCGCTAACTGGTGAAACATGACATAACAATCTCTTAACACTCGACTCTTCCATGCTTCTAGCTTTCGTTTTTAGTCTGTCGATCTTGTCTGCCATTGTAAAACACGAAGCCATCCTTCCCCGCATGGTGGTGTTGAGATCATTAAAGATGGCAAAGATATCAGCCAAATAAGCCAGCTTGGCTAGCCAATCCACATCTCGGAACAATTGTGACTAATTTGGTTTTTTGTCTTGAAGAAACTCGGCAAACTCGTTTCGTAGCTCAAATACTCTTGACAGGACTTTTCCCCTCGATAACCAATGTACATCGGCATGCAATAGGAGCTGTTTATGATCAGCTCCCATATCATCACATAATGCAGTGAATAGTCTCGAATTTAAAGCACAAACTTTTGCTTAACATTCAAGCTATATAATATATTATATGCCTGAGGGTCACAACACCATATTGGGAAATTTAAGGTTGCAGCCAAAAAAGGTTGGGAACCACTGCTGTACACTACAAAGACCTGTATGTGAATACAGTACAGGATTGCTTCTATTTATGAAAATTCACGAATACATTTTTTGTATTTTGTTCCATCGCTTTGATATATGAACAAAAACCCTGCTTTTGCAGAAATTTTATTTTTATTTTTTGTAGCATTGGAAGAATTTGAGAGGCATTTGAAAGCATCCTGTGCTGAACACAGACAGCAAGCAGTGTACAGTACAGTAGTACAATACCAGGCTAGTGTGGGGTAACATTTTTGTGCTTTTATATATATATACAATACAGTACATAAACAGATAATACAGAATGGCATATGGAGGCGCTACTGTATGTATATTGATTTAAAGGTATGGCTAACAGACCACCAAATAAGAGGAAAAAATTTATAACTGATTACTGTACTTCAATTATGTTAATATGGAGGAAGAAATTGATGAATCTATGCTTCTGTCACACACATACCAATAAGAACATGGCAATGACCACAACTCAGGCCCCACACAACAGGAGGAGGAATTTGAAAGTGCTGTCTCACCCAATAATCTTGATTGCGACCATGGATGTGCCACCAGTTGCTGTGAGTGTTTTTTCATGGGGCCAACACATCAGGAGGAGGAATCTGACAGTGATATCACATTGCACTGTACAGGTACTTTAACAGGCAATGTCCTGTGCCAGGGTGGGCTATTCTCCCCCCCCCCCCTCCAATCATAGAAATTGCTTTTCACAAAAAATTGCTTAAAATTTTGTATTGTATGTTTACGTTTAGGGGAAAAATGGCATATTTAAAATTTCTTTTCTTCAGGAATGTGTCTCTTAAGTAAATTGAAATACTCCTGTACTGTACTCCTGTACTGACCTCATGGCTAGATAGGGCTGACATAATATAGACCTGTTTCAAGTATGGGAGTGAGTCACAGGATGAAGCAAGGGGATATGATGTACACTGCTAGACATTCTGTTTCCCATGACCTTAGATGGTCAATGCACACCTTCATTAGTGTGCACTAAGTTGTGGTGTTTACACAGATGTTAAATGATGTATTGAAGCAGAGGGTTTGAAATTTAACAAATACAGTATGTATAAAGGGTTGTTGTCTCATGTCATGATCTAGTATCTGTGTTGATATGTTTTTCAGTATGTTTGTATACTACAGTGCAGTACCATCAATATTTCCTCTTATACTTTTTACTTTATTGTTATCCTCTTTGCTGCTGATCGGCTCGTTGGCCGCTTGGACGGTCTGTCATATCTCAGTTATGCACTGGCTCCTGAATGTATCTGAACCTGCTCCAGTGTTGATCAAGTCTGGTCTTGAAACAGCTCACACTCGGTACCTTCACTACACTCTCTGGCAGATTGTTCCACAAGTTCACAATTCTCACCCCTGAAAAAGCTCACCCTCACAGTTTTCTGGACTTGTGGCTTCTTCAACCGTGAGCTATGACCTCTTGTGAGGCAGGCAGTGGTAAGGGAGGCATGGAGGAAGAGAAAGCGACTGAAACAGAAATGGGAGATACAGTACCTCTTTTATTACAGTACTGTATTGTTATTAGTACTGTATTGTGGTATCTATATTAATTATTTTTTTATCATTTTACCACTTATCAGCTTACAGGCTGTTCGAGCAGCCTGTCTGTTCTTTGTTACTTTATGACCTTTATTGTCCATTGTTAGTGCACAAGGCAACCGTATTCCTTGGAAAAAATTTAGTTGTTTGGAAGGGCCACACTGGATAACAGCTTTCTCACATTTGTCCAAGACTGGACATTGAAGTGAGATACAGTACTGTTCTGTACATGTATTACTGCTAACAACAAACACCCTTATTGTTATTATTAATACAGTAATATTATTATTACGAACTGTATATAATTATTACCTGTACAGTATTATTATTATTATTATTATTATTATTATTTTATAGTTATAATTTCATATTCTATGAACAACTGACTTGTCAAGTACCTTGTGTGCAGCACTGCATTTGTATAAATACAATTAAAAAACTTGTAGGGTGCTTGAGAGCTGTGTTCCCACAGCAAGAGAACACAGTATCGTTTAATATTACAACAAAACTTGTGGTTGTTCCTGCAGCTGTGCACTCCAGCCAACACACCTGCTACACCCCCAGCCTTCCCAGATGCTTTAGCTGCCTTCTCCAAGATGTCTACTCAAGATAAACTTTCCACATCTCCATCAGGTAAGTCTGTGAATTTCACTTTAATTAGCTTTTCGTCCTTCTCTTGTCCGCCCTCTTCCATCTCTTTCAGTGCATTTACTGTGACTAATACCATATACTGTAGTACATAATCAGTGACATCAACTTTACATCACTTTACCTTCACCACTACACATGTACAGTTCCGGACGAAAGTTCTCGCTATGGTGAAGGTGGATAGTGCAAAGTCTGCCCACCCTTACTGGACTAATAAATATGATGCATTTCTTTGTGTACGGACCTCTGTTCTGCATGGCAGTGAACAGTGACATTACCCACATGCATCTGACCTCTATACAGTGTCAATGAATATGATGCATTTCTTTGTGTATAAACCTCTGTCCTGCATGGCAGTGAACAGTGACATTACCCACATAAATCTGACCTCTATACAGCATATAGCTGATAATGAATACTATGTTATATTTCTTTGTGTATGAACCTCTGTCCTGCGTGGCAGTGAGAAGTGATACCACCCTCAGTGTTAAGACTTGACTGAATTACTCAGAATAGGCAAACTGTACTACAAGCTTTGTCAATAAATTTGTTAAACTAAACTAAATGGGTCCGCTGTCCAGTCATCACCTCCACCCATCCCTCCTTCCCTATACACACCCACACACACACACACCCACACACACACACAAACAAGCACCCTCGCAGTCCGACAATTGAGCTCTGATATTTCCATTTCTCAATAAGGACTAGGGAAAGTTGTCATTGTTTTGTTAATAAATTCACAAAACAATTTACTCAAGTTTTATATTATTTAACATACAGTAATAGGTTACATCATTATTAAATAATCATGACACAGTACAGAGTGTGTCTTGGTGGTTGGGGTTTGCAACAATATCAGAATCTTCCAAGCTGTATTGTCCCTCAGAATGGTAGCCAGAAAACTAATCACGAATGTGAGGAATAATATGGTTCATGAGAGAATGCTTTATCACCCTCCGTGATAATAGTCTTATCATAGGGCCTACGGTCTACTGCATGTAACTTTGGCTTGATCCCTACAATGGATGACTGACTTATGAGCAACACAATTAATATAAAAGTGTGACACAACAAGAAGTAGGTCACAACACCGATTGATTAGCGTTTGATGCAAAAATAAGATAAAAGTAGCATGACCACATTTTATTATTAGTTATACTCGTATAGGTAACCATGAATGTTGCCTACTTAATATTATATACAGTTCACTCAATATCTTTGTACAAGCACTGTATATAAATTTAGAGTTAAAATATAAAACAATGATTCAAACAATCTGTTCTTTTGATTACAGTACATAAATTGTGTATAACACATATTGTCAGCAAAATTATTCTATCAGTAGCCAGTCCAACCGCCCGGCTATTCAGTGACGCCCTGTAGCTTGTTCGACATGGATGCCACAAGGTCATGCACCAGCCCTGTAGTATTCCCATTGTCTATTAATGTACACCATAAATTGACTGCCGGTCCATTCCTCTTCCATTTCCCACGTGTTGACCATGTATGCCCACATGTGCTCTATAACATTTATATCTGCTCTCTTGTTGGGCCATTTTAGGAGCTCTAGGTTGTTCTACCTCGCAAACCACTGTTGAATGACGTGGGCAGTGCTTATAGGGTAACGGTCTTGGACAAATATAATGGGCCCAGGTGGGAAAGGGTAATCCCCATCACTGAGGGATGGCATGAAACACCCTTCGAGCAGCTCGATGTATTTTCTTGCTGTAAACCTTCCCTCAATCTGGAACACATCACCCACGCCGTGATGTGAAACCCAGCCCCAGACATTGTAGGTCACGTGTTCAGAACGGGCCTCGTCAAATGTGGTGGACCTGTCATACCTGCAAGCGTAACGAGTAACAATTAGTTAATATTTATTGACAGATAATATACTGTATAAAGGACAGTAAATTGTGCATAATATAGAGATGTAAAACTTTTGTGAACCCCTTTATCTTATTTGCTGCTCTTTATGGTCAAACTACTGTACTATCACTTACGGTAATTACAATGATCTGCCTGACATAACATATTGCAAACATCATTCCTTGTATTATTGCATCTGCAGCAATGAATTTGACCATGAGAAGTGCTGTGGAAAACCTTCGCATCTGTACTGTATATATCACTCGTTGCCAAAAATCTTTGTCTTTCTCACTGACAATGACACTGCCAATATTGAGTGTACAGTGAACCCTCACTTTACGCGGTTAATTCAACCCATGGCGGCCCGCGTAAAGTGAGAAACGCGTAAAGTGAACAACATAACATATGGGATTAGTTGAAATAGAGACCAGGCCGACCCCCAAACTCCACTTTTTCAGACACAATACCTACATTGTAGTAAAAATAACTTCTTAATTTTATGATGGTATGCACACAATTAATAATTAAGAGAAATATCAATAATATTAGGTTTTTTAACACTTACATTAGTAGAAAAGATGGCTGGGCACACGGGGATGGGGGGTTGGTTCCGAGGCAGAGGGCAGATTATTGGCCCTCACCTGTATCACTTGTATCAATTGTATCACTATCCACCACAGAGGCTTGCAGGGCCTCTTTGTCAAACCCCTCAAAGTCCATATAAGTCCATATCCTCACTATCATTATCACTATCACTGACTTGGGCCGGTTGTGGTGGGTGGCGGGTGAAGAACTCGGTAATGTTTTGATGACTGGGCGACCTTTTGCGCACCCTGCTCGCACCGCTCTCCGCATAAAAGGGTACACACACCGCGGAAAGTGAGCATTCCGGTTTTGGCAGGGTACCGCGTAAACGTGGAAACGCGTAAAGTGGGACCGCGTAAAGCGAGGGTTGACTGTACTGTATATAATATGAAGTAGGCAACATTCATGGTTACCTATATGAGTATAACTAATAATAAAATATGATCATGCTACTTTTATCTTATTTTTGGATCAAACGCTAATCAATCGTTGTTGTGACCTGCTTCTTGTTGTTTCACACTTTTATATTAATTGTGTTGCTCATAAGTCAGTCATCCATTGTAGGGATCAAGCCAAGGTTACATGCAGTAGACCGTAGGCCCTATGATAAGACTATTATCACGGAGGGTGATAAAGCATTCACTCATGAACCATATTATTCCTCACATTCGTGATTAGTTTTCTGGCTACCATTCTGAGGGATAATACAGCTTGGAAGATTCTGATATTATTGCGTACCCGAGCCACCAAGACACACTCTGTACTGTGTCATGATTATTTAATAATGATGTAACCTATTACTGTATGTTAAATAATATAAAACTTGAGTAAATTGTTTCGTGAATTTATTAACAAAACATTGACAACTTTCCCTAGTCCTAATTGAGTAATGGAAATATCAGAGCTCAACTGTCGGACTGCGAGGGTGCTTGTTTGTGTGTGTGTGTAGGGAAGGAGGGATGGATGGAGGTGATGGCTGGACAGCGGACCCGTCATCCAGCAAGGGTGGTTGGACTTACCACCATCCACCCTTGACTGTAGTGAGAATGTTTGTCCTGGACTGTACTTCTGCACTTTAAGAATGTATAGTAATCTTCTATTTTCTAATCTCTTTTACTTTAAAGGATTTGCCGATAACCAATGATAACTACATTTAGTCAACATCATAGAGCTTTTTTGTCAAGCTCTCAAAGTATTTGTAGCTGTTTTTCCAACCTTACCCAGGCTTAGCGTTTTGTAACCCTTACGTCGCCATAATATATTATACAGTAATTAAATGGCACACTGGCCAAAATACAGTGGGGTATGCTATAACGAATCTAATTGGTTCTAGAACCTTGTTCGTTATAGCATTCGTTCGTTATAGGATTAATCCGTTCCAGGCCCCCAAATACAACCACTTAACACTGAAAAATATAATATAAAATTGTAAAAATTGTAAAAAAGTGCATAAATATGCATCTAAACCCCTGAAATACAGAATATCATTATTACTTGTAATAAAAAAAACCCAATAAATTAGTAAAAAAAAAAAAAAAATCGTTGTAGGAGTTTCGTTCGTTATAGCATTCTCAATTTTATAGGTAAAACCGTTCGTTATAGGAATATTCATAGTAGAATCCATTCATTATAGCAAACCCCACTGTATATTTACCGTATATCTCGGCCTATAAGACGGAATTTGAACCTTAAAAAAAATCAGCCTAAAATTAGGGGTAGTCTTAAATACCAGGTATAAAATTCTTACCTTCTACTTATTGTGGTTTAGCGTGTCAAGCGTGGTGATGGAGAACATCGTAAAACACTCACATGGTCCTACCACTAATTACTTTATACTGAAACTTACGTTTGGGAAGCCAGATTAAAAATAAGATTAACTGTAGTATATTAAAATAATGAAAATGTATTATAAACCTGTCTAACATATCGTAAAATAACAACATACCCCGGTAATAAGCGCAGCTATCATCACGCACTGCCCGTCATTTGCCAGTGACGAAACAAAAAAGGGGAAGTGTTTTTTTTTTTTTTTACATCCAGTGCTTGGTGTCACTAAGCACTTTTAGGGGTCATTTTCCCGCTTGCCTTTGTGTCCGAGTTGGCCAATAATGCATATCTTTACTGATCATAATACATATTTCCCATAAATAATTCAGTTAGACTATTTTATTTGCATTACTCTTCATAAGAAGTTCTAAGAGACACACCCACGCAGACTGTCGTCAAGCTTTACCTTGGGAGACCACGTAGGTTTTACAAATAATTATCGGAATAATAATTCCACAAATAAATATACGTATAACACAATCATAGCATTACTGTATTATCTTTTTTTTTTAACAGGGATTAGCCCACCCGGGCACAAGTCACTGACCCGCATCGGGGTCTGGGGGGTGAAAATGTAATAACAATAATAATAATTCACAGTAAATAAAATTTATAAAAAAAAATCAAAACTTAAAATAAAATACTGTAGTAATAATAAAAAATCATAAATAAATAAAAAAATTAAAAAAAAGATCAAAAGTGAGAAACAATATACAGTCAACCCTCGCTTTACGCGATCCCACATTCCGCGGTACTCTGCCGAAGCCGGAATGCTCACATTCCGCGGTGCGTGTACCCCTTTACGCGGAGAGCGGCGCGAGCAGGGTGTGCACAAGGTCACCCAGTCATCAAAACATTACCGAGTTCTTCACCCGCCACCCACCACAGCCGGCCCAAGTCAGTGATAGTGATAATTATAGTGAGGATATGGACTTTGAGGGGTTTCAAAGAGGCCCTGCAAGCCTCTGTGGTGGATAGTGATACAATTGATACAAGTGATACAGGTGAGGGCCAATAATCTGCCCTCTGCCTTGGAACCAACCCCCCATCCCCGTGTGCCCAGCCATTTTTTCTACTAATGTAAGTGTTAAAAAACCTAATATTATTGATATTGCTCTTAATTATTAATTGTGTGTGCATACCATCATAAAATTAAGAAGTTATTTTTACTACAACGTAGGTATTGTGTCTGAAAAAGTGGAGTTTGGGGGTCGGCCCGGTCTCTATTTCAATTTATCCTATATGTTATGTTGTTCACTTTACGCGTTTCTCACTTTACGCTGTACCCTGTGGATTGAATTGACCGCGTAAAGTGAGGGTTAACTGTACTATATGTATGTTGTGTTGTCAAAGTAAGAGAAGCAATTGAAACTGCAATTGTCTGTAAATGAGGCAGAAAGTCAGATCAGCAACCTGGGATTTGGTCACAATTTTTGTGATGCCATATGGAAACAGGGTCTACCATTAGACAATACAGTCGGGTATGCTATAACGAACGGATCCTACTACGAATATTCCTATAACGAACGGTTTTACCTATAAAATTGAGAATGCTGTAACGAACGCAACTCCTACAACGAATGCGGATGAATACGGGACTATTTCGCCTGGCGCATGAATATTGTTGTACCGCGACCCACAACAAGAGCATCAGGCGCCATCTTTGTCTCATTGTGTAGCCAGTGCACCACTGTTATTGTTGAAATTTCGTCTTTTGATGTGGAAATAGAGTTATTTGTATAAATATTTTGTTATACAAGTGTACAATTATGACAATGAATCGTCCAAAGCGAGTGAGAAAGCTCATTACTCTTTAAACTAAGAAAGAAATCATAAAGAAACGTGAGAATGGAACAAGCATTGCGAAACTTAGTGATGAGTATGGGATGGCTAAATTGACTACTATATGTACGATTTTAAAGAATAAAGAGGAATTAAAATCAGTGCAAGTGGCTAAGGGAATCTCTAGACTTAGCAAAGCAAGGTGTAATGTGATTGAGGAGATGGAAAATTTTCTCTTGTTGTGGATAAAGGAGAAAGAAATGGCAGGTGATAGCATTAGTGAAGCTATAATTTGTGAGAAGGCCAGACAATTGTTTGAGGACCTTAAAGCCAAGACTCCCAGTGCAAGTGATAGTGATATGCCAGTGTTTATGGGTACCAAGGGGTGGTTTACTGGTTTCAGAAGGAGAAATAAAATACATAGTGTTGTGAGACATGGTGATGCTGCTAGTGCAGATAAGGAACACCATGACATTTTTTTGAATGTGATTAAAGAGGGAGGCTTTGTTTCTCAGCAGGTATTCAACTGTGATGAAACTGGACTTTTTTGGAAAAAAAATGCCTCGCCGTACATACATTACCAAGGAGGAAACTTCTGTCCCTGGCCATAAGCCAATGAAAGACAGGCTTACCCTCCTTCTTTGTGCTAATGCTTCTGGTGACTGCAAAATAAAGCCACTCCTTGTGTACCACGCAGAAAACCCCAGAGCTTTCAAAAAAATTAGGAAGACCCGCCTTGGTGTTATGTGGCGGTCAAACCCAAAGGCTTGGGTGACCAGGAATTTATTCTCTGAGTGGGTGATTGTGGTGTTTGGACCCAGTGTTCGGGAATACCTCAGGGAGGATAATCTTCCACTGAAAACTTTGTTGGTGATGGACAATGCACCAGCCCACCCTCCTAATTTGATGGTTGAATTGCCAGAAGAGTTGAACTTCATCACTGTGCACTTCTTGCCACCCAACACAACACCTCTCATCCAGCCCATGGATCAACAGGTAATTTCTAACTTTAAGAAGTTGTACACAAAGGCACTGTTTAGAAAATGTTTTGCGTCCACTTCTTCCAGTGATGTTAGCTTGAAGGAATTTTGGAAGAGTCACTTCAATATAGCAGTCGCTGTATTTTTAATTACCTCAGCCTGGAAAGAGGTTACTGTGAGGTGTCTTTGTGCTGCTTGGAGGCCATTGTGGCCTGAATGTGTCCTTCAAAGAGACTTTGAAGGCTTTGAAGAGTTAGAAGAAGAGGCTGTTGTTCATGAAATTGTGTCTCTGGGCAATTCCATGGGCCTGGAAGTGAATGATGATGATGTTGAAGAGTTGGTGGAAGAGCACAGTAAGGAATTGTCCACTGAGGAGCTGCTTGAGCTTCTCAAAGAGGAAAATGAGACACTGAAGCGGAGCTTAACTTCTGAGGAGTCAGGGGAGGAGGAGGACAAGGAGGAAAGCCGCATTATTCCAGCCAAAGATCTCAAGGATGCGCTCCTTTGCTGGAGCAAACTGTCCAAGCTTGCTGAGGATTATCATCCTGATGTTGGTTCTGTGCAAAAGGCCATCAGTGTGTTTAATGACAATGTTATGAACTACTTTTGGAAGGTCCAGAAATTTAGGTTGAAGCAGCCAACCCTGGATTCCTTCTTTACAAAGGTAACAAAAGAACCTACAGACAAAGTGCCTGTGAGACAGTCACCAAAGAGGGCTAGGAAGGATGACTCCTCTCCTTCCACCTCTTCTCCATAATTCTCTCCTCCCCCCTCCCCCTCTGCTTCCTGTCCTGCATGCTGAACAACACTAAGGTAAGATAAAGTATCGTATTTTTTACATTTTCCACAGAATTTTTTCAGTGTTTAGTGGTTGTATTTGGGGGCCTGGAACGGATTAATCCTATAACGAACTAATGCTATAACGAACGAGGTTCTGGAACCAATTACGTTCGTTATAGCATACCCCACTGTACATTATGCTTTCAATATCTTCCCAGGCGGTAGTACCTCCCTGTTTGGTCGCTGCCTACTACCTACACAACTTTTAGTAATATTACTTTGATATAACATGATAAATTAGACACACATTAAAAATAAACAAACAAAATTTAATTACCAAGACGCTTCCCATTGGCCGCTGTAAGAAGGGGAGATAGGGCTATTTTTAGCCTGTCTTTGTGTCCGAAGTGGTCAGTAATGCATACCGGTATATTTACTGATCATAATGCTTATCTCCTATAATTAATTAATTTAAAATTTATTTTTTTACAAAGAATATTCAGTAAATGACTACGATAATTCTTAAAAAACTACCGGCAGTGGTAGTTTTCTTCATGCTAAATTTAGGATGAAAATGAAGAAGCCGAAGTCACGGCATCTGATTCGGAGTTTGATCCTTAATGATGATGCAGCCATAAATGTATCAGGTAAACTTCACCTACCGGGTATAGCCTTCCTTTGTCCAATAATATTCTTTAAATAATTATTTATCCATTTAGGGTCATTGTTGTCTACTCTGAGTTTTCTGTATGGTATGTTCTGCCTTTGTGCATTAAGTAACTAATTATTTAAATTGTTGTGAAAGTGACGTCGCCCTATGTGCGTACATTGTATAAGGTGACCTCACATCAGGTCATGTAATCCATCCCCAAACAGTCCCACCACCGATCGTCTCGCGAAGCAAGTTTATAAATTAAAGAAAATACTTGCAGTGTGTTTAATATATTACAGTATATTATATATGAATAAATAAACAAATAAATCGGTAAATCTATTTCAAGTAAATGGAAAAATTTTACTCGACACCGACATTAGTTCCAGTTAAATAACAGACACTTAACTGATGTCACTAGTGTTTACACTACACCAGCCGGTAACATTTGATGCCATTACTTGAGGTGAATTGGCCTTATTTTAAATAACCAAGGATGTGTAAACAGCACTGGTCAGTGGAATGGTTGGTAAAGGACTATTGAGTCAGTAAGCTCCCAATGGTAAGTGTCACATTTGGGGTAGTCTTATACAGCGAATAGAGCTCAAAACCTACTTTTTAAATGGAAATTTTGGGGTTCATCTTATACACCCCGTAGCCTTTTAGGCCGAGATATATGGTATATTTTTTTCAGAAATCCGCTGAGAATGGTCAAAAAGTGATGGAAAACATGAAAATTGCATTTGCTGAGCATTGGCAAGCCAATATAGGGGCTTCTTGGGCATGGCCTTGGTCTGTCACTATGGGAATGGCACTCATCTGACAGCCCCACACGTTAACTACTCTTTGCGCTGTTGCCTTCTTCGTATTGTACAATACAGGGGGTTCCTGAGGACGTTCTGAAGTCGGAACACATATTCTATGTGCACTATATCATAGCCTAAGCCTTTATATATACAGTCTGCGCGGAATGTTAGATCGTGTGCTGAAAAAATATTGATATTTACGATTATGTTATATAAATAAAGTCAAGTAACACTTACCACTTCAATTAATACTTTGTAGTGTTTCCTCTGCGCTTCAGACAGTCTTTTATACTTTGAGGAACACTGTCAGCAAGGTTTTGCAAGAGGTCAGGTGGCAAGTTAGCCCAGGTATCCTTGATGGCTGCCTCTAGCTTCGGGATTGATGATGTGCCAGCGTCGCGCAGATGACGCTTAACAATGGACCACAAATTTTCTATTGGGTTAAGATCTGGGCTACTGCCAGGCCAGTAATTAAAGAAAGGTACCTCACAGTCTTTGAGCCACTTTAAGCGGTGTGGCATGGGGCACCGTCCTGCATGAAAAGGCTTGCCTTAGCTTTATCAAATGATTCAGGTAAGAAATCACTGAGCAGTTCAAGATAGTTGTACTGATTCATCATCTGGTTCTTAGGGAGGATTACTAGTTCACCAACACCATAATACATAAAGGAAGCCCAAACCATAAGCGAGGCAGGGTGCTTAACAGTCTTTACAGTGTACTGTGGGAGGTGTGCACCTGAGTGGGGGGGGCGGTACACCCTCCCTCCATTACTCCCAGTCACAGAAAACGTAGCCTCATCCGACCATAATACACTCCTCCAGGTCTCTAAATCCCACACTTCATATTTTTTGCAAAATTTCTCTCTATTTTCCTTCTATCTCTTTGTCAATAGAGGTTTACGGCGGGCACGAAAGCTCTTAAATCCCAGGTCATCGTGCAGGGCTTGTTGAACACAACGTAACGAGACATGACTCAAAAGACGGGGGTTTCTCTCTTTCACTTCATGTGCTGTGAGTGAGGGATTGCACCGAACTTGTTGAGAAATAACCTTAAGTGTCCGTGGAGACAATAATTTAGGCCTACCAGACTTAGGTAATGGAGCTGGTAACTCGTCCTCTCCAAGGTCACGGAAACGTTTGACAAGATTTTGAACAACTCGTAATGCCACACCAGTCTGAGCCGATATTTCTCTCAGTACATGGTTCGCTTTATACAATGCAATCACTGCTGCAATATCGTCTCTTGTAGTAACCCTCCTGGACATCTCTGATGGCCACTATGTCGGGTTAATGCACCTTAAACGAGACAAAACATGGCCACATGGCGCGGGAACCCGCACAATAAATATTCCTCTCACAGCTGGCAGAGGCGCACTGACTATAAGCCGTGACGTGTTCTCAGTTGCCAAATGTCAGCACTTGCCAACAAACCAAGCGTTTTGACATCTTGCATCCCAGGACAGGCTTCACAACATATGATCTTATTTTTGCGAGAACTTAGTTCGTCGGCCCTATCGTGACTTAACATTCTGCGCAGACTGTATATGTATTGAATCACTTAATTTAGAGAAAAGAAAAAAAATCAATGATAAAATACAGTAATGAAAATTAAAATTAAAGTTTAACACTTACTTTGAAACCTGAGGCTGGCTGATCTTCCAACCATATCACTAATAATCCTTTCATTTCAATTATCAATCCACTTCATTGTTTTGTTATCACATTTGAGGAATTTTGTGTTTGTCTTTAAAAAACTTTCTGATCGTTGACCAACTGAAGCCTAACATCTTACCAATGATTAAGGGTGTTTTTCCTTTTTCAAAACGTTTAATTACATAAACTTTCTCTTTCATTGTAATTGTTTTCCTTTTCTTGGATACACTACTATCACTTGGATCAGGTTTGCATTTGGGAGCCATGATGAAGGCAGAAAAATGGAGTTAATTAGCAAAAAACAGCAGTGCACTTGATCACACACATTACTGAGGTGAGTGTAAGGAGTATTGACACTCCCTGAAGGCGCGTGGCTGGTTGATGCATTACTCCCCACCCGCCGCTCCGCTTCGCCACTATGCCACGCAAACTAATTCTTGTACGTTAATACTACGAACTAGTTGTATCTATGTCGGATTCTTAAAATAATTTACCTTATGGGATCTCGTTCGTATTGGAAGGTGTTCGAAAGTCAGATGTTTGTAACTTGGGGACCCCCTGTATACTGTATACTCTTGGCAACACTGTATGTTTTATTTGTAACCCTGAGCATATAACTGTACAGTATATTGCAGTGATCACAACGACACTTGCAATGTACACTCGCAGTCAAAACTATTCATCAACTCCACCACCTAACCACTGTGCCTGGCTGGTTCCTTTCTGCACGGTAAGTCACATGGGGCTTATTGGGGGGTGGGGCGGAGGGTGTGAGAGGATGGTATGTGATGCAAGTTACTCATCATAGAGGGATGGAATTGAAGAAAGCAGGGAAATTCATGAAAGAAGAAAGGGAAGGATTGATGTAATTTCTTCACTATATTATCTTAGGTTTACATGCTTGAAAGATTAATATATGAGGACCCTTATTTTAAAATTATAATGTGCCATCCATTTCCATATTTATCAATCTGTCAGGTTGTAGTTCAGTTTTTCAGCAATGGTAATTAAATATTTATAATAATGTTGATATGAGTCACATTTATTTTTAATATTACCAACACGGGTCATATAGAATCTCGATAGCCTCCCAATGTCCTCCACGCCTGTCATTCATGGTCTCCCTGGCCTAAAATTATATACGGTAATTTATATGAATTAAGAGTTCAAATATGTTTTGTTTACATCACACACCCAAAATTAACCATTTTAATATATCAAATGCCAGCAAACCATCAAAAATACTAAATGTGGTTTCACAAGTTCCCAGATTCGGTGGGTTAACCAACATCTCACGGTCACCCCAACCTCCCTTGCAATTTTGAACACATTGTTGTCAGCTGCGAGCAGACTGATAATTTTCCCGTGCCTTGCCAATCACCATTGTCATTACCACCTGTACACCCTGCATTGATTTTCACAACTGAAATGAACATATTACAGGGTGGACTGGCTACATACCTGTACTATCCAATGATTTACGTCTTCTTCTTTTTTTATCAAGGCCAGAAGTAGTGAGAGGTGTAAGTGATCAATTAACAATTCATTCTTAATTTTTTCTTCAATTAATATTTTTTTTCCGAAAACGGTAGTGGTGAGAGGTGAAAGTGGTCAAGTAACGGCCTCGGTTAGTGTTACTGGGTGGTGAGCAAGCCACACCCCTCTTCTTTTATGTTGTCATATTGGGGACTTTCCCTCACAGAAGCCAGATGTCTTATAAACCCCAATGACACATTACCTGCCAAAAGCTCACTTCTATCCCTCCCCAAAATCTAAAGTAAAAGCATACTAACTAAGAGAAAGTAAAGTCCATATGACACCCCACCATCCTCGTTGGTTGATTGGTTGTTTTCACTTTGGGCCTATCAATTGCCAGGGTCATTAAGGCCTTCAACATCAACCTACCTCCACCAACCTTAACACCTTCAGGTGTTAAGGATAATTCTAAGACCGCAGTCACTCTCACTACATATGTGGCCCTTGACTTGGACCCTTAGCTCTCCCTCCATCAATACCTCCCCAGCCCTCTTGTTACCTGTTATGTAGAAAGGCCTTGAGCATGCTGGCATGGTAGTAGGAGGGGTGGATAATTACTTTGACCATGACTGTACGTTATTATCGTATATTACCAAGTCTATGTAATTGGTATTGTTATGATTTGGCAAGCAAACAACACTTGTAGTCAGCCAATCAGTAATGTAAAGTATGAGTGTTGGGGTGTGCTTCAGTACATATGGGTGTGTAAAATGTTATAAAGTAAGTATTCTCATTAGGTAGGTACAGTAGTAGGCAGCTATCAAACAGGGATGTACTACTGCCTGGGAAGATATTGGAATCATAATGTGTTGTCTAATGGTAGACCCTGCTGCCATATGGCATCACGAATATTGTGACCAAGTCCCAGGTTGCTGATCTGTCTTTCTGCCCCATTTACACACAATTGCAGGGTCTTGATTGTTTCTCTTGATAACACAACATACATATAGCATTTCACACCCTAACTTGGGGCTTAAGGATTAATTAAACACGTGATTATTTTTTTAATTAATTAAAAAAATATTATTGTAAATATAAAAGGTCGATCTATAACTATTCTGTACTGACTGATGCTGATAACCTGAGATAATTAACATCCGTACGGCAGACACCCAACTCTTCAGAGGTAGCTGAGCAGTAACTATTTCTGAATTTTTACAAGCATTACAATCTATTAATGCCATAACTGCAACATTTATTTTTAAATCTACAAATACCTGATACAAATGAAGATTTACAGATTACTTTCTTTTCACATTTACATCTGTTAACATCGCTGGTGGCATTGTAGCCAGGTTAGACTCATCTCTGTGACCGGGCTACTGGGCCAAGCTGTTGTTTTTCAACTCGCATTTTCGGGTAGATATGCATAACTTTCTTAATTTATTTTTACTGATGTACATGCACACACCATCCTACATACAGTACATATTGTGCAAAAAGTAAAAGATATAATTGTCCTAAGGGCAAACACATAAAGGGAATACACAATTCTTTGCACACAAGTTAGCTGGCTTAGTCGGGGAGTGGGATGACGGCTGGGCGGTTAGTGTTGGTTGGGGAGCGTTGCCAAGGTATCGACGGAGGTAGCGTTGCTGTTACTATGGGAAACAGGGAGTACAGATGTACAGTACAAGTATATGCAAATAACGACTGTGTTAAACTTTCATTTGGCTTTTATTTACTGGTTTGGCAATAGTATTTTTTGTTGTAACTTATTTTATTGGTATTATTTTTATTTATTCCTCACATTTACTAGTACTGTCTATATTGTTTTAAGAAAATTAAGGATACAGGAGGAAACTACAGTGAACCCTTGATTACTCGGCATTCGATAACTCGGAATTTCATATAACTCGGCATGGTTGTGGTCTCGGAATGTATGTTTCTTTTTTTTTATTATTATTTATTGGGCACTCCCCTACATCCTTGTGTAAGGTGAAGCACAGAAGCGTTTACAGCGCCCTACAGGGAAGCATGCTAAGTTCATGCTTGCCTTTATGTCTCATGAGTTAAGGGCGCTGAAGCCTGAAGAGTCAAGGGCGGAGAAGCCTGAAGAGTCAGTGGTTTATGTCATCAAGTTATTGGAAGCTCCAACAACTCCCTGAATATGAATTCGCAACTTTTGACTTCCAACAGGCACCTACTTTACTGCTAGGTGAACAGGGACTAATGGGAGCTAGGAAGTAAGTCCAAACAACTTCCACCTGCCCGGGAATCAAACCCGTGACATCTCGCTTGCGAGGCAAGAACGGTACCGCTTCTACCACCGGTCCTCACAATGTACAGTATTAGTATAACTCGGGAAATGCTGAGATATACAGTATAAAATTATCTGGGAAAATCTCGGCATATCTGGCGACCTGCATCACCTACCTTGCCTCTGTGTCATCTACCATGTACAGTATCTGTGTCTCCTACTACACTGCTTCATTCTTTGCCTGCAGTGTTGATAAGTGTTACTTTTTTACATTTAATAATTACATGTACTGCACATATATGGGTTGATAATTTTTTATTGTTGTATTTTTGTAGAAAGGGAAAAGTGCCCCGGTAAGTCGGAATTTGGGATAACTCCGCAAGGTAAGGGCCCCATATATGCCAAGTTATTGAGGGTTTGCTATACACACAAAAGTTTTTTTCCTTAATACTCCTTGCTAAAATGGGGGGTGCATCTTATAGGGCCATGCATCTAATATGCCATAAAATATGGTACCATAATGCACTATTGTATACCTATACTGTATATGAGAAACCTAAGTCACCAATACTACTTACTTTCATATGTGGAAGTTTGGAGCTTGATGAAGTGGTGTACCGTATTTTTCGGCTTGGAAGACGCATCCTGATTTTGGAAATGTAATTCTAGGAAAAAAAACTTTTTGTACTTACCAACCAACACCAGTGAAACCATTGCTTGATATACAGCCCTTTTGGCACAAGTACACACACCTCTTTGAATATCATCACTTAGAACTGCTTATCAATCGTCATTTTCATCAATTTAAAAAAAAATCTTTATAAGAAGTGGAAATCATTAATACAGCACTCATTTTCTACACCAGATTACCTCCGCGTCTAACGGGCTGTAGTGTTTACATTCTTTCTCTTGTTTTTGTCGGTATGACAACGATGGGAATATTTTCCAACAGTAGAAGGTAAGCAAATGTATACATGTATATCAACGTCTAAAGAAAAAAAAAATCTTTATTTAAAAAACAAAATTAAAAGTAAAAAAGCAACTCAGTAAAAATCAGTTGAATTAAAATTTATGGTGTGAAGAAACAAAAATTCCTTCATTTTGAGACCAGCAGACAACCTTTCGCAATTCCTCAATAGATGGCACTGCCGCACCACTGCCATTAGTAAATAAACCGCACAGCAGCAAGGGTTGTGTAGCTGCAGCCGTTTATTTTGTACTTTTTACCGACTGAGTAAATAAATAATCATATTTTTCGCAGTATATCAACACTATTAGTTAAATCAATTGTTTTATAGTACTGTATATAGAATACTTGTAATTGCTAAGTACTGAAATGAAGTAACAGTCTTTGTAAGGGGCTGATTTCAGTTGACCATAAGAACACCTCTGCTACAACTAGCGTCATGGAAGATGCATGGTAATTTTCAAGGTATATTTTTGTAATTTTGTAATAAAAAGTGCTTCTTCTACGCCGCAAAATATGGTACACTGTACATAGGGAGACACCTGGTTACTGAAGCATAGGGGGATCATCAGGATCACCGTTGGATAAGGGTGATGCAGTGGTGGTTGGTGGAGAGGCGGGAGGTGGGTGGAGCGGCAGCAGTTGGTTCTTTCTTGAAAAACATCGTGATTGGTAGTTGTTTCTTCTTTGCTTTGAAGTTTTTAAACATTTCTTGGTCGGGAAACAATATCTGGTTGATTCCTTGGACATTCTTAAGGCTCCGTTCCATGGAAGGGTCGTGGTCAACAATGAAATCAGTTCCCACCTTCACATGTTGAAACAGTTCACCAAAATTGTTCAAGCCCCAACATTCTTGTTGCAATTTCACAATTTCTTCTTCTTTTTCATTTTCCTCGGTACTTTTTATCAACTCTTCCAAATCCTCTTCTGTCAGTTCCTCTCCGTGTCTATCAACCAGCTTTTCCACATGTTCAGCAACCGTGTCCACAAACCCCTCATCACCCAATTGACATGCAACACTCATAATGTCATTCACATCCTTTACTATGGGTGGAAATCCCTGTAAGTTATTCACACACTCAGGTCATAAGGTTTGCCAACAAGCATTCACTGATGTTGGTAATGCAGCCCACAATGCTGTGCTCCTTCCAACACTTGCTATCATCAAGGTCAGGGTTTGCGTCTATGGCATTATGGATATGACCAAATGAGTGTCAAGTGTAATATGCCGTGAAGATGCGTACAGTATTACACCCTGATCGAGAGGCTGAATAAAAGCAGTGGTGTTAGGGGGTAGGAGCACCACCTCTACTCCTGGATAGCTAAACTGTAAAGATACTGGGTGGCTTGGTGCATTGTTTATCAATAATAACACCTTGAATTCCCTCTTCTTGGAAGCAAGGTATTTATCCCACTTCTGGGACAAAGCATTTATGGACCCAATCCAGGAATGCTTGCACAGTTGCCCATGCCTTTTTGTTTAACTGCCAAAAAAATAGCAAAAGGTTCTTGTTTTTTCCCTTTAAAGCCCTAGAGTTTACTGAGTGGTAAAGCAAGCCAAGTTTGATCATGTGGCCTGCTGCACTGCCACTGGAGATTAGTGTCACTCTGTCCTTGGCTGCCTTGAACCCAGAGGCACGCCTCTCCTGCTTGTTTATGTACATTCTACCAGGCATTTTCTTCCAATATAAACCGGATTCATCGGCATTAAACACTTGCTCTGGTCTATAACCATTCTCTTATATTATTTTCTTTAACTTGGCGGGAAATGCATCTGCAGCTGTGTGGTCAGCTGATGCGGCCTCCCCAGTCAGCTTCACATCATGGAGAGAGAATCTTTTCTTAAAATTCTTGAACCAACCTTTACTGGCACTAAAAGTTGGTTCAGTAGCCACACTAGCCCCTTCACCACTTTAGCACTTTCAGGAGCACTCGCTTGAACAGAATCACGAATTGCTTGTTCATTCTTTGTTATGTACCGCACTGTGGATTCGTTCACACCAAATAACCGACCAACCGCTGCAGCTCTCGTCCCCTCTTTTATCTTGTCTAATAATTAAATTTTCTTTGCCAGGGTCATCACTGACTTTTGCCTTTTGTGTTTCACTCCACTAGCATCACTAGCTCTGACACTAGACAGCCTTTTCGGGGTCATTTTCACAAAGAAACACGAAAGTTTTGAGGGTATGACACTGGATACTAGGTCTCAGGCACTGGTTGAGGGCAAACAGAGCAAGCTGAGAAGCCGTGGGTGACTCGTTGCGCTGCAGGAGAAGGCTCGCATGCTAGCCACCAGCTGCTTACCGCGAATCGTCAAAATCACGAATCGTAAACCTGCAAGTGGGAATGGTCTACTGTACATATTTCTGGTTTCAAGTTTCTCCGAATTTGGACGTGGTGGAGATATTCATGCATATTAGTGCACATCCATATTTGAATACAGTAACAGTACAAAACAGTGACATTATAGTTTCCAGTCTTATATATTTGAATTTTATTTAGTGTGATTGTTTAAAGTTTTTTATATCAACGTGTTTTTCTATATGATAAATTGTGTTTGCAGGAGGATTTTCACCACCACCACAATTTCAAGCACCACAGTTCCAAGCACCACAGTTCCAGGCACCACAGTTCCAGGCACCACAATTCCAAGTGCCCATCTCTCAGCCTCCATCTATGATGGTGCAACAACAACATCATCATCATCAGCAGTCCCAGCCTAGACAGATAATTGCAAATAATGTACACATTAATGCACAGAGATAAGCAAGGCTGGCTGGTGTAAACTCTTTGTTTTTTGTCATCACAAAAGGACTTATATAAATGGAACTAATGACCAGAAGATGTAATGCTATTCATTATGGTGAAGTTACATCTATGGTTGGTGTTTCCGATGTTTAGAGCACACACCATTGACAATATTCTGAAGAGATAGTCAACAACTACCGTACTAGTATCTGTTCCCTATTGTCTTGGCTGTTAATTTGTAGTTGCTCTACCCTTATGTTGAATAAAGGAGTTTGAACAAGTCTTTACTCCAAGACTGTGGCTATCCATGATTCTATGAACATTAATTTAACTTTTCATGTTTTTATTATTGACTAATTATGGGTCATCCATGATATCAGTATTGTAAATAACCTAAGAGACAAATCTTGTTTAATGAATGGTCAATATTTAGCCTAACTAGTGTGTGGATACTCATGGTCTTGGTGATGGACTAATTAAATCTTGAAACTTAATAACTTGATATAGAATACTGCAGTAAATTTGATATATTTATGGTGTATGTTGTTAGTTTGATAATTTTTAGTCCATCCTTTGTTACACTAATGCCCAAAATGTACTACTGCAGTTGGATAGTCTAAATGTCAGTTTATTATGGTATACGTAGAAAGAATTGTACATGCTCTATTTTTTGAGACAAGGGATACAATGATAGCTGTCTGAATTACCGTATTTTTTTCTTTGGGCATTTTGTTATTTGTTTCTCAATGCTCAACACTACATTATTTGAAATGCTGATAAGTAAGTTTTGAATATCAGCAGTGGAAACAAAAACTGTTAACATTTTTATAAACAGAGAAATTAAACTTTGACTCATAGTGTAGGCTGTCCATTTGTACTTGTGGAGAAATATTTGCACTTGTAGATGATCCATGTTCACTGTGTCTCAAAACTGTTGTAAATATATTTTTCTTTTTTGGCCACTCTTAAAATGCATTGAAAGAATTTGTTATGGAAATTGACCATTGAACTAGATCATCTTGTGGAAGAGTGTTTAGTGATATGGAAAATGCACCAGTTGGTGCATTTTCTAAAACTCAGTTGGATGGGTTTGTGGTTATTACATAAAGGTCTTTATACCTGTCATTGAATATGCATGTAGAGTACAGTATTGTACTTGTTCTATCATAAATCAGGTACTATGTTAAGTTCATCAAGGTCATATTAACAATGCCTTTCTATCTGAAAAATATATTCTTTGACTCGTATAAATCACCACTAACTTATCCCTTTAGAGTGCGAACTCTTAACAATTTTTTTGGTGATAAGGAATTAAGAAAAATTTTCAGCAAAAAAAGTTATTTTTTTGTGAATGTTGGGTGTAGTGACTGAAGTGTTTTTGGGAGTTTTGCATTTGCTACCCTGCTTTAAATACTGTACTGTATTGGAAATATCTTTGTGGATAGAGAAAGAAAGATAGCAATTCTCTAACAAGAATATGATCAGATTGCCTCATACTTTTCTTAAAGAAATAAATCATATGATCCTGTAAGGAGTGCAGCATCACTGTACTTTTAAGAATATTCCATAGATAATACAAGGTAAATTTTTTTATTAGCTTTTTGTTATGGTGTTGATATGTTTTTTAAAGAGCAATCTCTCATACTTTGTTACTATTTGTCATTTAGTGAGTTTGAATAGAAACAGTACTCAGATGCAACTTGTATGTATGGGAAACATTAATGGTGATGTCTTTATAAAAAATTCTTTGTCTACATTTCAGAAATTATAGATGGAAGGCAAAGTTGATTTGAGACCCATACATATTGCATAAATAAAATTTCCATATTGTGGATTTGTAGTCCATTTTTAAGCTGCTTTTCTTTTTAATTTTCAGTCACTTACATATTGAAACAGAGTGATTATACAGTGGAACAAGCAGTTTTATTAAATATACAGGTATCCCCCTATTTACGACCATCCGTTTTACAATGGGCAAAATCCACGTTAATGATAATAGTTCAGAGTTAATTGATTTAGTGAGCAGAAGGTTAACCTAATTTCAAATTGCATACATAAAAATTTTTTTTATAATAGACAATATAACTGATACATAGCATATCATAAAATACAATAGCACATGTTTTACGTACCAAAAATAGCTCTTTTCCCAAACCATCCTCTGGGCGATGTAACTCAGTTCAGCCAAGCAATCAACCAGCTGACTCACAGACGTGTGGCTGCCACACTATGTTTAATGCCATGGCATCACATTGGGGGAGGGAGAGTGTGGCAACACAGTTACAGCCCACCACCTCCACACACGTTCATTTCCCACACATCCTCACCCATGCTCTTCATTTTTCTTTTTTTATATTTTTATATATTTTCTCTATTCCTAAGCCACATGCATAGTTTTTATAGAGTAAAATACAGTAAGTGTTAAAGAAGTCCATTTTTCCATAAATTCATGCATTTTCATGAGCATTTGAATTTCAGAACATTTTTATTTTAATTTTTTCTCAAATGAACATGGACAAGTGAAAAAAACATGGCGGTTGCACTCCAACTCGGACCATTACATACCAACTCGCCCCATCTCGGATAACCAACTCGGACCAGGGCTGCCGCTCATCCTATGTCTTAGATATTTTGAGCACTATGAACACTTCCAATAAAAGGCAAAGGAAAAACACAATGTTTGAATTAATGTTGTTTAATGAACAAAAGAAATATAAATACACATATATGTTACAAATGTATATATATATATATATATATATATATATATATAAAAATCAATACCTTATTTTTTAATTACATCAACCAGTTGTTGTACATTCGCGATATGGATATTCATAGAACCTCCTTTACACTTAGCATATTCTTCCATAGTAATTGCTGGATAGTGACACTTCACTAATCGGAGCCCTGACTCACGTTGGGTGTCGTTGTCAGGTCTCCAGGTAAAGTGAGGTCACTCTCTGTGGGTATACATTGTGTTAGGTCATGCAATCCATCATCAAATGCGATACCCCTTCTCTCAACCATCATGCTGTTGTACCATCTCAAATCATCAAAGAATCGACTCTGGATCTGTGTTCTTCTGGTTAAATAAACTGTTTCAATATCAATACCAGGAAGTGCCAAAAATTAGTTTACAAGAACCTCCAGACAAGGTTGAAGACCCTGTCAGGACCACCAAGCTGGTTGCAAGTCAGTACAATGTGACATTTTTAATTTTGTAATTCATTTATGTACAGTCAACCCTCACTTTACGGTGTCCCACATTCCGCGTTTCCACGTTTACGCGGTACCCTGCCGGAACCCGGGATGCTCACATTCCGCGGTGCGTGTACCCCTTTACGCAGAGAGCGGCTGGTGAGCCGCGCCATTTTTGGATCCAAACCTCCCGCCATGTTGTGTAAGCGGCGCAACCAGGGTGCGCACAAGGTCGCCCAGTCATCAAAACATTACCGAGTTCTTCACCCGCCACAGCCGGCCCAAGTCAGTGATAGTGATAATTTTAGTGAGGATATGGACTTATATGGACTTTGACAAAGAGGCCCTGCAAGCCTCTGTGGTGGATAGTGATACAATTGATACAGGTGAGGGCCAATAATCTGCCCTCTGCCTCGGAACCAACCCCCCATCCCCGTGTGCCCAGCCATCTTTTCTACTAATGTAAGTGTTAAAAAACCTAATATTATTGATATTTCTCTTAATTATTAATTGTGTGTGCATACCATCATAAAGTTAAGATAATATTTTTACTACAACATAGTTGTGTGTCGTCAAAAAGTGGAGTTTGGGGGTCGGCCCGGTCTCTATTTCAATTAATCCCATATGTTATGTTGTTCACTTTACGCTTTTCTCACTTTCTGCGGTACCCTGTGGGTTGTATTAACCGCGTAAAGTGAGGGTTGACTGTACTGGTTTTCACTAACATATGGTAGAATGTTTTAATTAAAGGAAAGGTAATAAATGTTTTATGTTATGACGTTGAGATAAACATACGGTAGTATGTTTTAGTTAAAATTTGGTTATCCGAGATGGTCCAAGTTGGTATTTGATGGGCCGATTTTTTTTTTTAGGTGGGCCGAGTTGGAGGTGCACCAACATGGTAATTGGGGAACACTTTAAAAATGCATGCATTTGCGGAAAAACAAACTTCTGAAACATGAATTTGCAAGGTCAATCTGTAACTTTGAAAAGGGCTAGCAAGCATCTTGCTGACTCTTCCGCCTTTGGGAAAGGCAAAGCTTCGAGGAAGGCCGTGTCTTTAGAGACGAAGTTAGACATTGTTAAGAAGCAGGTTTGGTATTATTAATGTTGTGACTTGTTTAATATTTTTGTATTTATTTAATTAATGTAGCATTGTTTTTTTTTCTGTGTTGGACAGTCTAGGAGCATATCCCATTGAAACTCATTGTTAAAAGGGGACTGATTACATTATTTTGAATTACATTAGGGTTTTCAGGAATGCAACCCTATCATAAATAGGGGGATACCTTTATTTGAACTACAAGCATTTAATGACCCTTGAATAATTTAATAGGATTCAGAAAGTTATTGCAGGCTTCCTGAAGGGAGTGCATTTTGCATAGCATAATTTTGTTTGTGTACAATGACACATCATCCAAGAGAACAGTCACAAATAGTTGCTACCTCAAATGAGGCTATAACTGTCCACTTACAGTCTCTCAAGAGTGGAAGTACATAGCTTTGAATGTATCTATCAGAACTGTAATGGGATGTACTTTTATATATGTATATCCTGAACTTCATGTATTGCCTTGCCTATTTTGGTAATTGTTAAAATATTTATTTGTAAAAGAGTTTTTTATTTGGTTTTCATTTATATTAATTATAGTAAATAAATATTTGTTTGAAATGTATTAAACAAACTTGAGTACAAGGAGAAAATTAATTGCTTGCTATATCACTTTGTATTTCCTGAGCTTTGTTTTCATATGTTATGAAATGAAATTGAATTAGCAGGAATTATACATATCTAGCATGTTAAAGAAATTATTCTCTCTTGTGTTTCACAGAAGTATTTGAATGCCTGTGGTACTGTACCAGTTCCAGTGGTAATTACAGTAATCCCTCACTAACCACAGGGGTTACATTATAGAATTCTTCCATGGTTGGCAAAACCTTGGTTGCCAAGGGCTCTGTGTAATGGGAAATAAGTGGTTAAAGGAAATCGCTACAGAGACTTATGCGGTCTTACAATGTACAGCCAAATGTTCAAAATAAGTACAGGGTGTATGCTATTCTTAGAAAAAAACTTTTATTACACAGTTAGTAAATGTGATACAGTACACTGTGGAGGTACTATAAAAAATTATAATGGAAAGTGTAATGAAGCAGTCCTCCACAGATGCCATGTCTGGCCTTCATGGTATAACCCTAGCTGTGCTGCTCTCCTTAGCAAAGTGAATGTGTGTGTGTGTGCATGCAAATAAATCACTGTAGGGATGCATGAGCCATGTATATGCTGATAACCATATATAAACAAGAGGTCATATGTATAAGAGCAGATAATAATCTGCACATAAGAGCTGGGCCTATCAGAGTAGGTTTGTATTTGCATTATATGTTTGGCAACCAGTCACACAGGTGTTTTGTTTTGTTTTTCAATTAAATTAATTTATTCTCATATTTTTATATATGCTTATATTTAAATAAACAATTTTAATTGCATAGAAAAAGCCAGTTTAAAGTCACTCTACTTCATCACTGTGCTATTAAGTACAAATATCGTATATAATATCCTTGCGGAGGTGGGTATTTCAGCAATTGGAACACAAATTCGCGGAGCTTCCCTTTGTGTGTTTTATAGCTGAATCGCCAGGCCAATTAAATGCCAGGTAGCGATGTGTCCTAATATTACTTATTAAGTAATTATTAGATGTTTTAATTGCCTGTATGTTGGCCTGGCAAATTGGCTAGGAATTGACATACCTAGGTAGCATTGCTGATCGTCGCATTCAGAGCATTGAACAAAAATGTATATCTTCAAAAAACTTATAATATATTGCTCATCTGCATTTTTCAGATAAATATTAATTTTGCCAAAAATAGTTATATCTCTATTGGTCGGAATCCCTCTTAGCCAGTATACTCTTCAATAGCCGTAATTGAAAATTGCTTGACATTTTTCGGGAAAATTTTTCTCAATTCTGGGTTTGTGAAGAATTTTCCGGTGTTGAAAATCGGGCGCATTTTCTGGAAAATCACAAGATGGGTTCCAGAAACTCTCTCCAAATCTCTCTATTCTGGGCCTGAGAATAAATTTTCAGGGAGTTTCGAGAGATTGCATCATGATCCAAAGCATCCCCACACGTCAGGCATTTGGGTGGCTTAGCTGCTTGGATGATGGATCACTTAGTTCATGTTCTGCTGCCATTGTAGAAGGTTGTTCCCTCACTAGCTGCTCTTTTTGCATAAAATTTGTGTTGTACATTACTGTACTGGAATAAAATTAGCCAAGAATACTGTGTTAAAGCATGTATAATAATAATAATAATAATAATAATAATAATAATAATAATAATAATAATAATAATAAAAAACGGTTTATTGAAAAAGTTTGCAGCCCGAAGGCTGAAAATATACATTGGACATAAATGACTTATTGCATACATTGGTGGTTTAACGAAAGCCTTCATTAGAGAAAGGTGAAGGAACATACAGATTAATGTTTACACACGTAGATCATGTGAGCTGAGGTGTTGAACAGCAGACACGAAGTGTAGTAACTCCCTCACAGATGGCGTTATGAGGAGCATCACGTGGAGTACTAGGTCCCTCACAGGTGGTGTTATGAGGGGCTTGACATGGTGTAGTAATTCCCTCACAGATGGTGTTACAAGGGGCCTGATGATGTAGTAGTTCCCTCACAGATGGTGTATGAGGGGCCTGATGATGTAGTAATTCCCTCACAGATGGTGTTATGAGGGGCCTGATGTGGTGTAGTAATTCCCTCACAGATGGTGTATGAGGGGCCTGATGTGGTGTAGTAATTCCGTCACAGATGGTGTTATGAGGGGCATCACGTGGTGTAGTAATTCCCTCGCAGATGGTGTTATGAGGAACTTCACATGATGCTGTAACAACTCATTAACTACGTGGTGTCGTAGCATCATGGGGACACCACGTCACAGGACTTCACTCACTCAAGTGGGTGAGGTGTGGTCCCAGGCCTCTCTATCGTGGAGTCTCAGGGGAATTATCACTGGGTACCTGGGACCTCACTGTGTGAAGGTTAGCTTGGCTCAGACTCAACTGCCGAGTTGTTTTGCACTGACTTAAGCACTGTTCACCACTATTCAACACTGGTTCCATTCCTTTCCCAAATGAAATAGTAACTTCTGGCGAGAACTTGTTGATATTCCGGTGGGGAGGAGGGTTCAGGGGAGGGAGTTGGTATGGGCCAACGTAGCAGTTGACGTGGCTGCTGCTGAGCAGTGCCAGGTGCGTCTGACCTGTCTTGACCCGTCGGTGGTGCAGAAATTATGATGAAACATGAAGAAGGCATTAAAACCAATGCACTCTGTAAAAAATATGGCATTTCATCATCGACTGCCTCTACAATCAGCTCTTTGATATGTAAACAAAGCTGCCGGTAATATGACATACACACCTCAAAGTAAGTTAAAATACAGTATTCTATTGTTTTTTATTTATTATTGTACTGTATACTGTACAGTACAGTACTGTATTTAGTTTATATTTAATGTTTTGTTAATTCTATTACCGGTATACAGTACAGTACTTTGTATGTACCTTTTCTTTGAGTTGGAATCAATTACCCAATATCCCATTGAAATAATAGATTCGGTTAACAAACGACTGGAACGAATTGTGTTCGTTAACCGAGGGATCACTGTATTTTTCAATTAGTAATTTCAGGTCAATACGGGTGAATTTTTTTTATTCAGTTACATACTGTACAGTGTACACACAATTGTACATGCAGAAAGTGCCATAAAAAAAATTATAAGATATAAAGTACTTTTCAACTCATAATTTGGGGTAGATTTCCTTCAATTATTTCACTGATTTACATGCACACACAATACTACATGCAAAAAATATAAATAAACATCATAAGGTATAAATTTTTTGTACAGAAACCCTCGATAACTCAGAATTTCATATAACTCGGTACTGATGTGGTCTCAGAATGTATTATAGTATAACTCGGGAAATGCAGAGATACCTGTATATAAAATTATCTGAGAAAATCTTGGCATAATTGGCCACGTGGATAACACTCGCTGCACTCCACGCTTGGTCAGTCTGGTGTTTGTTATTGTTGTGGTCAGGTGTGTGCTGGCTCACCCCTCCTAGTATGTGGATGTGGGAAGGGAGGGTGCTGTAGCACCCCAATATTTTGGGTATAAAGTACTATATATTGCACCACAGAGTATGTAGGGCACCAGAATTAATATTTAGCACTCCCTGGTAAAACTTGGCTTCTGTGGTATTCGCCCAGTAACACCCAACAACCTCCCCCATTCTTGTAAGGCAGAACGTCTCCACTATTACGGTAAATCCAATGTCGTAGATTTTATTTAATTTACAGTTCAGTTTATTTAATCTAAGTTCCAACTATCTGAATCTTCCAGGTATCCCAACTTTGTCCCCTTGGTAAAAATTCTAATTTACTCCAACAATCCAAAAGCAAGTGAAGTCATTTATTCGCAAGTCTGACACCTGTTGGCTATAACCACTTTTTATAAAAAAATTGCTGTGATAAACAATAAAATTTATATACTCCTTCCACACTCAAACCATCATCTTGGTGATGCCACAATTCAGCCAGTCAGTCAAGTGACAGTGGATCAACCAGCTGACTGATATGTGTATGTGTGTGTTTGCCGTAATGTCACATGGGAGGAAAAGAGGTGGGTGAGTCAGCCACGAAGTAAAGCTCGGTGAGTGGTCTTCACATAAGTTCACCTCCAACACAAACACACCCATGCTCTTCAATTTTCTTATTTTATAGTTTTATATATTTTCTTTATTTCTAACATACATTAGAGTATTTTAATATTTACCCTTTTGTTCTGTAATAAAGAAAATGCTTTTACAAGAGTGGACTATAATACCCTTGTGATATAAGTTATATGTTTATTTACATGCTCAGACTTGAATTATGCATAGAGAAAACAATTATTTTTGTTAAAATTTGTCTTTATTTTGTATAAGTGACCAAATTACAATAGTATACATAAGTGCCACACTGTTTACTGTTTATGTAGCATTCCTCCATCACCTGTGTCACCTACCATTCCCCTGCATCATCTACCATGCCTCTCGCCTACTACAATGCTTCATTCTTCACCTGCAGTGCTGGTAAGTGTTACTTTTTTACATTTGGTAATTACATATACTCAAACAGTATATGGTCGATAATTTTTTATTTTTGTAGGAGGGGGGAAAGTGCCCCGATAAGTCGGAATTTGGGATAACTCGGCAAGGCCAGAGCCCCATATGTTTTGAGTTATCGAGGGTTTACTTTATCTATGGGTTTCTACTGTGAATCCATGTGTAGGATTGAGGGTCCATGGCACAGAGCTCCATTGCTTGGACCACTTCTGTATTGCTAAAGCGAGCGTCAGTGGCGACTGCTACATAGTCTGTATTATGTCACCTTTGATCTTTATATGCTTTCATTGTTGTAAATTATATGCTTTTGTTATTGCTGTTTATATCCCAACGATTTTCAGTTTTAAGGTTACAGCTACTTTTAGGGGTAAATCTCGTGATCTCAACTGAGGCTTCACAGCCAGTTGTAGAGGTTTTACTGTACATTTAGTACATTCAAGGTCTGGCATTTCAAATAACGGAAAAAAATTAAACAATCCATATCTGGTAATCCCCAGGTCCCTAGCATGCCAGATAAATAAGACATTCATTTTCATACATTTATTTATGCTTATACAGTGGTCCCTCGATTAACGAACGGTCCAATTAACAAAATTTCGGTTAACGAATTAGTTCCCATAAGGATTTTCAATTCCATTAACGAACAAAACTTCGATTAACGAAAGCCTTACGAGAAACACGCTTTGTTGTGCGCATCAGCTGATCAGCTAATCCGCCAATACAGTAATTGGTTCTATGTTTACATTCGTTTCCAGTGGAGTAAATATCAAGAAAGTTGAGCTCTTGAATATTTTAGCATTTTTGTATTAAAATTATTGGGTATTTTTATTTGGTTAACATATTGACAATATATACAGTACAGGGAACAGTTTTTGTGTGCCAATCAGCTGATCGAATCACTCACCAATGCTTCTCAGTTTAACTTTGTTTACAGTGGAGTGAACATCAGTTTGTTGGTCTCTTGAATATTTTTGCATTTTTACATTAATATTATTGGTCATTCTGAAATTTAGTTCTCATATTAATAATATACAGTGCAGAAATTATTATGAAACATGAAGAAGGCATTAGAACCAATGCACTCTGTAAAGAATATGGCATGTCATCATCGACTGCCTCTACAATCAGCTGTTTCATATGTAAACAAAGCTGTCGGGAATACGACATACACACCTCAAAGTAAGTTAAAATATAGTACAGTAATACCCCGATTTACGTGGTCAATTGAACCCGCGGAGGTCCGCGTAAAACGAGAAACACGTAAATGGAATAACAGAACATATGGGATTAATTGAAATAGAGACTGGGCCGACTCCCAAACTCCACTTTTTCGGACACAATACCTATGTTGTAGTAAATATAACATCTTAATTTTATGATGGTATGCACACACAATTAATATTTAAGAGAAATACAGTCGCCAGGTTAATGTCAATTCAAATAATGGACTCAACTTCCCACGCTCGCTGGCTCCTCCCTCTCTGAGAAATGTTTGGGTGAAAACACTAGATTTTAAGGTATAGTAATAAATAATACCTCAGGCTAAAGTTAGGATAATATAATTGACATTGCTGGATTCCTTGCAAGACCAGGAATATTTTGAATATACAGGTCATATTTTGCACAAAAGATAGCATATTTGCTCTGTGTAAACAAAATTCTTGCATTAGATCTAAAATTTGTATGTCTAATGTAAAATCCATGATGTTTACATTCAAAATGATCATCATATTGTAAGAATTCCAGCAATGTAAATTATAATCTGGCCGGGTAATTTGTATGAATTTTATGAGCTAAATAAAAAAAATTATAATTCACCCGCGTATATGAGTAGATGCACAGCGTAAGGTGGGAATTCCGGATCTGGTAGGGTACCGCGTAAATGTAGAAACGCGTAAAGCGGGGTGACTGTATGTATATATATACAGGGTGTCCCATAAATTTCCATACATAGGAAAAATAAATTTTATATGAAAATCCATTTTTATTTATATAATATGCTCTACATGACTACCATTCTGTTGAAAACACTCTTCAATGCGTGTCCTCCACTGCTGAAGAACACGTTCAAGCACAGCTGGAGTTATGCTTGTAATGGCGTTGGTGCTACGTTGTATGGAAACTTATGGGACACCCTTGTATATATATATATACACCTAGACCCCGACTTACGACTACGTGGACTTACGACCGTCGGGACTTACGACCGCCTCAGATATAGATAAAAAAAAAAAAAAAAAAAAAAATTATTTTTTTTCAAATGACACATGCATTTTCTATACCGAAACGTTTCCATTTAATGTAATCTCCATGTATAATTAGAAAATTATGGGGGCCCCATGTGCACGCAGCTGACTACATTAATGGTTAAGTGCTCAGTCACACTGTATCCATTCCTTATTATTTATTACTTTCACTGTACTGTATCCATTCATCATTATTCATTACTTTTACTGTACTGTATTTCATTGTAGATTTTTTATTAATTTTTTTTTTTTTTTTTTTTTTTTTTTTTTTTTTTTATCTATGTCAGACTTACGACTTGGATTTGGGTCCCTATCCCCGTCGTAAGTCGGGGTATATATATATATATATATATATATATATATATGCTATATATATATATATATATATATATATATATATATATATACAATCAACGACCTCACCAGCAAGGAATCGAACCCTCGACCTACTGGGTGTGACTAGGGAGCGCTTACCGGCTAGGCCACAAGGACACTAAAAGCAGTTCTAGACTCTGTTATATTTCACACAAAGCCTGTTCATCGAGCTGATGGCGCCGTGAACCTCATTGGGAAACTGCCCGTGCCTCGTATGTGGTGCCAGTAGCATTTTACCGAATCCAGCTGGTATGAAACGCGAGGTACATATATATACTTCATTTTTAGTCCATTTAACACGCGGACTTTGAACATACAATCAACGACCTCACCAGCAAGGAATCGAACCCTCGACCTACTGGGTGTGACTAGGGAGCGCTTACCGGCTAGGCCACAAGGACACTAAAAGCAGTTCTAGACTCTGTTATATTTCACACAAAGCCTGTTCATCGAGCTGATGGCGCCGTGAACCTCATTGGGAAACTGCCCGTGCCTCGTATGTGGTGCCAGTAGCATTTTACCGAATCCAGCTGGTATGAAACGCGAGGTACATATATATACTTCATTTTTAGTCCATTTAACACGCGGACTTTGAACATACAATCAACGACCTCACCAGCAAGGAATCGAACCCTCGACCTACTGGGTGTGACTAGGGAGCGCTTACCGGCTAGGCCACAAGGACACTAAAAGCAGTTCTAGACTCTGTTATATTTCACACAAAGCCTGTTCATCGAGCTGATGGCGCCGTGAACCTCATTGGGAAACTGCCCGTGCCTCGTATGTGGTGCCAGTAGCATTTTACCGAATCCAGCTGGTATGAAACGCGAGGTACATATATATACTTCATTTTTAGTCCATTTAACACGCGGACTTTGAACATACAATCAACGACCTCACCAGCAAGGAATCGAACCCTCGACCTACTGGGTGTGACTAGGGAGCGCTTACCGGCTAGGCCACAAGGACACTAAAAGCAGTTCTAGACTCTGTTATATTTCACACAAAGCCTGTTCATCGAGCTGATGGCGCCGTGAACCTCATTGGGAAACTGCCCGTGCCTCGTATGTGGTGCCAGTAGCATTTTACCGAATCCAGCTGGTATGAAACGCGAGGTACATATATATACTTCATTTTTAGTCCATTTAACACGCGGACTTTGAACATACAATCAACGACCTCACCAGCAAGGAATCGAACCCTCGACCTACTGGGTGTGACTAGGGAGCGCTTACCGGCTAGGCCACAAGGACACTAAAAGCAGTTCTAGACTCTGTTATATTTCACACAAAGCCTGTTCATCGAGCTGATGGCGCCGTGAACCTCATTGGGAAACTGCCCGTGCCTCGTATGTGGTGCCAGTAGCATTTTACCGAATCCAGCTGGTATGAAACGCGAGGTACATATATATACTTCATTTTTAGTCCATTTAACACGCGGACTTTGAACATACAATCAACGACCTCACCAGCAAGGAATCGAACCCTCGACCTACTGGGTGTGACTAGGGAGCGCTTACCGGCTAGGCCACAAGGACACTAAAAGCAGTTCTAGACTCTGTTATATTTCACACAAAGCCTGTTCATCGAGCTGATGGCGCCGTGAACCTCATTGGGAAACTGCCCGTGCCTCGTATGTGGTGCCAGTAGCATTTTACCGAATCCAGCTGGTATGAAACGCGAGGTACATATATACTTCATTTTTAGTCCATTTAACACGCGGACTTTGAACATACAATCAACGACCTCACCAGCAAGGAATCGAACCCTCGACCTACTGGGTGTGACTAGGGAGCGCTTACCGGCTAGGCCACAAGGACACTAAAAGCAGTTCTAGACTCTGTTATATTTCACACAAAGCCTGTTCATCGAGCTGATGGCGCCGTGAACCTCATTGGGAAACTGCCCGTGCCTCGTATGTGGTGCCAGTAGCATTTTACCGAATCCAGCTGGTATGAAACGCGAGGTACATATATATACTTCATTTTTAGTCCATTTAACACGCGGACTTTGAAGTCCGCGTGTTAAATGGACTAAAAATGAAGTATATATATGTACCTCGCGTTTCATACCAGCTGGATTCGGTAAAATGCTACTGGCACCACATACGAGGCACGGGCAGTTTCCCAATGAGGTTCACGGCGCCATCAGCTCGATGAACAGGCTTTGTGTGAAATATAACAGAGTCTAGAACTGCTTTTAGTGTCCTTGTGGCCTAGCCGGTAAGCGCTCCCTAGTCACACCCAGTAGGTCGAGGGTTCGATTCCTTGCTGGTGAGGTCGTTGATTGTATGTTCAAAGTCCGCGTGTTAAATGGACTAAAAATGAAGTATATATATGTACCTCGCGTTTCATACCAGCTGGATTCGGTAAAATGCTACTGGCACCACATACGAGGCACGGGCAGTTTCCCAATGAGGTTCACGGCGCCATCAGCTCGATGAACAGGCTTTGTGTGAAATATAACAGAGTCTAGAACTGCTTTTAGTGTCCTTGTGGCCTAGCCGGTAAGCGCTCCCTAGTCACACCCAGTAGGTCGAGGGTTCGATTCCTTGCTGGTGAGGTCGTTGATTGTATGTTCAAAGTCCGCGTGTTAAATGGACTAAAAATGAAGTATATATATATATATATATACAGTCAACCCTCACTTTACGCGGTTAATTCAACCCACGGCGATCCTCGTAAAGTGAACAACATAACATATGGGATTAATTGAAATAGAGACCGGGCCGACCCCCCAAACTCCACTTTTTCCCGACACAATACGTACGTTTTACTAAAAATAACATCTTAACTTTATGATGGTATTCACCCACACATAATATAGAAAGGAATAGTCAATAAACTGAAGGTTAGGTTAGAAAAAACAAGGTTTGGGGTTAACACTTACGTTAGTAGAAGAGATGGGTCGGCGTACGGGAATGGAGGCTGGTTCCGAGGCAGAGGGCAGGCTACTGGCCCTCAGGTGAGTCACCATCACTGTCATCCACACTTGTCAGGGCCTCCCTTACAAATCCCTCAAAGTCATCATCACTGTCTCTACCTCTGTCACTATCACTGGCTTGGGCTGGCTGTGGTGGGTTGCGGGCGAAGAACTCTGTTATGCTTTGCTGACGGCTGGTGTTTATGTTGTTGTGATAAACCTTGATGTAGGGCTCCATAGTCTGCAACAGCTGGGTAGTGAAGATTTCATACCTGTTTGCGTCAGGGTTGTCGGAAAGGAGGAGCTTGACTTTCTCGATACACTCGATGGCACCCCTAACATTACTATGGGATAAGCGGCGTTCTTCTTGGGATGACGCACCACCTGCCTCTTCACTGACGTCATCATCATCTACCACCTCGTCGGTAGTCACATCAGGATCCCTTATCACCTCCAGGATGTCGTCGTTGGTGGTCTCGGAGAAGCCTGCAGCTGTAACACTCTGCGCAGCTTCTCTGGCAAGGTCCACTGCTGCTGCAACAGTCTGAACATCACCAGTCACAGATTGACTCTGCCTAACGGCCGGAATGCCTTGCAACACATGTCTCCATGCGTGACGAACAGTTGCTACAGACAGCTGATCCCATGCCTCCACCAAGAAGTCCACAGCTTTCTTCATGTTGAATATTCTCCAGAATTGTTTTAAAAGTACTTGTTGCTTTGCCAACTGTTGATCCTCGTCGTCTTCTCTCTTGCTATCGGTGGTGGTGTCACTCAGGTTACGCAACTCTTCCCTGGTGTTGGTGTAGTCGTTCAGGAGCTTGAATTTTTTAGTAGAGAATGCAGCTTTTACATTACAGATTAACTCTTGGTCCATGGGCTGTAATATAGACGTAGTGTTGGGAGGAAGGAAGACCACTTTTACGTTGGGGTGACGATCTAACAGTAGGGGCGAGTGTCCTGGTGCGTTGTCCAGCAGCAACAAAATCTTGAATGGCACATTCTGTTGCTCACAGAATTTCTTCACATCGGGAACGAAACAGTCATCAAACCAGGAGAGGGACAGTGTAGAGAACATCCACGCCTGACGTGCGGTCAGCTAGTGGACATTTAGCTTGGTCATGTCCATGCTCTTGTAGGAGTGCGGCTTGCGTGCTGTGTGGATCACCAATAACTTGAGCTTACAGGTACCGGAGGCATTGGTGGTAAACAGGACGGTGATGCGTTCCTTCTGCAACTTCCGGCCCAGAATCTTGCTGGCATTCTTCACAACGAAGGTCTTGGAAGGTAGCTTTTTCCAAAAAAGACCAGATTCGTCCATGTTAAACACCTGGTCGTTGGTGTACTGTCCTTCCTCCATAATCTCACGTAAAAACGGAGGAAATTCCCTAGCCGCAACACGGTCAGCACTAGCTTCTTCACCACCAATGTTGATATTGGTGATCTTGTTCCTCTTCTTAAACCTCTGTAACCACCCAGAGGAAGCACTAAAGGGTTTGGGCTCTGTAATTCCCATCTTTCGTGACACTGCAGCATACAGTTCACGTGCGTACTCCTTAACTGAGCGCGTGTCCACCGCCATGTTCCGTCGCGCCTGACGCACCAAGTAGCTCACAAGTAATTTTTCCGTCTTGAGAAGCACCTGGTTGTGGCAATACTTGATCATAGAAGCACCTGTAGACTTTGTGATGTTCATATGCTCCTTTATCTTGGCTGCATCCTTCTTAATTGTCCTGATCGTAGACTCGTTAACACCATGCTGGCGCGCGAGATCAACCTGTCCTGTTCCTTTCCCCAACTCTTGTATGATCTTATACTTAATTTCGTAGCTTAAGGAACGTTGTGTCTTCTTTGGCTTAGGGCGGCTGGGTCCAGGTAAGGAAAGGTTTCTCTCTGGGGGCGGTGGTCCGGCGGAAGCCATTTTACAGAACAATGGATGCACGATTACATGGTGTGGCCTGGAGGGATGAAACTGCTGCGGCTAGGCCAAGCGTCGTCTTTCCTCCCTCCCCCGGGTGGACACGTCATATTACTTTAAACCAATCACAGCTAGCAGCGGAGGGAGGTAAGGATGCATGGCCCAATTACAGTCCGATACGTCATATGACGTCACTGATAACGCAACAAAGACACACACTGCGCAACCTACTCGCACCGCTTACACAACATGGCGGAGGGCGGGAGGTTTGGATCCAAAAATGGCACGGCTTGCCAGCTGCTCTCTGCGTAAAGGGGTACACACACCGCGGAATGTGAGCATTCCGGTTTCGGCAGGGTACCGCGTAAACGTGGAAACGCGGAATGTGGGACCGCGTAAAGCGAGGGTTGACTGTGTATATATATATATATATATATATATATATATATATATATATATATATATATATATATATATACAGTGACCCCTCGGTTAACGAACTCAATCCGTTCCAGAAGGTCGTTCGTTAACCGAAAAGTTCGTTAACCGAAACCATTGTTTCAATGGGTTTTTGGGTAATTGGTTCCAGCTCACCGAAAATTTCCTAAATTCAACAAAAATGGTAGAAAAGTTCACTTACTTTGAGGTGTATTTGTAGAAGGCTCCTGGATGATGATGATGATGGGATTTAGAATGGGGGTGGAGGAGAAGGAAGAAGAGAAGGCATTGGGGTGGAAGAGAAGTCACCCCATGGTGTAATTCAAGATTATTTTCTTTAAATCAACACTGCACTGCATTATATATTGTCAATATGTAAAATATATTTCAAAATGACCAATAATTTGCTTGGAAACACAGAAAAAAAGCATTTAGTTGAAGAGAGTCTCAAGCAAGATGTTACCTCCAGTGAAAACAGAGAGACTAACGCCTGTTTGCTGTGTTAAGAGGTTGGATGCCGCGCATTAAACTAGTCACTTTACCTTCAATTATGTTCAATAATTGTTAAAATGACTAAAAAATTTAATATTAAACTTTTAAAATTATTGAATAGTATAAACTTCTTGATATTTACTAAAATAGTAAGGAATTTAAGCCCTAGAACCGATTAATGTATTGGCGGACTGATACTAAAGCTGGTTGCCTGGTCAGTGCAAGCGAAAACATGTTGAGGTCGGTTCGTAAGAAATTCGTTAACCGAATTTTTGTTCGTTAACCGAATTGAAGATCCTTATGGAAGGCAGTTCGTTAACCGAAATTTCGTTAACCGAGGCGTTCGTTAAACGATGGGTCACTGTATATATATATATATATATATTATAAAAGGAATAAAAGAGCTGTATGCACTGGTTATATATACCACTGTGGTGATGTGTGTCATGTTGTTGTACAGTAGCAGATACAGCTTGAGTAAATATGGGTACAGTAATCACTTAGTTCACTACCTTTTTTCAAGCTTTTTAAGTTCCTTAGGATTATACTTAAAACTAGTTTTTCTTCATTAATGACACTGTAATAGCAGCACCCAGTGTATTTGGCCTACATGGAGGATGCACACAGCACCTCTAGTGGCCAAAAATTGAACCACAGGCAAAGTGGCATCAAATTTAAACAGATTTTCTTGTGTTTTTTTCATGTGATTAGACATTACTTCCTGGAAATTGATCCCACAAAAAAAAATAAGACAATTGCTTGAGAGTTCCGGATGGTTAAATGCCTGATATCTGAGGTTATACTGTACATATTTAATCAATGAAATTATAAACACTTTTGAATGATAATGACCCATTGAGCTGCTGCAGCCTCCTGATCCTTAGAAGGTGTTGACTATTGCTGGTGTAATATAAAACAAGCCATATAACAAATACGAAATAAGTAATATGAAAATTTTTAATAAGTACTATATATTGAATGAAAGAGGTGTGGTAAATGATAACACTGTCAATTGAGATGCATATACACAATGAAGTGAACAAGATGAGAACCACTTGGTAGACCTGATCCAGCAAACATTCCCGCTTCTCTGGTCTAGAAATATGCAATTGCCATGGGAGCATGTGGATATTTAAAATTGAATACTGTACCATAGTTGGTAAATCAGTGTACGTACTGTACAAAATATAAAACGTGGATAACCTGTATTAAAAACGGTGGTTGGCGAGGAATTACTGTTTAATCAAGTTGCAATGTTTCTTTATTAGTACAGGTAGTAGGTTTTGGAAATAAGGCCTTAAATTATAGTGTGTATTCTCCATATCCTCTCATACTGAAGGAAATGGATTGGGAAAGGGATTCTATGTTTAGAAATACCAATACCAGTACTTAAAAGTGATACAGTTCAAATCAGTCCTGGATCATATTCCTGGCCGACCCCACATGAAAAGTCTCTGTGTATTTATGTCTCAGGGTGGATGGGAAAAGATAATTAGTATACAGTATTGTAATTAGTAACTGGGCCCACAGACTGCTATGGTATTGCATTTTTACGGCCCTGTACTCACTGTGTATGGATACAATGTACTGTACTTGCATGATCAAATTATAAACTACTTTTGTTTGTGTGTGAACAAAGCAAAATAATTAAACGAAAATATTCTTTATAGTATTATATGTAAATCTTAGTTTGTGTGTATCACTGGACTAAGGTACAGTACATGTACAGGTGTGGACAAAAATAATTCAGTAGGAAGGGAGTGTAAGTTGTGCCTGCCTCATAATTGAACTAAAAAAGAATGTGATTTGGAAAGAATCGCAGACTTTTAATCGCCACCTCTATGGGATGTTCGAAGTCTCCACCTACCCCTACCTTCCCATACACCACCTCCCTCCCTTCCTGCCTGCTGAATTCTTTTTGTTCATATCTGTACATCCTTACATTTGTTCCTAGAATTTTTTTTTGTTTTAACATTAGTATTGTAATCAGATGACCATACTTTTTAAGGATATTATACAAAATGTCTCTTGCCCTTAAGGTAATTGTAATACTCTTAAATTTGTCGTTTTTTTTACTGTATTTTACGGCATATAAGACGCACTTTTTTGTCTGAAAAATAGCTCCAAAATCAGCCTGAGTCCTATATGTGAAGTTGATGCCTCCTGTAAGCTAATGAATCCCCCAGTTGCTGTCTCCAACAGGCTAAATTCTACCTAATCCAACTTCAGATTTAAAAATATGTTACAGTATTGCTTGCTTAAACATTTAATTATTTGTTATTAAATAAAAAAAAATATTACAGTATTGGAAATATAATAGCATGATTTATAACTACTGTACTCTTCAAAGGTAGCTAAGCAGTAACCATTTCTGAACTCTTACAAGCATTACAATCTATTAATGCCATACCTGCAACATTTATTTTTATATCTACAAACACCTGATACAAATGAAGAGTTACATATTACTTTCTGTTCATATTTAACGAGTATGTCTGTTAACATCGCTGGCAGCTTTGTAGCCAGGTTAGACTCCTCACTATAACCACCAGGCTACTGGTGTTATGGTTGTTTTTCATCTCGTATTTTTGGGTAGGTTTACTTAACTTTCTTCATTTATTTTTACTCACTTAAATACACATACCATCCTACATACATATTGTGAAAAAAGTACAAGAAATAATTGACCTAAGGGCAAACACATAAAAGGAATATACATTTCTTTGCACACGAGTTAGCTGGCTTAGTGGGGGAGCGGGAGGACGGCTGGGCGGTTAGTGGTGGGGGAGCATTGCTAGGGACTTGGCAGAGGTAGCGACTGCATTACTATGGTGACTGTGTTAAACTTTCATCTGTCTTTTATTTACTAGTTTGGCAATTCAGTATTTTTGGTTGTAACTTATTTATTGGTAGGGTATTATTTTTATTTATTCCTCACATTTACTGGTCCTGTATATATTATTATAAGAAAACTATGACTACAGGATGAAAATCAACACAAAAGTTTTTTCCTAAATACTTCCTTGCTAAAATGGGAGGGTGTGTCTTATTTGGTCGTGTGTCTTATATGCTGTAAAATGCAGTAAGTTATTATTTTGAGTTTATTAAAAATTTTATCCATATATATTTTTTTTAAGGAAAACTGTCTTTGCATATGATTCATAATAGCTGAACACCATAATCATGTATCATCAAGGTTGTGGGGAAAACCTATAAACATTAACCATAAAATAAAAATAATTCACTTCGATACACATACATGCAGAGTATTTAATTTCATTGGAACAGAATCTAAATTTCATTGAATTCAGTTCATGGAAAATTTAATGGAAAGTATTTAGCTGATAATCATTTATACAGTAGCATCAAAACTCCATTTACATGTAGTTTTTTACTTCACTTTATTTTTGCTTCTTTAGAATGCAAGTAAGCCATCCTTTACATTTGAAAAAAAAAGCAATAAATTGATTCTCAAGGTAAATCTACAGAAATTTTATTAACATTACAAAAAGAGAATGAATTGAGTCTTGCAGATACTGTATAGATGCTATTAAAACCCTTCCAGGGCTATGTTGTTTACTTTATCTCGAGTTTAAAATTTTCATGATAACCAGGTTTGTATAGGTTCACCTTCGACTGCCATCAAAACCCTGACAGAGTCCATTTTCAGCTAATATATTCTAAATCAAAATGATTCTGTGAGAGGAAGAATTTGCCTTGTTAGACAATTATTTCTTCTTTGAATGCTCTCTGTTATGCCATAAATTTAAAATATCTAATTGTGTTTCTTGGATAAATGCAATTACTGTCTCAAGTACCTACATCCCTAAATACTGATGATATGGTCAGAGCAATTAATACATACTGTACTTCAGCCTAGTGGATAAAGTATATTCCTGGTGTAATGAATTATAAATCATGGCAGTACTGTATATCCAGTTGCCTTTTTCATCATCCAGTCTTTACCTTATTCTTGGCAACCGCAGGTTTCTTATCATGGACAGATTTCTAGATGTTATTTATTTGATAATTCTGACTAATGCAAAAGATACGACATAAGTTTAATATAATGTAGCTTTAATCACAATTTTCTACTCTTGGAAGATGGCTTTTGCCAAACCTCCTTCAAGCACCTCAGTCAAGAAACAAAAGATTACAGGAGTGGGAGCACAACACAGTATACATGTTATTCATTTGACTTGTCTCTCAGAATGGATGACAAAAATCCATCACTATTACCTGTTTTGTATAAAATTGTAAACCATATATAAACAGTGCATATTTCATCACCCAATGCGTAGATTATGGGCAGCAGTTAGGTTGTTGCTCCAGGTGGGCACTTTTACAAACTTGTAATATTACACACAACTCAGGAGTTCATCCATGTTTATGGACTTAGGATCATGCATCAGATGCTCATTATTTGTCACACACTCGTGGATTTGTTCAACAGATGAGCAGATGCTAAAATTATTAGCTGGGTATATTTTTGACATGAATTTTAATATGCCACAAAATGTGAATGCCATTAGCTGATGCATTTTGTGACAAAAAGTTACTGTGTAAGAGATGGTATAAAAGCAGAGAAATTTTATTTTTCAGCTGACATTGTGTGGAGTGTCTGCTGCTTACACAGGGAGAAAAGAGAATATATCCAAACCTGAATGTTTAAATGCATTCATGGGCACTGTTGATCATACCATATGTTTATTAGTACAGTAAATATGCTACTGTTTATGTCATGTATATAGATGTATGATAGGTCAAAAAAGTTAGGGATGAATTTATGATAACCAACTTTTCATTTCTATCACAAGCCACTCAAAGTATTGTATTTAGTGGCTGTGTCAGAAAAAGTCCCATAGATATTCATTTTAGAATATCGCCCATATGTTGTTGACAGGAGATTCCTATGTGTCTGCACCAATCTTTCAATAAAAGGACTGAGACCAGAACTTTGGAACACCCATTAAAATGTCAGTTATCTTGTACAGTTCTGACAGCAGAATAGGCAAGTCACTCTTCAAGCTGTTTCATGACTTTTGCTATGTTCCAGACTTTGGTTGTCACTTCTTCACACCTTGAATCAGGTGTTATCAGATGTCCAGTAGGTGCAACTTGGTATTATAACTGCCTCCAGAATGCTCCTTTGATTGGAGTATGTGTCAACTGTGTATTATAGATTTCAATTAAATAACATGATGTAAAAATTATCTCTTGTTTTTGTTTACCATTTATTCTCAGTTGTTTTGCTGAATTTGTTTAAGCGATATTAAGACTAATATTAGATGGAAGGGTATTACAATACTGTAATCATATGCCAACAATACTGGTTACATTCTAGAATTCACCCACGGTTAGTAAGGACTCTGAATAATGGGAAATATGGGTTTTGAAGAAATGATCAGAGTTGTACAGTAACTAAATAAAATTACTTGAGTACTGTACTCAAGTAACATTTTGGGGTATTTACTTTTTAAAAAGAGCTCAAAATTCTAAGTACTTATACTTTTAGTTATGTTTTTTTTAATAGTTTTACTCCAGTACAATTGAAAAAAAATAAAATATTCATTACATGCAAACTACAATAATAATATATTTTTTAATTAATAACTAATGGTAATTATTAACCATAGTAAAAAGAATTGTGTGGGTGGAGCCGTGAAGGGTACAGTGTGGGTCACATATCTAGAGGTCTGGTGACGTCAGGTCAGGTGGCAGTGGCTATGACAGCGGACTTTCCCTTTGATCTTCATGTGTTCGTTAGCACCTTGACCACCCACCTCCCCTAGCCTACCCTCTTATCACTCCCTCCCTCATCGAATCCCCTCTCTTCATCCCCCACCTTTCCTTCAGGGGCTTGGTCTTCCCGTTAGACGTCACTTGTTCTTTGCATATACTGTACCTGTACTTAGAGTGAATTTCAAAGAGGCTGTGATTCTAAAATGGTTTACATAAATCAATCTTAGATATAAAGCCTGTATCTATCATATGTGTGAGAATGAGTGTATTTAAAATTCTGCTTAACCCTTAGGCCTTGGGTGACGTTCCAGAAAGTCTGACCAGCGCGCCCCGGGTGACGTTCCAGAACGCGTGCCTTTTCCCGCCACTATTTAAATGCCCAGTGCTGGTTATCAGATTCCCCTGTGACTATTTGGCTGTCATGCCACACCTCGGCTACAGGGAAGCTTCCTGAACGTAATTTCCTACTTTTGCTTGTCCATTTTATCATGTTGTATCAAAGTAATATTGCTAAAAGTAGTGTAGTAGTGTTGTAGTGTAGCATTATTGAAAGATAATGCTATGATTATGTTATAAATGTATTTATTTGTGTAATTATTATTATTTTATGTATTACTTGCTCTACCAAACACAAAGAGAGCCAGAGAGCTGGTGTCTATTTTATCATGTTGTATCAAAGTAATATTACTAAAAGTTGTGTAGTTTTATTTAAGTTTAGTGTTAATAGATGATAATGCTACGATTATGTTATAAATGTATTTGTGGAATTATTATTCCGATAATTATTTGTATGACCTACATGCTCTCCCAGACATAAAGCCTGATGACCGACTGTGTGTGTGTCACTGAGCACTTCTTATGAAGGGTAATGCAAATAAAATAAATTCTAAATGAATTATTTATAGGAAATAATTATTATAATCAGTAAATAAAAGCATTATTGGCCAACTCGGACACAAAGGCAAGCATAAAAATGACCCCTAAGTGCGTAGTGACAGCGAATGCTCGACGTAAAAAAAAATTTCCCCTTATTTGTCTCGTCACTGAGGCACCACAGAAGAATATAAAGGGACAATGTATAGTTTTTCTTATGTCTTTTTATGGTTTATCATTTTAAAGGTTAAAAATTATTTTTGGAAAAGTTGATTTTTCCCATTTTACCCCGCACTGGGGGTAAAGCCAGCGGCACCCTAGCCCGGGATGTAAGGGTTAAATAACTAGGTACCACTGTAACCCCCCCCCCCCCCCCCCCCAGCACCTGCTACATGTCAATTGTGGTGCAAAAAATTCAGTCACTCATCATTTAGAATCGAAAAGTAACGTCACCACAGCTACAACCCAATTAGAGGGACAGCTCACTTTGAGTCACAGTCAGACTCAGTCACTATGGAGGAAACAATCATCCACAAACTCTTCAACTGAAAGAGCTTGATAGCTACTTGGCATGCCCAGGGGATGGAATGAAAGCTACTGAAGTCTTTCCCGACATTATGCGACTTATCTCTCAAACTTAACACCCCACTACCTGCATCTGCTGCTCGTGAGCATCTGTTTAGTCATGCTAGGTTTATTGTTTATTATTTAATTAATTTATTACATCACAGGGGACAACAAGCCTAGTCACAAGACCATGCGGTCGGACACTAATACTGTACATTGATACAGTAAAAGTCCAAAAATGCGGATGCCAGAAATCCGGACCACCCGAGAATCCGGACTTTTCGAAAACTCAAACTTTTTTTTTTTTTTTTTTTAGCTGGCTTTTGTGTGTATGTGCGCATGCGTGAGCGCCACAGCTGCACAGCGACAACAAGCGATCGCCACTTTAAAACGAGCAATCAAACTGTGACAATGTATGTAATTTTGAGTCCTACTCTTTCCATTTACAGAGCCCATAATAATGGCTCCTGAAGTAGATAAACTCCGTTGTGTGAAGAGAAAGAAGAACACGTTGAAATTGAGTGACAAACTTTAAATAATTAAAATAGAATATGGTGTGAGCCATACTGTTCTAATGGAAACATACAACATTGTAAAGTCTACAATTTATGATATAAAGAAGGCAAAGAATAAAATTCTAGAATTCACTGCTTTTTCTTTAAAACTGCTCATTTTGATAAATACAGCATGCTATATTTGCTAATGAATACAATATCAAAATGTATCTGTTCATCTCTTCTTTATTCCTCCTTAAATTTGAATTTTAAAAGTACTGCCTGAGAATCCGGAAAATCCGAAAATCTGGACCGACCCAATCCCCAAGCAGTCCGGATTTTTGGACTTCTACTGTACTTGTGTCTCGCTGGACAAGCTTTGACTTGTAATATAGGTAGCGTACAAGAATTAAATCTAGATTATTACGAATACGTAATAAATGCAATAGTGTTGAAAGATGTTAATGTTGGGACAGTTACAGAGTTTACATGAAAAGAAGTGTTGGTCATCCCCCACTTCAGATACTTGCCAGATAGGTGTGTATCCTAACCTAATGCCAGCAGAGACATTATGTCTGCGGACCATAAATCCACGTTGACGATACTTGTGTGGATATGGAAGAAAGTGATCATAGTGTTGGATGGATATATTTTCAGTGCGTTCTCTATCCCTCCGATGGATTGTAGGGAGAAGAGCGGCTGAATGAATTTTCTTTTGGTAAGTCACGTTAGGCTATATTTAGGTCAATAAGATCCTGATTAGACAGCCCTAATTTCGAGAATCAGCAATTGAATAATCTCAATAATATGATTTGCAAATAAACATGTGCAATCCTGTGTCTTTTATTTTTATCTTTAGTTAACTACTTTTTTAGAATTTACTGTGGATTTATTTTAATATTTGAGACGATTAAAAATTTTTTGTTTCTTTACTTGAGTACAGTATACTCTCGATTTAGCGGAAGGCATTTTATTTGTATTTTTCACTTTATTTAGTAAACTAGTTCACTAAATCGAGATTAATTCCGTTAATACGCTCATACCTACGGAGACAACTCACACACATGATACAGTAAAACCAACTGTACTTCAGCCTGCGGCGAATATACTAAATGTATAAAAACGATAAATAATGATATAAAGTAATTACTGGAAAATCTTAGAAAATGGCAAGAAAAGTACTCCAAACCTTTCTGCTCCGGGCCGGGGGACAAAGGTGTCCAGTGTTATGAAAGATTGCACCATGTTTAGCCGCATCCTCATATGGTTGGTGCGTGGGTGGGAAGAGTGAAGTGCTATGTCCAAGACACTTGCACAGCACACACATTAACAGTACTACTAAACTATAGTTTTATAACATTTGACTATAATTTCTATTTTAAAATTAATTGATACATGATGGCTTGATTTGGCTACTTTTGCACTTAAACAAGTGATCAGTGAATAAACCAGGGCATATGGAAACGCATTATACAGTACACTAGTGGTGTCACGAAGCTTCGCAACTGCATCCACAACACATAAATTATCACAACCTGTACTCAAAAGTTAATTAATAAAAATTTTGTGTTTTGTGCAAACTATGGGATGTTTATGCTCAAATTAATTGCAATATTGCAATAATTCCAGCAATGCAAGTTATATTCTGCCAATTCACGTCAGAGATACCTTTTAAGTGAAAGACTTAAACTCCCTATCTTCTATAATCCTGAGTCCCTCCTGACCCCTCCACTGACAACTATGCACCCAGCTCCAGGCTGTCAACAGCCAATCTACCCTTCCACCCTCCTCCCAGCCAGCAGGGGAGGCAGATAGCAGTGGTGATAGCGATTAATTGGATGAAGGTGATTTTAGGCTTGAAGTTTTTCTTTTATAAAATGCCACAGATTTGACTTAACAGAATATAACTTGCATTGCTGGAATCTGTGCAGAAGACCTCCTCTTAAGAAACTCCTCCACAGCAACTCCTCTACCAAGCAGCAACTTCCCAGTATATTTACATTTTTAGTAATAAATAATACCTCAGACTAAAGTTAGGATAATTTAATTGACATTTCTGGATTCTTTGCAGGTCAGGGAATATTTTGAATGTAAACTTCTTATATTTTGCACAAAAGATAAAATATTTGCTTTGTGTAAACCAAATTATTACATTAGATCTAAAATTTGTAGGTTTAATGCAAAATCCATGATGTTTATATTCAAAATGATCATCTATTGTAAGAATTCCAGCAATGTAAATTATATTCTGGCCGGGTAATTTGTATGAATTTTATGAGCCAAATAAATTTTTTTTACTTCACCCGCGTATATGAGTAGATGCACCGCGTAAAATGAAATTCCGGTTCTGGCGAGGTACCGCGTAAATGTAGAATCGCGTAAAGCGAAACCGCGTAAATCGGGGTGTGTGTGTGTGTGTATATATATATATATATATATATATATATATATATATAAACCGCGTAAATTGGGGTATATATATATATATATATATATATATATATATATATATATATATATATATATATATATATATATATATATATATGTATATATGTATATATATATATATAATGCCATTGTGAGTTTCCTTTCTCACCTCCATCCTTAGTGTGAGATCTCCTACATGTACGTATGTATGTGAGCCTAACAAAGAGAAATTAGACAACTGGCCACATACTCTACACTACAGGACCACCAATTTGAAGAATCGATGAACTAGTGTGAGAAAGAAGCATGGAATAATTTCAAGAATGTTGTGTATAGTTTTTCAGGCAATAGAAAAGATCCAAACTATCAAAACATTGTTTAAGGTATGTTGAGTAACTTTAAAAACATGGGTTGCAATATGAGTGTAAAAGTGCATTTCTTACCTTCCCATCTTGAGTATTTTCTTGAAAATTTAAGTATAGTATAGTCTGCATTTACGCGGTCAATTGAACCCGTGGAGTACCGCGTAAAACGAGAAACGTGTAAATGAAATAACAGAACATGTGGGATTAATTGAAATAGAGAATGGGCCGACCCCTAAACTCCACTTTTTGCGACACAATACGTACGTTGTAGTAAAAATAGTATCTTAATTTTATGATGGTATGCACACACACATAATATAGAAGAGAAATATCAATAAGAGAATAATATACTGTACCAGGTAAAAGAAAAATCAAGGTTTAACACTTACGTTAGTAGAGGAGATCGGTCGGCATATGAGGATGGGGGCTGGTTCCAAGGCAGAGGCCAGATTACTGGCCCTCGGGTGAATCACCATCACTATCCACCATAGTTGTCAGGGCCTCCCTGACAAACCCCTCAAAGTCACCATCACTGTCACTATCACTGGCTTGGGCTGGCTGTGGTGGGTTGCGGGCGAAGAAGTCAGTGATGCTACGCTGACGGCTAGTGTTGATGTGGTCGTGATACATCTGTATGTACTGCTCCATACTTTGATCTAGAAGGTTATTGAAGACTTCATACCGGTGAATGACATGGTCTTTTGAAAGGGTGAGCTTTAGTTTCTCGGCAAACTCGATGGCATCCCGTACATCACCATGAGTTAACTTCTGTTGTTCTCGGGTATGCCGCACCACCTGCCTCCTCACTGACGTCATCGTCTTCTAACATCTCGTCGGAAGTCACCTCAGGATCCCTGATTACCTCCATGATGTCGTCATTGGTGGTCTCGGAGAAGCCTGCAGCTGTAACACTCTGTGCAGCTTCTCTTGCAAGGTCCACTGCCACTGCAACAGACTGAACCTCACCAGCCACAGGATGACTCTGCCTCCCACCTGGGATACCCTGCAACACATGCCGCCACACATGACGAATCATTGCCACAGACAGCTGCCCCCATGCCTCCACCAAGAAATCAACAGCTTTCTTTACGTTAAACATTTTCCAAAACTGTTTAACTTGCACTTCATGCTCCGCCAACTCTTGTTCTGCATCCTCGTTGTCGTCGCTCTCGCTATCTGTGCCACTCATCCTTGGTGTTGGTACAGTCGTTCAGGAGCTTAAACTTCTTTGCAGAGAATGCAGCCTTAGCGTTGCATATCAACTCCTGGTCCATGGGCTGGATTAACGACGTAGTGTTGGGAGGAAGGAAGACCACTTTTACATTGGGGTGACGATCCAACAGTAGGGGCGAGTGTCCTGGTGCGTTGTCAAGCAGCAACAAAATGTTGAATGGCACATTATTTTGTGCGCAGAATTTCTTGACGTCAGGAACAAAACAGTCGTCAAACCAGGAGAGGGACAGACCAGTGAACATCCACGCCTTACATGAGGTTAGCCAGTGGACATTTAGCTTTGTCATGTCCATGTTCTCGTAGGCGTGCGGCTTGCGGGCTGTGTGGATCACCGACAACTTGAGCTTACAGGTACTGGAGGCATTGGTGGTAAACAGGACGGTGATGCGCTCCTTCTGCAATTTCCGGCCCCGACACTTGCTGGCAGACTGGACAACGAAAGTCTTGGAAGGTAATTTTTTTCCAAAACAGACCGGATTCTTCCATGTTGAACACCTGGTCGTCGGTGTACTGTCCTTCCTCCATAACTTCTCGTAAGAATGGAGGAAAATCCATGGCGGCAGCACGGTCAGCACTGGCTCCTTCACCAACAATGTTAATGTTGGTAATCTTGTTCCTTTTCTAAAACCCTTGCAGCCACCCAGAGGAAGCAGTGAAGGGTTTGGGCTCTGCAATTCCCATCTTGCGCGCCACTGATGCGTACAGTTCACGTGCGTAGTCCTGCACTGCCCGCGTGTCGACCGCCATGTTCCATCTTGCCTGACGAATTAAGTAGCTCACCAGCAAGTTCTCAGTCTTGAGCAGCACCTTATTCTGACAGTACTTCACCATTGAAGCACCTGCAGACTTGGTGATGCTCATGTGTTCTTTAATCTTGGCAGCATCCTTCTTGATCGTCCGGATCGTAGATTCGTTCACGCCATGCTGGCGCACGAAATCAACTTGTCTCATTCCTTTCTCTAAATTTTGCACGATCTTGTACTTAACTTTGTAACTTAGGGCACGTCGTATCTTCTTGGGCTTCGAGCGGCTGGGTCCAGGTAAATCAAGGTTTTTCTGGGGTGGTGGGGGTTCAGCGGATGCCATTGTTGAACAGATTAGCGAGCACAAGAGAGATCAGTATATGCTGGGACTGAGAACAATGAGACTGACGCGGCTGGGTCAGACACTTCCCTCCCATGCCAGGCCACGTCATATAACATTAGACCAATCACAACTAGCGGCGGAGGGAATGCATGGGTGGTAAGGATGCGTGGCCCAATCACAGTCCGATATGTCATATGACGTCAGCAATAACGCAACAGCGACATACTGCGCATCCATCTCCGCGCCGCTTCCCGCGTATGGTCGAGAATGGACCGCTTGAATAAAAAATGGCGTGGAGCATCTGGACCTCCAGCCGCTCTCCGCCTAATTAAAGCATTTGCATTCTGGCAAGGCACCGTGTAAATGACCGAACGCGTAAACAAAATCTGCATAAATGCAGACTACTGTAGTTTAAGTGAAGAGCAAGGTGAAAGATTTCACCAGGACATTAAGGAAATGGAAAAGAGGTATCAAGGAAGGTGGAATGTGAACATGATGGCAGACTACTGCTGGATGCTGAAGAGAGATTATGCCAGTGAAAAGACTGCCAGAAATGGAAAAAAAAATAAAGTTTTACCCATCCTAGAAGCCTCATATTATGTTCACACATATTCATATACTGTACAGTACATAATTTATTTCTAGATTTGCAGGCAAATAGCCTAAATCACAATAATCTTTAGGTTTAGTTAACTTTAAAGCCGACTGAATTGTTTTATTTGTATTATCTCGTAATATTTGTATGTTGTATTTGTGTAAGTTATATTATCTTGTCTTATATGTAATAAAGTGTGACTTGCTAGAGCAAAACAAAGTTTATTTTTTAAATCCTTGATAAAAAAATGAATCAGAATCACGTCTCAGTTTTAAAACATTCAACTTTTCTTAAAATGCAGACCAGTGGAAAATCAATCATATACTTGGCCCATACATCATAAATAAGCACACCCACACCTCCCTTCCAGCCTGGTATATATGGGGTTCAAAATGCTCAGAATAGGGAGATCTAAATATTTCACCGAGTCCCTAGGGGTTGTTTACCAAGAATAATATCTCGGACGAAGACTTAAAATTATGTAAAATCAATTAAATTCAATTGTGTCGCTATTATCAATTTCCGCCTGTTATATGTGGGTTCAAAATGCCCAGAATAGGGAGAGCTAAATGTTTATAACTTTCGGGCGCGTTATGTCCTAAAGTAAAACACTGTACATATATGCCTAAGGGTAACACCCACAACATCCTGACCTTAGGGTAATGTGGTAAATAAAACACTTGGTTGCTACATCCAAGCTTTACTGGACTCATTTCACTACATATCCAAAATAACACAAAAGCAAATGTTGAAACAATTCAAAGAGGAAACAACAATGAACATAATATAACATGGTGGTTTTATCCTAATAATGAAATAAACTAAAATGATACCTACAAACAAGAACAAAATAATATTACAATATTTTCCATAATGATATTTTAAAAATATCACATTCTTCCCTCCTAGAAAATGTACACTAATAGTACGTAAACACAGCAGATAACTCAAATACATACTTCTCATCAAGATACTAATTTACTTCAATACATGATCTTAATCCTAGCCATAACGATTGGGAGGCTTTGGTACTCGAGTAGACCTTCTGGATGTCACCGGGGAAGGGGGAACATCTTCACTGGGTATTTCACATGGTAAGTCACAACCTTGAATACTAGGTGTAGTTGGGGAATCCATCATTCTCGTCCCATTGTCATGGACTCGAAAGGGTTGATTGTTGTGATCAGATTCGACATCATGCTGCTTCACAGGAGTTGTCAGACTCGTTGGACACGGGGCCAAATCACGGACAGCTACTGTAGATTGGCGTCCATTTGGATACCTAATGCTAGCATATGTTGGGTTTACATCAACGAGCTCAACTTGGTCTACTAGAGGTTCATTCTTGCTAGACCGGACAAAAAGTTGAAGCAGCACTGGTCCAGGGGACATAAGCCATGATGGTAGTGAACTACCGTGAGATGAGAATCGTTGAAATCCCAAAAACCGCTCATGTGGAGTTGTATAAGTTGAAGTAGACAAAAGTGAGCTAATTGAGTGTAGTGCATCTGGGAGCACCAATTCCCAGTGTTGATCTGCTAGATCGTGTGACTTCAGTGTTAGACGAATAGCCTTCCATATGATACCATTGTACCGTTCGACCTGTGCATTCCCTGTGGGATGGTAGTGTAGTGGATACTCTCCCCTACAACTGTCGCTGACCAACCGATCCCGCTGAGAGTTTCTCAGCCAAGCCTAGCTGTCTGACTGTGCGGTGGTCGGCCAGCAATGACGCTCACTTCCGGCGGAATCGTATACATACCCCCAGCCTCACCGTGAAGAGGATTCTACTCAGCGCTCTCAAACAGACAAGACCTCCTCTCAACAAGCTCCTCACCACACAGCAACTCCCTAATGCTACAGTAGGGTGTTGTCCTGCTTGTTGCGACACCCATTTGAGAAAGGTATGCCTTGAGCTCCCGGGACATAAAGGAGGTACTGTACCTCTGTCTGAATATATAAAGTTGGGCATTCCACAAAGGCTAAATATTGTTTCAAGGCATTTGATCACAGTCGTGGTGTGCATGTTAGGGTATGAGAATGCAAAAGGGAAGCGTGAGTACCCATCAACGGCTGTAAACATAAAAGGATTACGGGTCACTGATGGTAGAGGCCTCTTGAAATCAATGCTGAGCTGCTCCATAGGCTGAGTAACTTTGATGAGTGTCCCTTCTGATGGACGGTAGAACTGGGGCTTCAATTCTGACCAGACTTTGCAAGATGCACATGTTCTTTTTACATCTGTTGAGGATGGCAGAGTCCATTATGGATTTCAGTGAGAGTAGATGCAGGAAATGTTGAACAGCAAAATGCTCTGGTCAGCGTATCAGGAGCCACATTTTCCTTTCCAGAGCGATACCATATGGTGTAGCTGAAGGATGCTAGCTCCAACCTCCATTCTTGTATTTTATTATTTTTTATTTTAGTTCGCCTTCTGTTGTCCAGCATAAATGATACAGTGTATTGGTCAGTGATCAGCACAAAATGACGTATGGCTAGGAAATGGCTCCATGTACGCACTGCCTCTATAATGGCAGTAGCTTCTTTCTCTACAGCTGGGTAATGTAGCTCACTGCCCTGCAAAGTCCTGGACATAAATGCAACAGGACGGCCACCTTGGTTCAAGACTGCTGAAATAGCTACATCTGAGGCATCGCACTCCACTACAAATGGCAGGTCCTCATCGACAGATCGTAGAGTTGCATCCACAAGTCGCTTTTTTAAAAGTTCAAATGCTATCAAGGCTGCTTCGCCCAGTGGGAACGTCTTACTTCTTTCCCGAGGTTGAATCATGTCTGAGAAATTGTGGATCCATTTGGCATAATAGGCGAACATTCCCAGTGCCCTCCGCAGAGATCCTACGTTTGTGGGTGGCGGCAATTCTTGGAGTGAGCGCATCCTCTCAGGTTCTGGCATTATGGTACATCTCCCTACACAATAGTCAAGAACATTTATGGAGGATACTGATTTTATGGATTTAGATTCATCGAGTGTCAAGTTTTTGTGCTCGGCGACTTCTAGAAATTTCGAAGATGTTCGTCGTGTTCAGCCTGGGTATGTCCGACAATCGTAATGTTGTCCAAGTATGGGAACGTATTCTTGAGATTTTCTTCTTCCACAAGCTTGTCCATCATACGTTGAAAAGCAGCAACTCCATTTGTGACACCAAATGGTATTCTACAGAACTGTTACAGTCTCCCATCAGCTTCAAAAACTGTGTACTTCTTGTCAGATTCCTTGATTGGAACTTGGTGATAGGCACTTTTCAAGCCAAAGTAGAAAACACTCTGGAATTGGCAATATTATTGACCATGTCGTCTATCCTCGACAGTGGATAAGCATCTAGTTCCGTATATTGATTAATGGTCTGAGAGTAGTCAATGCAGAGTCACTTCTTGTGTCTGTTAAGAGGATCTTTCACCACAACAACCTAGGTGCGCCATGGAGATGAGCTTGCTTCAATGATACCTTCTGACAGTAAGCGAGATGTTTGTTGCATAATGAACAAGCGGTCATCCTTACTGACGTGCCGCGATTTGGTTGCAATGGGTTTACATTCTGGTGGCAGGTTTGGAAAAAGCCATGACTCATCCATCAAAGCTGCTGAGAGTGCACAGACTGAATTGGTACCAGCAACTGTGAGCTCTAGTTTATGTCCTCCATACTCGAATGTCAGACCTTTGTGTTGTATCTGAAAGTCGGCCCAAAAGCAGGTCACAACACAGATCTTTTAATACCCCAAGGCTGGTAGATGGATACATTTGGCCATTGAGCTCCAAAGTTACATTAGAAAACCCCGAAGAGCTGATACTTAATGACGTTGATGCCATAGAGGTCTCCTTAACTAATGGATACACTCAGATTTTATTTTTTCGTGGTGCTTTCACTTATGAAACTATCAGAACTACATGAATCAATTAGTGCCTTCAGCTTGTGTCCATTTACTGTGACTTCAGTGGCTGCATGTGAGAGGCTCTGAGGAAATGCAGTTGTAATAGCAAGAACAGGAGGATTGTACAATGTAGCAGGAGTACTCACGGATGTCTTTTGAAACTTTCCAGCATTCCAGCACTTACTACATAGTTGCTAAGCTTGTTCCACTCGTCCACCACCCTATTTGTGAACCAGTTCCTTCCTATCTCCCTCCTAAACCTAAACTTATCCAACTTAAATCCGTTGCTCCAAGTCCTATCCTGCTCGGATATTATAAGAACTTTATCTATATCGCCTTTATTGATTCCTTTCACCCACTTAAATACTTCTACCACATCTCCCCGCACTCTTCGTCTTTCTAGGGAATGCAAGTTTAGTTTCTTTAACCAATCCTGATATGGAAGGTTTCTAGGTCCTGGAATCATTTTCATCATTCTTCGCTGCACCAACTCTAGTGAATTGATATCCATTCTATAATAAGGGCACCAGAACTGAACCACAAAATCGAGGTGCGGCCTGACTAGCGCAAGATAAAGTTGCAATAAGACCTCTGCACTCTTATTACTTACACTTCTAGATATAAAACCCAATACTCTGTTTGCCTTATTTCGAACATTAACGCAGTTTTCTAGGCCATAGTTCCTGGCTTACAAGTACCCCTAGGTCTCTTTCACAAGTCGACTTCTCTAGGTTGATGTTGTTAAGGCTGTATACATTGACAGTATTTGTTCTTCCAATATTAAGTACGCTGCACTTGCTGGTATTGAATTTCATTTGCCATTTTTCAGACCACCTCTGCAGTTTATTTAGATCCTCCTGTAATGTTGACAATGAGCTGAAGTTCTCGGGCCATTGCGAGAAGAAGGTAAATCAGGCAAATAAATTATTGGGTCTTATAAGAAGGTCGTTTAGATATCCAGACGGTCCGTTGCTCGTAACGATCTTCAAGAGTGAAGTGCTTCCCCATCTGGAGTACTGTCACCCTGTCTGGTCCCCGAGATATGCTAGGGACTGTCAGTTGGTTGAAAATGTTCAAAGGAGGGCCACCAGACTGGTGCCTGCACTTCGGCTCCTCAGCTACCCTGAGAGATTGGAGCGCCTGAACTTGCCTAGTATATACTACAGACGAGCAAGGGGCGACCTAATTGCGGTCCGACTAATTACCCAAATGTACCCGCAATGAAGTCACAAAATGGTTCTACATGAATAAATCGGACTGCTAATCACTTCTCGACTAGTATTTGGTGTCACAAAGTCACAAAAAATTGGAAAACTTACTTTAATCTGAGTTAATAGATCGGGTGCATGTACCGAGGGAACGAGTAATTACCCAAATGTACCCAAATGATGGTCGTACAAGCGTAAATCGGGCTGTGAATCACGTCTCGATTATTATTTGGTGTCATAAAGTCACAAAAAATTGGTAAACTTAATTTAATCCGAGTTGGGTTGGGTTGGGTTAGGTTAGGTTAGGTTAGGTACATGCACTTGATCTATAAACTCAGATTAAATTAAGTTTACCAATTTTTTGTGACTTCGTGACACCAAATACCAGTCGAGAAGTGATTGGCAGTCCGATTTATTCTTGTAGGATCATTATTTGACCTCATTGCGGCTACATTTGGGTACATTTGGGTAATTAATCGGACCCACCTAATTGAGGTGTATAAACATCTCAAGTGGAGCTACTCAGTCGAGTGTCCTTACTTGGAGCTGGCGGACGCTCGCCCCACAAGGGGTCACAGCTCAAGTTTGAAGAAGCCGCAAGTCCAGAAAACTGTGAGGGCAAACTTGTTAGGGGTGAGTTATGAACTCACGCACTGTTGGCAAGTACTGGGCATTCACCGGCTCCTGAATGTACCTGAACCCGCTCCAGTGTTGGTCAAGTCTTGTCTTGAAAGAACTCACACTCGGTGCCGTCACAACACTCTCTGGTAGATTGTTCCAAGAGTTTACAACCCTCACTCCGAAAAAGTTTGCCCTCACGGTTTTCTGGACTTGCGGCTTCTTCAATCTTGAGCTGTGACCCCTTGTGGGGCGAGCGTCCGCCAGCTCTGATTGCTTGTCCCATTTTTTTTCACTCCTTTTTCTTTTACTTTTACCCTCTTCACCACAGCAGTCACTGTTATCACTATGGACTGTCTAGCTAAAGGCACAATACTGTACTTCACTCTCTGATCAGCCTTTGGATGGTCAGTCACAGCCATATACGCATTTCATCAAAAATTTTATGGATAAATCTTGTCATATGGCATTGATTTTGTGGTTGTGTGCCTCCCGGCCAGGCCTATTCCTCTACTTTACCAATGTTAAAAAAAAGTAAATTCCAAGTGGGGACGTGCACTGCCCCCAAGGACGCAAATAAACCCCATCTTAACCGTAGTTCAAACTTAAGGAAAGGATTAACATTTGTTGTCATTTACAATAATTTATGTATGTTGTGGGGTATGGGATGTTTGGTTCACACTCAGGATGGAATGGAGAAAGGAAACTCACAATGTGCTCTCTATATACATGTTGTATTGGATGTACAATGCAGCTTGGTGCTGGGAAGGCAGCATGGTTACAAGCGTGATGTAGAGAGAGCTGGTTGGTGAGGATGCTCAGAGGACAGCTTGTGGGTAGCCATGCTCGCCAGCGGGAGAGAGGGCCGCCAGGCAGCGGCGGAGGAGGAGGTGTTGCTGGCTGCGGATTACAGATTACAGATTGCCCCGGAGGGGGCTAGTTTATTGGGCACCCCCTTACATCCTGTGCAAGGTGAAGCACAGAAGCGTTTACAGCGCCCAACTGGGAAGCATGCGGAGTTCATGCTTGCCTTTATGACTCATGCATTAAGGGCGTAAAAGGCCTGAAGGGTCATGGGTTTTGTCAGCAAGTTACATAAAGTGACAATGATGAGTGTGTGGGGGGAAAATTCCCGGTACAATTTATCTGTTTATGGCAAAATGTGGCAGGTCACTAATAATGTCAAGTGCCAGGCCTGTCACTAGGAGGATGGATATCTGGTCGGGGAGGGAAGAGGTGCCACCCTTGTAGGGGGAGGTCATAGGGCAGATGAGGATGTGGTGAAAGAGGGTGTGACAGTCTGTTGACCACAAAGTTTACAAACAGTGCGGCCAGGCTCAGGGTTGCCAATGTACTAGGCGTGGCGAAGTACAGTGGGGGTGGAGGTGATATGGTGTGGTGGGGCAGGTACAGTAGGGGTGGAGGGAGGCACATAGGCATTGACAACATTGAGGGACACGCCTTTTAGTGTGATTGTGATGGTGTGTTCGTCGACATGTCGGTGGGGTACAGGTAGCCGGGGGTGGTGTCCTCAGGTCCAGGTAGCCCTGGTGGAGACAGCTCAGACACGGGCGCGGCTTGCGGTGGGTGGTGGACAGGTTGAGGCACCAAGTGTTGTGAGGATGGGGCAGGACTTCGCTCGGGGGCAGCAGGACACACCAGGGCAGGCCCGGTAGGCACTACACCAGTAGTGAAGGCCGCCGGCGGTGGAGTAGGCCGTGGCTTAGCAGCTGACCCCCGCTCCGTGATGTATGGCGGCGCTGGTTGACCTAGACCACGAGGCATACACTGGGGAATCGGTGGGGTCGGCTAGGCAGCGACAAACAGCGTTTGTAGGGGAGAATTCCACTACAATGCCCTCTGCGTCATAAATGTAGAATGATACAATGCTTCACAATCGGAATGTAATGAAAAACTTACTTGATTAAACCTAAATTAGACACATTTTTAAAAGTGAACGAGACACACAAATATGAGCCAAGAATCCCCACCCAAAAAGATGCCCATGATCATTATTAAGTGTTGTAAAATAATTTGAATTACCCGCGTTAGTTACGAAAGAGGCGGGAATTGGTAATTTGGTATTAAGGATGGGATTTTGTCAACACCGAGCTGCACGGAAGTAGACAAGCATAATCAGCAGCTGTAGTATATACTCGCTTCTCTTTTCTTTCTTATTTCCTCCTACTCTTCATGCTTTAACAGGTAAGGAAACTGTTTGTGTTTGGAATTTGACAGGAAGGGGTTGAGTAGATAGGTAACGTAGGCCTTAAGAAAATTTTCAATTTTGTGGTTTCCTTGGGGGAATTTGCGCATTGCTTATGCCATTAAACACTTGTGAATGATAAATGATTGTATAAGTTGACGACAAATTGTTGCAATATTTTACAATGCATCATTAAAACAAAAAGATGTAATGTATAATGGAAAAGATGTTAACTTAATTGTTAGAAGATGTTGAGGCTGGTGGGCAAACACAACATGCTTGGATCAGCTGCTCTGTGACTCGCATGGCCTGCACCACGTTTAAGATCCTCTCAGGAATGGAAGAGGTTAAATACGATGTGAGCAAGTAGAGTAGTTTCCTGTTTCCATTCTATTTCCGTTTAATTATTATATTTGAGATGTCATGCAAGTTCTTTTATATGTGTAGTAACTATTTTACCGTGACTGGCTAAGTTCCTACTAACGCTGTTTTATCATGAGTGGTTAAGTACTATCTGTTTAATATGATGAGGTCCACCTCCCGGCTAGGAAGGTAGGTAAGGTTAGGTAGGTTTCTATTACCTTAGGTAAATTTATAGTAGTGCACCGTTCTTTCTTTGGGTATTAGAAATGTTTTTCCTGTGTTTTTTGATGAGTTTGGAACGAATTTGACATTCATTTCCGCTGGAAATCACTCGTTTATGAGATAACACCCCCCCCCCCCCCCCAACTATCAATCTTAAGGGAAGATGTTGGGAAGAGAGTCTTTGGGTGGGGGAAATCACAGAAACAGGTGATTTCCAATGGAGAACAAAGCCAATATACTCCAAAAGTCGTAAAAAAACACAGGAAAAAAATCATATTTCTAATACCGAAAGAAACATAACCTAACTTAACCTACCCCTTTTTCTGTGTAAAAACCCACAGAAAATCACCAAAAGAACAACCTAACCTAGGCTCCGACTAATTACCCAAATGTAGCCGCAATGAAGTCAAATAATGGTCCTACATGAATAAATCGGACTGCCAATCACTTCTTGACTAGTATTTGGTGTCACGAAGTCACAAAAAATTGGTAAACTTAATTTAATCCGAGTTAATAGATCGAGTGCATGTACCTAACCTATCCCAACTCAGATTAAATTAAGTTTACCAATTTTTTTGTGACTTTGACACCAAATAATAATCGAGAAGTGATTCACAGCCTGATTTACGCTTGTAGGACCATCATTTGACTTCATTGCGACTACATTTGGGTAATTACTCGCTCCCTCGGTACAAGCACGCGATCTATTAACTCAGTTTAAATTAAGTTTTCCAATTTTTTGTGACTGTGACACCAAATACTAGTCGAGAAGTGGTTGGCAGTCCGATTAATTCATGTAGGACCATTATTTGACTTCATTGCGGCTACATTTGGGTACATTTGGGTAATTAGTCGGACCGCCTAACCTAACCTAATCTAACCTAATTTAATCAGGGGGGTTCCACCTACCTGGACCCCCCTTGTTCATACCCCCATGTTGTACCTTAATTTGAAGAAGAATCTGGTTCATCTGGGTCGTGAATGTTTAAATCGATGATTTGAAGTGGTGCTCGTGGGAGTCGGTCACTTTGAGGAGGGTACAGACGGGCTGCTTGAATGCAAAACCTGTGCAGCCAGTTGTGTTTATTGTTTCTAACAAACAGATAACGTGCTTGATACTGTTCAAAATACTCCGCTTGAATTCCAGGCCGTTTCACATATTTTTTAAATCTAACCAGACTCTTTCAATGTTTTGTGTGTGAATTTCAGGATTTTCCAGAACATTATTTTCAGAATGATTGATCATAAAGTGAATGTAACCATGGTCTTTGAGACTACAATAAGAGCTTCTCTGCCCGACGTAACCAAGGAATGGGTGACTTGTGACATACAAACGATAGTAATATTTGAAAAATAACATCTCGGTTATCCTTAATTTTCGACGAAATTATCGTAGAAGAAAAATGGGTAAATGTTTACGAAACCGTTATCACTAAAAGTTGTTTGTTGATTTTCTTAGTTTTTTCTATACTTTTTTTTTTGATGATTTTAAGTATATTAAAAGAAATGACAACTTTCTAGTATAATTTTAAGTATTTTATATATATTTTTTATTTACTCTATCTTGCTTCACAATTCTCCTCCCGGCGCCATTTTTGTTTACCTCGCTGAATACCTCTTCAAGAGACGTTTCCTAAATGATGGTGAACTCTTCCACGAATTTCTCTTCGCCTTTGCTGATGTATATCAACCTAAATATTAAGGTAAGTTGTTTAACACATAAATTAACACGTTAATACATAGAACCTAATAAAACCTGACCTAACATACCCAACCTATGGGTATGTTAGGTCAGGTTCTATGTATTGTCATTTCCATTTCTGAGTTTAATATCATGCTAATAGTGTTTACAAAAAATTTTAACCAAATCCCACATTTCCTTCTGGTGATAACGGTTTCGTAAACCTTTACCGAAAAATGTCCTGGAATTGTCTAAATATTCGAAAAACATATTTCTAGCACCTAGAGATAAAACGGTGCACTAATATAAAAAGACCTTAGGTTCTAATGATAAGTTTCCATGCACAATAAAAATATAGTTAGGTATGTTTACAGCTACACAACGATTGACTCGTGGCGAAATAAGTGCCAAATGCCGCCAGTCACGGTCAGATATAGTTCTTGCATTGTTCGCTGGTAATGGACGATTAGCCAATCAGAGGGCACTCACTGTAAAATAGCATTAGTAGGAACTTACCGGTCACAGCCAAATACCCACTGCTTTTTATATGCTTGACAGTTCATATTTTGAAGTTGGTGTTGTATTATTGACGGACACTTTTATTTACCATAGTTAAGGCCTGCTTTGTCCACAACAGATATTTCACTTAAATCTTGTAGCAAGTAAGCCACCACCTGCTTGATTTGTAGCTTTAGCAAATGAAATCAAACTATCCTTGAACTAAGTCTTGAGTTGGTACTGTTACGAGTTGGGGATGTAGAATATAGTTAAAAGTCTACCCAGATCCCAACAGGCAACAACAAAAAAAAAACAAAGACAATCGGACTATAAAAGGGTAGACAAAGGATGCGAGTTTTTGTTGTGTATAATAAAGTACCATAAATTCCTTAACAAAATATTCAGCTTCCTATAATTTACCCTTAACCATACTTAACCTAAACATTAAAAGTATATACATATTTATACAACATACAATAATTTGAAGCAAGGTGGAGGTGGGGAGGCAATATAAGATTACAAATACTTAAGTGCGGAGCTGAGATGGCTGACGAGTAAGGCTGAGTATTGTAGAAGACGGTAGGTAGTCACTGCGCTGTAGGTTTCCAGGATAGGTGATCCTGTGGTCACTTCCCAGAGTGTAGTGCTCTCTCCTCGAACTCGAGCTGACAAAGAAGACTTTGAGGAGGTGACGCAACAACCAGGATATGGAGAAGGGAAACCCGGGAGTGGTAACCAAGACGAGTCATACTCGTGTTTCGTCCCTAGATGGCGTTGCTCATGGTGCTGGGTAGGTAGATCAAGACAATAGATGGCGTGGTTCGTAGTGCTGGGTAGGTAGATCATGACAATTGGTGGCGGGGTTCGTAACAGTACATACTTTTAAAAAGTTAGTAGACTGTGGTGCCAGGTTACAGAAACACACTTGTGATCTGTAGTCTACTTTAATAATCACTAATTCTTCACAAAACTGTTCACAGGGTATGTCTTTACCAGTGGACTTCTCACTTTGAATACTGTATATACAGGCGGCACACTACCAGTATACAATTCTTTAGTCTTTTCACTACTGTATATCACTAAAAAAAATTCCACAATACGTGAACAACAATTATCTGTAGCTGTTACTAGGCTTGTACTTCACATTCTGAACAGAAACCTCGCTGCTGCTATTTTTACATATCAGGTGCCCAGAGCATCCTAGCACTATCCAGGCATTGCAGGTCAGAATGAGATATGCCCGGAAGGTTCTAGAATGATATAGGCTTACTATACATAAATCATAAAAAAAAATGATGCAATACAGGCGCATTCTAGAAAATTCTTGCTTGGGTAATACATCAATTTATACAGTATACAAGAAAATCTCCCCCAAACTTGCCAAAATAACTACTGCTTGGAATAGAAAATAATCAGAATACCTAGTTCTCAAAATTATAATACGGTACCTGTACTAAATTATGCCTCGACATAATTTTGTAAGTGTACAGGTGCTCCCCGACTTAGGACGGGGATAGGGACCCAAATCCAAGTCGTAAGTCCGATTGGTCGTAAGTCCGACATAGATAAAAAAAATAAAAATAAATTGTTAAAAAAAAATTTTTCAAAATTTATTTATAAAAATCTACAATGAAATACAGTACAATAAAAGTAATAAATAATGAGGAATGGATACAGTGTGACAGCACTAACCCTTAATGTAGTCAGCTGAATGCACACGGGGCCCCCATAATTTTCTAATTATACATGGAGACTACATTAACTGGAAGAAGCAAAGGAGACAGGGCTGGGTGGGTCATCAATGTTGCTTTCTTCAGACAGGTTTATGGACTGTGGAAACTTGCTGGTTGAAGGTATTGGATCATCTTGAGGGAGTGAAGAGGCAGCTCTGGTGGGGGCGTGAGGAGACAGCACTGGGGGACTTCTTAAAATAGATGTCCAATTTAGACTGCACAGTTTGGTTTTTCTTTTCATTATAAATTTCTCTGTAGCAAGCAAGTGCATCTTGGATCATTCTGTCAACTTTGGCATAACGCTCATAATTTTGATCCATGCCATCAAACATTTGCATTGCTTTATTAATTGCAGCAAATGCCTCTGCCATTTGTTTCACTGAAAACTTTTTGGGGGGTGCAGGTTCTTCTTCTACATTTTGTCTCTCTTCTTCCTCTGTAATTTTCTGTGCATCTAGTTCAATAAAATCCTCGTTACTGAGCTCTTCTGCTACACTTTCAACCAACTGTTCAACATCTTCATTATCAATTTCTAACTGAAGCTGTTTACCTAACTCCACTATCTTGTTACTAATATCCGAAATAACTTCAGTTTCATTAAATCCTCTAAAACTGTTCACATATCTTTTCAGGACTTTCTTCCATATTCCATTCATGCAATGTTTTGTAACCTGATCCCATGCTGCACTGATGTTCTTTATACATGACAAAACATTGTACTCCTTCCAAAACTCTCTGAGCGTTTTCTCACCTTCAGTAGCACCAACAGCCTTAGCGAAGGTCGTACGTAAATAATACGCTTTAAAGGCAGCAATAACACCTTGATCCATGGGTTGGATGACAGAGGTAGTGTTAGGTGGAATGTACACTACCTTAACGTCAGAGTGCATGTTGTCCAGGTGTGGTGGGTGTCCTGGAGCATTATCCAAAATCAGCAAAATCTTGAATGGAATCCATTGTTGCAGACAATACTCCTTGGCTAGTGGAATGAAACGAGATGAACCAATCTTCAAACAGTGCTAAGGTCATACTTTTTACTTTTATCCTCTTCGCCACTGATAGGCTTTCTTATTACTGTGATAAAGCACTGGCAGTGTGTGCTTGCTGATATGTTTAAAAGCCCTAGGGTTCTCTGAATGATGGATCATGAAGGGCTTTTGCTTGAAACCAGCAACATTTCTCCCAACAGAAGTGTAATTCTGTCCTTGAATGCCTTTAATCCTGGCATTGTTTTCGCCTCTTTGTGGATATATGTCCGCTCAGGCATGCGCTTCCACAATAATCCAGTCTCATCCACATTGAATATTTGCTCAGGCAAATAATTCCCTTCCACAATCACTTCATCTAACTCCTTCTTAAAAGATTCGGCAGCACCAACATCAACACTAGCTGTCTCTCCACTCACCTTAACATTGCGTAGACTGTAGCGTTTTTTAAATCTATCAAACCTCCCATGACTTCCTGTAAAGGTTTGATCACATTCATCTCCTGCCTCCTCCTTCAGGCTTTGGAACAGGCTTCTTGCTTTAGCCTGTATGGTTAGAAGGCTAAAGGGTACACGCTTCTGTATCTGGTCTTCTATCCATGTCACCAATAATTTTTCCATATCATGAATAGGACCTTGTCTTTTCTTCGAAATTATAGTTCCCTTTATAGGTGTTGTTCCTTTCACTACATCACGAATACGTTCCTTGTCCTTCAGAATAATGGATATGGTCAAGTGCGAGAAACCTAGGTCGCGTGAGAGTGTTGCTACTGTTTTACCATTCTCATGCTGCATTATTATCTTCATTTTCATCTCAAAAGTAATTGCCTGTCTCCTTTTCTTTGGAGCACCACCAGCACTCTCACTTGTACGCTTTCCAGTCATTATAAAGTCAATTAAATATGATAATAACGAAAGTTCACAGCGCGATCAGTATAGGATACGATAGCCAAACACTAACTAAGCGCTGTACTGAGTGAGTGTAACCACGCGGTGACCCAAGCCACGCCACGCTCTCACCCGGGACGAAAACTCTTCGGTATAGAAAATGCGCGCGTCATTTGAAGATATTTTTGGTCACGGCTGCCACGGTCATATGTCCCTACGGTCGTAAGGTCAGAGCAGGTCGTAAGTTCCGATGGATGTAAGTTAAGGCAGTCGTAAGTCAGGGACTACCTGTAATCCATCGAAAGTGAGTCCCATACACACCTGGATAATCTTCAATACATAACGCACATTGCTCGGCAGCTGTGGCCTTGTGATGGCTGAGTAAGTTACCACTGATTCATGTAATGAAACTGTAAAAGTTGTGGGAAAATCTTTTCAGTACTGTAATGTAACAAATAAAGGAAATACAGTGGTCCCTCAATTAACGAACGGTCCAATTAACAAAAATTCTTTTAACGAATTAGCCCCCATAAGGATTTTCAATTCCATTAACGAACAAAACTTCGATTAACGAAAGCCTTACTAGAAACACTCTTTGTTGTGCGCATCAGCTGATCAGCTAGTCCACCAATACAGTAATTGGTTCTATGTTTACATTCGTTTCCAGTGGAGTCAAGGAAGTTGTGTTCCTGAATATTTTTGCATTTTTTATATTAAAATTATTGGTCATTCTAATTTAGTTTACATATTGATAATATATACAGTTCAGGGAACAGTTTTTGTGTGCCAATCAGCTGATAGAATCACCCACCATTGCTTCTCAGTTTAACTTTGTTTACAGTGGAGTGAACATCCAATTTGTTGGTCCCTTGAATATTTTTGCATTTTTACATAAAAATTATTAAGTCATTCTGAAATTTAGTTCACATATTGATAATATACAGTGCAGAAATTATTATGAAACATGAAGAAGGCATTAGAACCAATGCACTCTGTAAAGAATATGGCATGTCATCATCGACTGCCTTTACAATCAGCTGTTTGATATGTAAACAAAGCTGCCGGGAATACGACATACACACCTCAAAGTAAGTTAAACATAGTATTCTATTGTTTTTTATTTATTATTATACAGTCGTTCGTTAACCGAAACCATTGTTTCAAAGGGATTTTGGGTAGTTGGTTTCAGCTCACCGAAAACTAGTTCCCTGTACTTCAATTATGTTAAACAATTGTTAAAATGACTAAAAACTTTAATATAAGACTTGGAAAATTATTGAATAGTACAATCTTCTTGATATTTACTCAAATGTTAACGAATTTAAACCCTAAAACTGATTACTGTATTGGCGGACTAATACTACAGCTGGTGAGCAGGCGAAAGCATGTTGGGAAAAATTTTTAAGGAATTCGTTAACCGAATTGAATATTCTTATGGAGAGTAATTCGTGAACCGAAATTTCGTTCACCGAGGCGTTCGTTAACCGAGGGATCACTGAACCATAATACACCTGTACTACTACTACTACTACTACTACAACTACTACTACTACTACTACTACTACTACTACTACTACTACTACTACTACTACTACTTTTTTTTAAAGTGGCCTCCAGCCTCCCCCAATAGCCACACCTTCACCACCATTTATTTACCTTATGTTAAATATCCTAATACATAAGAAGCTATCCTATCTGTGTGAAATTAGTTGAGCCGCAGATCCATGCGGCATTCAGTGACTGTAGCCTCATAGTCAATATCTGCAGCAGTTGTCGGAGTAGGGGCAGAAGCTCTCGTTCCCCTGAGGCAGAGCAAAGCCGACCGAAGGAGAGAGAAGGACAGTCGACATCTCATCCAGGCTGTAACATAACTTCTGGGCTGCTGCTTCTGTTCGGAGATTAGCTCCGCGAGTCTGGCGTAGAAACATCTTGCACTTGGGCCCATCCCACCAGAGGTTGTGAACACTAGAGGAGTGAAGCTGCCTTGATCAACATTTTGAATTCTCTCCCCATATGCCCTTCTCTTGTCGTTCTCGTTCCTCCTATGCGCAGCATCGAGAGCTAGGTTACGGTGACAAACGGCCATGGGATCAAAAATCCTGATGTCGAAGAAAGTTCGCTGTCCCCGCGTCCAGAATCCTCGAGCACTGACGTCCACACGGGCTTCGTTAGATGTGTTTGAAGTCCTGTGTTGGAGGATCTCGCCATCTAGTGGAAGGAGGGTCGGTTCTACCATGACGTCCCGGCAGATTTCCTTCAACATATTTGCTGTGAGATCCCTTACCTCGTCATGCCTCATGCATATGAAGCCCCCCTTCTTGCACACCATGGCGTGATCGCCATCATAGGAAGAGCCACACACGCATTGGGAGGGCAAACCTTCTACTGGCCAACCGTACCTTAGAGCAATGGCATCTGTAAATTCTTGTTTATTAAGACTGAAACCTTTTGCCCTTATCAGTAACGTCGTTAACCAGTTCGAGGCGCCCACCTCCTGCGCTATAGCTACTTTTTTTTCAAATTTTCTGGAACCTGCAGCAATCGTTACTACTACTACTACTACTATTTTTTTTTTTTTTTTTGAACGTGGCCTCCAGCCTCCCCCAATAGCCACACCTTCGCCACCATTTATTTACCTTAATATTAAATATCCTAATACATAATAAGCTATCCTATCTGTGTTAAATTAGTTGAGCCGCAGATCTATGCGGCATTCAGTGACTGTAGCCTCATAGTCAATATCTGCAGCAGTTGTCGAAGTAGGGGCAGAAGCTCTCGTTCCCCTGAGGCAGAGCAAAGCCGACCGAAGGAGAGAGAAGGACAGTCGACATCTCATCCAGGCTGTAACATAACTTCTGGGCTGCTGCTTCTGTTCGGAGATCACCTCCGCGAGTCTGGCGTAGAAACATCTTGCACTTGGGCCCATCCCACCAGAGGTTGTGAACACTAGAGGAGTGAAGCTGCCTTGATCGACGTTTTGAATTCTCTCCCCATATGCCCTTCTCTTGTCGTTCTCGTTCCTCCTATGTGCAGCATCGAGAGCTAGGTTATGGTGACAAGTGGCCATGGGATCAAAAATCCTGATGTCGAAGAAAGCACGCTGTCCCCGTGTCCAGAATCCTCGAGCACTGACGTCCACACGGGCTTCGTTAGATGTGTTTGAAGTCCTTTGTTGGAAAGTCTCACCATCCAGTGGAAGGAGGGTCGGTTCTACCATGACGTCCCGGCAGATTTCCTTCAACATATTTGCTGTGAGATCCCTTACCTCGTCATGCCTCATGCATATGAAGCCCCCCTTCTTGCAGACCATGGCGTGATCGCCGTCGTAGGAAGAGCCACACACGCATTGGGAGGGCAAACCATCTACTGGCCAATCGTACCTTAGAGCAATGGCATCTGTAAATTCTTGTTTGTTAAGGCTGAAACCATTTGCCCTTATCGGTAACGTAGTTAACCAGTTCGAGGCGCCCACCTCCTGCGCTATAGCTACTTTTTTTGTCAAATTTTCTGGAACCTGCAGCAATAGTTGCTGCAACATGTCATTTTGGCAGTGCTGCCGATCTGTTGTAATGGCCCTACGGATCTTATTTACTTCGCTGGTGTCCACTTCCCCTGTTGCATTCTGGGCTATTATGTGGTCAGTGAGGGCTGCCGTGAGCTTAAGTGAATTTTGATGTTCAGTGTCAGCAATCTCCTCTGGATTAGTTAGTCCCATCCCTCCCAGTCTTGGTGGAAGTGCAAGAAGTGTTCTTTCTGCTGGGGTTAAGTCAGGGTGTTTCACTAGTTTGGGAATGAACTTGACACTGATGGCTTCTTCCAGAGGGTGGATGAGGGGTCCGATCTCAGGGATGGTACGCATCAGGTAGTTCCAGCGATGCTTGACTACTACTACTACTACTTTTTTTTTTTTTTTTTTTTTTTTTTTTTTTTTTTTTTTTTTTTTTTTTAAAGACGTGGCCTCCAGCCTCCCCCAATAGCCACACCTTCGCCACCATTTATTTACCTTAATATTAAATATCCTAATACATAATAAGCTATCCTATCTGTGTTAAATTAGTTGAGCCGCAGATCTATGCGGCATTCAGTGACTGTAGCCTCATAGTCAATATCTGCAGCAGTTGTCGAAGTAGGGGCAGAAGCTCTCGTTCCCCTGAGGCAGAGCAAAGCCGACCGAAGGAGAGAGAAGGACAGTCGACATCTCATCCAGGCTGTAACATAACTTCTGGGCTGCTGCTTCTGTTCGGAGATCACCTCCGCGAGTCTGGCGTAGAAACATCTTACACTGCACAATATATTGCAATGTAATAATAATAACAACATTCACTGCTCAGCATAATGTGCAGTAATAAAAAATAACATTCTCAGCACATGTATAAGGAGAGGAGAGGATGCTGCTGCTGCCACTACTATATTTGTGTGTAACAAGAAAATAATATTGCAAAAATTGCAGATTCAACTACAGTATTAATTATAATTAAAAATTTTTTTAAAGAATAAATGAGGCGTTGCATGGAGAAACTAGCACAAGCACCATTCTCAATTTTTGTCAGGAAATGCATTCAAAGTTTGCAACATTCGGAATTTGATAACACACAAGGTATTCTAGCTAGAATGTTGCAGTTTGTTTTAAATGAAGCTGAATGTTTGTAAATTATGCAATTAATTTTTTGAAACGATACTGTTAACTTCCCCTAACATTTGATGCGATGAGATGTGGACCAGAGTTGGGTTTTTGTCTATGGACATTCAACCATATAGTCAATGGCGTTTTTGCATTTTATCCATCACTTCATGAAAATAGGGTATTTGAAGAACCATTTGCCCTGGGTGGTGATTGTGCTAGTTTCTCCAGGCAATGCCTCAAATTATTATCATTCAATACAAGTTGCTGCTGCTGTTTCTCAGTGAGTGGAATATTAACTTAGTAAGTTACAATAATTGGCTAAAAATAATTATGTTCAGTACACCAAAAAATTTCATTACAAATATGTTTTGTAGCATTTTTTTAAGACTTAGCGATTTTACGATGTTAGGGAAAATGTGATCCAGTTAACGAAGGTTTTATCAGGAACGGAACCATTTCAAAAGTTGGGGACTGCCTGTATTGTAACCTGTAAAACTTGATGCACAGTTTATGTCCATATAAATTTATATTCCTTTTTGAAGGGTGTGAATGTCATAAGAGGTACTGTACTGTATTGTCTATGGATTCCCTGGGTATTATTCTCTAGACTTGTCTTGGTATTACACAAATCATATGATCCAGTTTTGGTTATATAATGGGATTTCAGGATTACGCTTTCATTTCTGTTTTGTTAACACAATATTTTTCAACAGAATAAGTCAACTTCAGACATCATGTCTGAGAAATCAAAATCCAGGACTGGTGGACCAGCTGCCAAGAGGGTGAAGGCTGGTGGCAGAGTGAGTACAGTACAGTACACTATATAATTGTATTCTGTAATCAAAGTTAAAAATTCTCAAATTATTGTTTAAAAACATGGGTGTTTCTCCAATGTCAGTATTAGATGACTTCAACTTGGAGTGTATACATTACCACCAATGCTGAATAATTTTTCACTTTCCACTGATGAAGGTGGAGAAGAAAGACACACTTGTTTGCAATGAGACTTACTGTTGCAAGTACTGTATGAGCTTATTAGTTTTCCACCAATCTAAAGGATTTCCATCACGTGCTTGCAATTGTAATGTCTGGTATCTCATTTCAGCTCTGACAGTTGAAGGTGTTACACAATGTTTTTTATTCTTAGAAGAACTCCTTGGAATTAAATATGGTTCTATAGATCACTATCACCCTCTATCTCTAAGCATTTATCAAAATCAAAGTCACTAAAGTCATCAATTTGCACAAGACTCTAGGATCTGCACTTCAGTTTCACTGGAATGCACACTGGTACGCTCACAGTTTTCCTCTTGTATAGCTTCCTTTCTTTTCTAAAGACAGCTGACCATCACTCTCTGTAGTTAACTTCATATATTTTAGATGTTTTATCACCTTCAGTTTGATGCAGGGTTTCCTTTTATCTTGGATCAAGATATGTTACCAGTATTGGATTGTTGTCATCAAGACATCTATGAAACCTGTTCTCCAATAATGCCTTGATATTGCCAAATCCAGAAAACTGAGCATCTGCTGATGCTTTAGTTGTGAACCTTTGAAGTAAATTGATATGAGGAATCATCTCGGAAATAGTGCATGGAAAATTATCACTAGAGAGCTTCCCAATCAGGGAGGTTGTGGGCATCAAGGCAGTAGTTTCAGTGGTAGTTTTTGTTCAAATATGCGCTCCGAACATGAAATATACACTGTTCCAATGAGTGGAGATATATTATACACTGAACAAAGATAGAATGTGTTTAATGACCTAAAATATTTTAATACTGTATATGTTAGAGAGAAAATACAACTGCTAGTTGCATTCCAGAACAGTTCACTCACAGTAAGATCTACCATAGGTGTAACAATAGAAATGGATAGTTTTGGACTGTAAGAGACAAAAATAAAAATAATAAAATTAAAGTATCTGCAGTATTGGCTGGAAATTGGCCAATACTGTACCTGTAATCGCTCATAGGAGCGATTTTGGTTTGTGCAGGACAATAAGACCCTTGTCGTTGATGCGATGAGTATAATTCGGTCAAAACCTGTTGAATACAATTAACATATAACAACTGCTGGTACATCAGGACACAGTTTGAATAATACGATCAATATACAGTGCATAATTACACTTATTAAAGTTATTTAGAGTTCTCAGAGGATTCAACAGTTCACAATCACACTCACGTTTTGGGGTCTAGGGTTAGACCAACGAGAACAAATATATTGTCCTACAGGAAGATGTTGGCTGAGGAAAATCAAGATGTTGCCTTTACAGTAGAAGGCAGTCACACAGCTGCTACCAGCTCCATCTTGCTTAGTAAGCTATTCTGAGTTGTAGACAGTTTCTTCACCTAACATGTGACCGGCGTTGTGGGTGGCGATAACACTCCCCCTGTCGGGCTTCGCACGAAATTACGGCCCACCATTGGATTCACTCTCCGACCCTTTCCAACAGGCAAAGTCTCATCGCTGGGCATATTAACACTGAGTCCTTTGTCTTCACTTTAGCACTTTGCACCAGGCCATCTGCGCTCGGTATTTCCTCCAGTACTCTCTCTCGCATCCACTGACTCCTGGGGAAGGGTTGTCCAGAGATGATCACGATGTCCCTAGCGTGGAGATTACGGCGTGTTTTGAAGAATCTTTGTCACTGATGTAGTGTCGGGAGATATTCCTTTACCCACCTCTTCCAAAACTGATCCGCGATGAATTGGGCATGCTTCCATTTTCTGGTAGGTCGGCTTGGCGTTGGTGGGTAGGCCTCCAGTTGCTTCTCCGACAAGTCACACACGTCCGTATTGTGTGGTCGAGTAATTTGCAGCACTTAGGTATCCAGTATGTCCCACGTAATATGGCAAGAGTGTGTTCTCATCCTTAGTGTCCAGCTCTAGTCGAGTGTACCTCTCTCACAATGAGCCCCGTGTTCCTGTTGTCCCTCACAACAGTATGGGATTCTTCTGGTCTAGGTAGAGAGCGGCATGTTTCAGTCGGCAACTTACTCTGATCAAACCGTGCGTGTCTAGATGAGGTTCCAGTCGACTCACATCACTACCTCCCACGGGTTGTCCCTGTTGTAACATTCCGAATTCTCGAGGGAATCCTTTCCTTTTCATAAATCTTAAGACGATTAACTTCGCATCTTCCAATTTGCTGACCTTGAGTCGATGTTTTCGGTGATGTTTGTTCTTTCACTTCCCCAGCCGCCATTCTATAAACCTTCTAATCCACACTAATCTATTCAGAAGTCGATGCCACGAGAAGTACCTGGCCCTAGCTTATTGAGGATACCCTCCTCTTGGTCAGCGTTCGTCATCAGCACCGTGGTTTCCTTCTTCATCTCTGGGTCTCCGTCAGTGAGGTCTAATCCTCATGGACTCTTTGGCCAACTGTCTTCTTCCAACAAGAGGAAAACAGGTCATCGAATCCACCTGCCCTCCTTGTTGAGCTCTGCTCCATGTAGTCCATGACTAGCGTCGTCGGCTGGTTTCAGTGCCGACTTCACATTGGAGTCCTCCAATGACTGACCAATGGACACAATCTCCTTGTCCAACTTTGCTTCTTCTTCAAATCCCTCAAAATCATGAACTGCTGATGGCCACAGTGCTTTCCATGCAGAATTGAGGGATCTAATGGAAACTTCTCGCCATGATGACACAATCAATTTTACAGCCTCCAGGATGTTAAATTGTGTCTTCCAGAACTGTGCCAGTGTTAGTTCAGGATGAGTGGAAGTTGCCTGATAACACCTGAACAATTTCTTCATGTACAACTTCTAGAAGTTGCTGATCACATTCTGGTCCATTGGCTGCATGATTGATGTAGTGTTGGGAGGCAAAAACAACACTTTGACAAAGTCAAATTGAGCCTCCAAAGTGCTGGTAAGTTCAGGGTCATGACCAGGGGCATTATCCATAAGGAGAAGAGCCTTTAATGGGATTTTGTTGGTGGTTAGGTAGCTCTTGACAGAAGGGCAAAACACCTCAACAGCCCATTCATTAAAGAGCTGTCTTGTTACCCATGCCTTACGGTTGGACTTCCAATAAACTCCAAGCTTTCCTTTTAACACTTTTTGTTGCTTGAACACCCTGGGGTTCTCAGAGTAGTAGACAAGCATTGGCACCAAGCAATAGAGTGAGACGGTCTTTCATGGGTTTATGCCCAGGTAAAGAGGCTTCATCTCTGGTGATGAACGTTCTTTTGGGCATTTTTTTCCAAAACACCAGTTTGTTTAAGTCCACTACAAACTTTGCTGTTCCTTCTTTATCTGCACTTGCAGCCTCACCATGCCTAATAACACTGAAAATGTCACTTATTTTCTTAAATTTTTCAAACCAGCCCTTGCTTGCCCGAAAGTCTTTGAACTCTGCCAGAAGAACCAGGTTGATCTTCCTTTAAATGTTCGTAAATCTCCCCGGCTCTTTCACAAATATATTCTGTAGAAACTGAATCACCTTTCATTTGCTTTTCCCTGGTCCAAATGAGAAGTAGCCTCTCTGTTTCTGATATCAATGATCTACCTTTAAACAATCTGGTAGATTTGTCTCTCACTTTCACTTCCTTGAACTTGTCTTTCTGTGCAAGAATTGTCGACACAGTTGATGCCGACATGGCATAGTCTTTACTAAGCACATTTGTTCTTATGCCCTGTTCATGTTTCTTTATTATTTCCTGCTTTACCTGGATTGAAATAACTTTTCTCGATTTCTTTGGAGCCATGCTGGATTCGATTTCAACACTGAAATTTTAAGTTTTATTGCTGTAAATAAAGAATATTTTCTTGAAATAAACACTGCACTGCGATATATATATTATCAATATGTAAAATATATGTCAAAATGACAGAAAAAAAGCGTTTATGTTGAAGAGTCTCAAACAAGATGTTCCTTCCTCTGAACTGATAAACAAATTGACTCCAAGCTTGGTGTGTCGAGTGGCTGTTTGGTGCGCAAAAAACTAGTTTCCCGGACTTCAATTATGTTCAGTAATAGTTAAAATGACTAAAAAATGTAATATAAAACTTTTAAAATTATTGAATAGTACAACCTTCTTGATATTTACTAAAATGGTAACGAATTTAAGCCCAAAAACCGATTACTGTATTGGCGGACTAATACTACAGCTGGTGAGCAGCCAAGTGCAAGCGAAAACATGTTGGGAAAAATTCGTAAGGAATTCGTTAACCGAAATTTTTTCGTTAACCGAAGTGAAGAATCTTATGGAAGGTAATTCGTTAACCAAAATTTCTTTAACCGAGGATCACTGTATATATATACACACAGTCACTCCTCGACTTACAACAACCCAGACATACGCCGGCCATGGTCGTATTAAATATTTTTCACATTACGTATTTTCGAGTTCCGACGTTAGTGATCGCGCTGCATAGTGACAAAAAATTTTTTTGGTATTTTCCTTTAAAATGGCTGGCAAGTGTAAAAGTGAGAGTTTACTCGTGGTGCTGAGAAGAAAAAGAGACACCCATTTTAGAATCTCTATGTAGCGGTATATTCACACTTATTTTGAAGTACAGTACACTTGACCTTCTCATACATGATGACACGATTCGCGTCATATTCATGATAAGACCAACTTCACGGTGACGCAAATTGAGTCGCCAAACTTTTAAGAATTTGCCCAAAATCCAGTTTTCAACTGGATTGTGTGAAATTTTAATGCGTTATTGTGTCAAGTAAGTTTTATCAAATATACTAATTTGCAACTCTCGAGGCCCATATTTTCTCAGCAGTCAGACCGTGAGCCATGTGCATTTAAATTTCCATAACTCTGTGCCGGCTGCCTCAACTCCTGGATTACAGTGCTTACCATACTCCCTGAAATAATTTATTTTTAGTGTTAGAGAAGTGAAGTGATGGTTGGGTATGTAATATTTTTTCATATATACAGAGAAAGTGTTTAGTACTGTATTCAAAAGCTGTTACTGTATCAGGCTATACTGTACAACCTCGTTATAGTGACAATGTCTCGAAAAATATCTCTGAAAGAGGATGATTTTCTAGACTTACATGAATTTTATCAGTACCATTCTCTTCATTATAGTGTTGCCTACAAGATGCAACATAATTATGTCGATATAAAATAGACGCAAAAATAATCGAAAAAGCTAAAAAAAAAAAATGATTATACCATTTGAGGATTTTTTTTTTTTTTTTTTTTTTTTTTTTTTTTTTTTTTTTTTGCTATTTACTAAGGAAACTATTGAACATATCAGAAATCTAATTACTGCATTGGAAAGCTAATCAAATTCTGCTTTTAGCAGTGTAAAGTACTTAAGTTGGCTCGGGCAATTTTGAGCTAGGAGGTTGTGAACGTATTGGTGTGTATTATTTTCTGACCTTGCTGAGTTAACCCAAATTCTGATTTATCAAGGCACTTCCCCCCTCCAACAACAATAAAAAACTATTTACTGTCCCGATGGCTCGGTACAACATCGTTTTGCGTCGTCACGGATTACTTTTATGGCCCATCACCCTCTTTCTGCTCGGCAGAATCTCAGTGACTCGCCACCCTCCTCCTCTCCCGCCCTCCTCTGCTCCCACCCTCCTCTGCTCCCACCCTCCTCCTCCGCTCCCACCCTCCTCCTCCGCTCCCACCCTCCTCCTCCGCTCCCACCCTCCTCCTCTGCTCCTGCCATACTCCTCCCCTCCTGCCATCTGCCTCCTCCGCTTCACTATCCACCACACACTCGCTCTACCATCTCCGGCCATCGGTGAATACCAATACAAACTTAGTACTCGACCTACGACCACCCGGACATACGATCGCCTCAGGCGTACCAAAATTTTGTCAAATTATGTATTTTCGAGTCCCAACTTTAGTGATTGCGCTGTGTACTGACAAAATTTTCGTATGTAATTCACTTTAAAATGGTTGGCAAGCTTAAAAGTGAAAGTTTTGTGGTGCTGAGAAGAAAAAGAGACATCCATTTTAGATTTTCTTTGTATTATTTAAACATTTTCGACTTACGACTTGGATTTGGGTTCCTAACCCTGTCGTAAGTCAAGGAGCAGCTGTAATTGTATATGTATGCACTATTTTCTATAGAAATGGCAATGATTTTCTGTATTTGTAATGTATTTCATGGGGCAAAGGGAGGCTCAGGAACGTAACTCACGTATTTTATCTATTTCTTGTGGGAAAAATTCATCCGCTTTACGTTGTTTCGCATAACGTCGCATATTTAGGAACATAACCCTGACGTTAAGCGAGGACTTAATGTAATACATTCTGAGACCATATCTGTGTCAAGTTATATGAAGTCCCGAGTTATTAAATGACGAGTTATCGAGGGTTCACTGTATGTACTTGTATTATCCTTTTTTCTTTTGGCTGATGTTGCAAAGCAATCAGTTACAAAGCCAAAGATATATGGTTTATGTCAATAAAAACAAGTTTGGGGGGAAATTGATAAAGGAAAAATATTCACTTGCTGCTGTCTCACCTGTCATGAGGGCTTCAGATATGTGATTTTGGAACTGAAAAACTTAAAACTTATCTCGTGTGCAAGAGGGTTACGGCCATATTATTAAACAACATCTACCCCTTCCGACGAAGAATCTTTTCGAAGGTATTGTTCCTTCAAGCGGTATTTTTAAATGCTCACACCTCTTCCACTTCGTGCGGGATGATTTATTTAGGTCTGGTAATACTGTCCTCTTCGCTGATGCATTATGGTCGTCTTTTCGCTGATGCATTATGGGTCCTGTGTGTGTTTGTTTACCTTCGTTGGTGCCAAATTTAGTATTGTAGCAGCTCTCGTCATGGATATTTTTTCCTCCAAAGTTTCCCGGGATTTCTTAGTTTATTTGATTGGAGAGGAGAAAATTTTGCAAAATAAAAGTACTTGTGGGAAGCTTGTTACATTAAAGAAACAAGCATGGTTACGAATTGCAACATGTTTAAATGCTGAGGGATATGGACCAGTATAATGAGACAAAACTCACCAGAAGAGGATATTGCATATAGGTAGAATATTTATAGTAGGAGGATGTAAAGACAAGAAGTTGGGTAGCTTGGCCGTGATGTTATTTACTCAGCGTCAATACGCTTATCTTATCTCGTATGTCAATACACATATATTGCGTTCTTAAAGGGACAACTTGTTAAACACCTCTTCGATACAACTATTTATTAATTCACTCAATGACATGGACACGTTAATATTATTATTATATCGGGGTACTACACATTATGTTCGCTGCTATTAAATCTTGATATTCCAAACTTTCTGCTACCGGGTAGTTCCTTTTCGATGGAGAGCATAGCCAATGCATTCAATCTCTCTTGAGACATAGTTGTTCTTAGATATTTTTTTATTAATTTCAGCTTGGAAAACTCCACTCCCCTGATGCCACTGTGACTGGAACTGTCAATAAAATCCGATATGCTATTTCTGCCTTAGGGAAGGAACCATTTAGAGACTTGAGAATCTGAAGGACTTTAAGTGCACTGTTTGTTTCTTGAGGAATAAGTTCTTGGAGTACTCGAGGCTCTGAGAACAGGTCTGCACAATCAATATCGTGAGAATTTCCAACACTCAATGAATTATCCAAAGCTATACATCACTCTTTCATGGTGTAGTCTTCTTTCATATCTCGAAGTTTCTCCAAGTCATACAGGAAACCGAAGTTAGTGTCATACTCTTGCATTCTTTGTAGTAAACATCAACAAAAATCAGAGAAAATACTTCAAAATACACAAACAATGTTCCTGCTTCACATGTTAGGGTATTATATCTTTTTATTGTACATCAACAACATCAACCACATCAGTACATTAGTGGGGTCCAGCACAGCTCACGTCTTCCATCCAGCTGGTATCTGAAAAATAGGGGATGCCGGCAGTACAGCAGCTGTGGTGGGTTGGTCCTTCTTCTAATCCACCTCTTCATCGTCGACTTTCTTCTAATGTCAGCATAGCACTCCTTCTGTCTTCTTTCTTCACATAGCACCTCTAAAAATTTCCTTTTGCCAGTTCAACCTGTTAGTTAAAAACACCGGGGAAATGTTTCCAATGTAATTAAAAAATAATAATAATGTATAGTAATGCATAAAATAATAGGAAATGGCCTTTAAGGGCTGATATGCCTTTATTAAATTGTCTTAGGTTAAAAATTTTTGTTCTCAGAGAAAACAAATTTATAAATGCCGCAATTTCAATATGTTTTATAGTGAGACGGTCGTATTTATGGCAAATGTTCGAAATGGTGTTTGAGTATTTATAAATTAAAGTAAAGTTAAGTTAACCTAACTTAGCATAAATTATCACTTGCCGTGGGCGAACTTACTATTACTGAGACGGGGGAAGCTGCTGTGAAGTCCTCTATATTAGCCAAAATATTGTATCATATACTGTATGCTTAAGGCGCATTGTCATTAAATAATCAAACTCCAGCTTCCAGTGAACTTGTTTTATTATGCACCTAATTCAGCCAAATGGAAGTTTACCAAAACGAAATAATGTAATTGGTGATGAAAAATTAGAGCCTGCAGTATTTCACATATTATATCATGATCCACTGTATCAAAGGTGTTTTTGTATGTAATATTACCATCCTTGTGATAATGCCCTCCCAGTGAAATTTGCCTCTTCCCATTTTGATATTTCTAGGCATAAACCTCCCCTGTTTATATTTTCCAGATAGAAACTCACTTATAAAACTGCTAAAAAGTTGCATTAAGTAACTTAAATGGACTTACTTTATTAATATATGCAACATAAAGTTTTGAGATGATTTTCTCCCAGTGAAATTTGCCTCTATCCATTGGAATATTTCTAGGCAAGAACGACACTAGTTTATATTTTCCTGACAGAAACTCACTTATAAAACTGCTAAAAAGTTTAATAAATTACTGTAAATGTGCTTACCAGATTAGTGCTAGCATTAGTAAGATGGGATGACTACAGCAGCTTGCCTTTGGCAATAACAAATTGACAGGCAGCACATCTTTTACGAAAGTCGTAATATGACAGGGAACACAGCTTTTGCACTGTCATAATATGGGCCGTAAAACCAATAATGTAAAAAAAATACATTTGTAAAATTACCAATACGTGTTTCTTTGTACGTTAATCGTATTGACAATAAATATTTAATAAAACTAACAAAATAATTATGAGGAGGGTGACGAAAAGCAGCTCATAGCTACCTCTTCAAAGTTAGGTGCAATTAGTTCGTTTTCATGCCACCACACTCTTTCGTGCGCTGCACTAAAAGGTTCTTCGCATTTAAAAATACGGCTTTCGACATGAAGATATTCTTCAAGGGAAGATGTTGTTTAATAATATGGCCGTTAATGTTTAGTTACACTTATATTTAATATACACTTAAATCTGGCTGATGTTACAAAAAGTACTCTGCTTCATCCCAAACTCCTTACAGATAATATCAAGGAGTCCCCAGCATCGATTCTGTCATGTATCTTCAGTTTTTCTTCAAATGGTAGAGTTCTGAGCACCATTCCTTTTCTCCCAGTGGTCCTCAGTGGTGTTGGTTTGCCTTTACTTGCTTTAGAATATATAACAATACACTAGGGAAGTAATTAATATGAACAAAACACAGTGCTTGCAGTGGAGTAGGGGTTACGGCAACAAACATGCGGGAACTGATGTCTCGCCCAACTACTGTCCCACACGACCCCTCCTCCCTTCCAAGTCAAAGCTCATCTAACTTACTGAGGTTTCCAACTTATGGAAAACCAACTTAGAGGGTCTTAAAGTACAGTAGGAGGTATATTAATTCATTCTAGAATCAGAGGTGTAAAAATCCACTTGTGCACGTGCTACTGGTGAGCAGAAATCACACTGGGTGGGTTAAAATTAAGTTTCCAGCTGTCTGGATGATGATCAGTTTTGGCATCTCTCAAATGACCAAAAGTTTTCCAACCAGGAACTTAACTCCCACTAATACATGGTTTCTGGTTTCTACCATGCACTGTTTTTCATTCAATAAATTTAAATCCAGGAATATGACCCCTTTGTATATTGGGGATACCTGTATGGTATTAATTGTTACTTAAGTTCGTGTACTTTGTGTTTAATGTGCCACAGGCCAACTAGGATAGGTAGAATGCACTAATTGGCACAGTTGCAATTTAATGGCATTTTCAATTATTTACCTTTTTCAATTTTGTCCTAACTGTGATAGACCCATGTGGGTGAGACTTCAAATTTCTACTGTACTCTGTACAGTATATCTTTAATTACAGGATCTGCTTTTTATATGTCTTCAATATCAACAGGGAGTGCCACTTCGGAAAATTGAATACAAATTTGACGCCAGTTATCGGTTCAGTGAACGCCCAGTTGAGAAAGTTGACGACCCTTCGGATTTTCATCCACAGTACTTTTTGCGGACACACTCCAAGAACAATGACCCAGCTGATGTACAGACACAGGTAAGGGAGGACTGTCATTGGTTTTGTCTAAGTAATTATTCCTTTACACAGGGTAACAGGATTATTGGTCTCACATTTAGTTTGTTTGTCTGCTCAGATATGAAAAATAGTCCCCAAATTAGGTAACCTGAGTTTGATGAGACTTTCAACTGGCAGGGCTAGAATTATGAAAATATCACAGGAGATACGGTGCAGAGCCTGTCAATTCAAAGTTGCAGCCTCACTGTCATCATCTTCCTAAGTATGAACAGCCTTTGCCTTCTGGTCATCAGCTTCACAGTGTTGCAGTGCCCAGGTTTATATGTATGGTCTAGGGTTGAATAGCTTCAATGGTTGTCCCACACATTTAATGAACATGAAGGAAGACAGAGTTACCACCCTCAGAGATACTCTCAGATAGTTTATGATTATGCATTGCATTTATACTTAGCTCACATTTGACTTTGACACAGCTATTATAGAAACTGCATTAGTGACTTCCATTAGCCTTTTTGGAAGTTTCTTATCCAAACCTTAAGTCTGGCATATGTTGATTGGGAACAAAGCCATAATGACAGCTTCTGAAAAATCCAAATTGAAGGTCTCGCACAGGACTAAGATTCTCCATGTCATAAGTCAATTGGCAAATAGCAGGCCATGAGGAAGGATGTAGTAAGCTGAAAAGAATATATCAACTTTTAAGGGGCCCCACTGGGCACATGCTGCCACCACTCAAGGTGGGTAGAGCGTGCTCAGAGGACAACAATTGAAGCATAAATGTTTGTATTTCTTTTTTAGTTTCTGACATTATTTTCCATTATATTTCATTTTTTAAATGTGTATTTCTTCATAATGATTGCTCTACAATACTATTTTACAAACAAAGTTGAATCTAACTCCACGGAAATATGAGTGATTATCATGAAGAAGCAGGTAGTATCTGTGCGCTGTAAATCCTTAGGACACACTGATGCTTGCAGGCCCACCAAAATGTTAAAAAAAAATTTTGAATTGTAGTACAGTTCTATATATTGTAGTATTGGATAATATTTTACATATGGTACCATTCACACTATCTGAGAATTAGTTTATATTGTGTATGTGTACCTATTATATCTGTATGTTTTAATATTATGGGTCTTTACAATCCCTAGATATGGCAGTGTTCGTTTGAACCAAACCCAGAGAAGGCTCACTCCATGACCAATGTGGTGGCAACATGTGGTGGCTCATCTGTGTGTTTCATCAACGTGGATGATGGTGAAGTGGTGCTCAAGTATAATCGTAGCACAAAAATGTAAGTGAGATTTAACTTAGAAATTTGTATACGCTATAGGTTGTGTGAAAATGGAAATACAAATACACTTGAATACTTTCTTCATCAAATACCTATGTTATATTTCAGTATTATAAGTTAACCCATTGTGTACAGGGTCGTCTCTGAGCTGAATAAAATCGTCAGGAATTAGTCAAATAAAATATTGAAAGTGTCATCCCTGTATTGAGGGGGGTTAAGGAGCCTTCACACAAGGCTAGCTGGGGTAGGAAGTGGTGTAGTTATTAAGAAGTGGCACGATTGGCTGCCTCTTTAACTAAGGATGGTTGTTTAAAATCTGGTGCAAAGATGGCTGGACACTTTTCTAAAGCTTGTAAAGCTCCTTGTAACATCATTGGTAAGTAATTTGTTATGTTCCTTTGGTATTATTGCAGAAGAGGAATTATTTGTTTGTTTTACCTTGCATCAGCCCAGTCCAGCTGTACACTACATGTTTATGATTAACAAAATGCTCCAGTTGCCAATATAGTGGTCCCTTGATTAACGAACGGTTCAATTAACAAAATTTTGGTTAACGAATTAGCTCCCATAAGGATTTTTAGTTCCATTAACGAACAAAACCTCGATTAACAACATCCTTATGAGAAACACGCTTTGTTTTGTGCATCAGCTGATCGGCTAGTCTGCCAATACAGTACGGTAATTGTTTCTATGTTTATATTTGTTTCCCGTGGAGTAAATATCAAGAAAGTTGTGCTCTTGAATATTTTGCATTATTTATATTAAAATTACAGTTGTACCCCACTTAACGCGGTCAATAGAACCCAGAGGGTCCCGCGTTAAGTGAACAACAGAACATATGGGATTAATTCCAATAGAAACCGGCCCGACCCCCAAACTCCACTTTTTGACGACACATAACTATGTTGTAGTAAAAATAACATCTTAATTATATGATGGTACATGCACACAATTAATACTTAAGAGAAATAGAGAAATACAGTCGCCAAGTTAATGTCCATTCAAATAATGGACTCAACTCCCTCCCCCTCTTCTCACACTACACTGCTGGCTCTTCCCTCTCTGAGAAATTTTTGGGGGAAAACCACTAAATTTTAATAAATAATACCTCAAACTAAAGTTAGGATAATACAATTGACATTGCTGGATTCCTTGTAAGACCAGGAATATTTTGAATATAAATGTCATATATTTTGCACAAAAGATAACATAGTTACTCAGAGAAAACATTTTATCTAAAATTTGTATGTCTAATGCAAAATATATGATGTTTGTATTCAAAATGATCACCAAATTATAAGAATTCCAGCAATGTAAATTATATTCTGGCCGGGTAATTTGTATGAATTTTATGAGCTAAAACAAATATCTTCAGTTAATAAAAAAAAAATATTCTTCACGACACTATCTGTCAATCAAAGTACCCCACCTTGCCTCCCCCCCCCTCTTCCAACCGTGCAGTCAGTCCCAACCCTCCCCCCACCAATCCTCCCTTCAAGAGATGTTGGGTGAAAAAAATAAATTTTAACATTTTGTATTAAATAATACCTCAGATTAAAGTTAGGATAATATAATTGACATTGCTGGATTCCTTGTAAGACCAGGAATATTTTGAATATAAATGTCATATATTTTGCACAAAAGAGAACATATCTACTCAGAGAAAACATTTTATCTAAAATTTGTATGTCTAATGCAAAATATATGATGTTTATATTCAAAATGATCATCAAATTGTAAGAATTCCAGCAATGTAAATTATATTCTGACCTGGTAATTTGTATGAATTTTATGAGCGAAAACAAATATCTTCAGTTAATAAGAAAAAATAAATATTCTTCACACCGTAACAGATGGTCGGTCGGTCCCTCCCTCCCTACCAGATGTGTGGAAAAACCAGAATATTTACTTTTTTAGTAATAAATAATACCTCAAACTAAAGTTAGGATAATATAATTGACATTGCTGGATTCCTTGTAAGATCAGGAATATTTTGAATACAAATGTCATATATTTTGCACAAAAAATAACATTTACTCAGAGTAAACATTATATCTAAAATTTGTATGTCTAATGTAAAATCTATGATGTTTATATTCAAAATGATCATCATATTGTAAGAATTCCAGCAATGTAAATTATATTCTGGCCGGGTAATTTGTATGAATTTTATGAGCTAAAACAGGCAGGCAGGCGGGTGGGGCGAATCTAAAAATAGCGTCTCGATCCGGACACTCTGGACACTGCGCGTATACGTGGAAAAAACCTGTGTTAAGTGAAAGTTCGGCTCTGGCGAGGCACCGCGTATACGTGAAATCGCGCTAAGCGAAACCGCGTTAAGCGGGGTATTACTGTATAACATACACACCAAACACAGCACACTGTCTTCTGAAACTCAATAATTCTGACACAGGCCTGGTGTCGATGGATCAAAGTTGGGATTGTTTGGCACCAAATCTCTTTCATAACTAAACAGAAGCAAAATTTGAATTGTGTTAGTGTATAGTAGTCACCTGTGGTGAATCAAGCTCACTAATTTAGGAACTAGCAGAGCCACTTTCCTGGGGCATAGCCATTGTTTGTGTTAGTGTGTCATCTGGTGTAGAGCGGCGCTGCAAATATTCCTCCTCCTCCTCCTCCTCCTCTGAGGAATTACTTACTGTATATCTTCATCTTTTGGTTCCCACTCTCATCACCAATAACATTTACAATCCTACTCAACCTGTAATAAATTTCTTCAGTAGAAATGCTTTTCTTTATTCTATATTTTTCCCCGGGATTGTCCGGGCTCTGAAGAAAGTTGTAATACTGTTGCGCTATTTCCACTACGCTTGCTACTGGCTCCCACAAGGGGAGAAAAAGGAGCATAAGTCGTATCTCCTTCCTCCATGACAATTTGTATAACATGAGACATACTGTACAGTGATTGGTTGAGCTACCGGTAATTGGCTTGAGGGGTCACTAAGGTGACATCTGGTGAGCTTAGTGTGAAAACTTTTACTCAGGACATTTGAAAAATACCTTGTAGTCATATAACTACACCCGGCGGGTGTCCTAGGATTATTGCATGACTCGACAGGGTTTGAGGGTTAAAAAAAAAGTAGATGGGTTGTTTGTGTTTTTATTACTTAAAAATGATTTTAACATTAAGAATGATTTTTGTGTTAATTTCTCATTTTACTTTATGTACAGTTAATGGAATGTTTATATATAATGTACAATAAAATTATATTTTTGTTCCAATAGGGCAACAGCAGGAGAGAACTTATATGCACAGGTATGGACGACTCTTCCTCTAGACAGCATGGGCCTGGAAACTATGAATATTTTAGCTGCTGCTGGTGCTCGCTCCACTGTTTTACTCATTCATCCGGAGGTTGGCGTCTGCTACCAGATGTTTCGTACTGTGCCAAATAAAGCTGCAGCTGTAGTCTGTGCTCTTTTGTTCCATCCCAAGAAAGCCGCATGGCTATTCTGTAAGTAACTTATTTAATATTTCCTAGTTTTGTGTGGGGGTGTTGTGTGGGTTGTTATTATTCTCTCTCTGACATCAAGAGTGGGATATCTAATCAAGTTAGGGGATTAAAGTTCTGTTTAGTCTTTCAGCAAATAAATAATAATATTGGACCAAATGTAAATACAGGTACAGTCCTGGACAAAAGCCCTGTGCCAGGTAGTTTTGCCTAACCTGGTTATGTGGCAACGTTGGAGACACGCATAGTTTAAGAGTCGCTCTATGGTTTAAAGGGTGCATTTCATGTCCTAGATTGCCTCGTTGCCAGCGCTGTCAGGAACAAACCAATGAATACCATTAATAATTATTTCACTGAATACCGTTAAAAATCATTTCAATCTAAATTAATGACGAGAACCGATGTATTTATGAGCGCAGATGAAATGCTTTCCACACACACACCGCTTGGCACCATCTGCTAGACACCTTGATCGTGTGAACAATCCATTCTATGGCGTGTCTGTGTGCATATTCTCTTTGAACTACCTACACCATGTATCGATGATATGAGTTATCTTTTGTGAGTGTCAGGAGGACAGGTATAATAAATGCAGCATAAAGAGATATACAGTAGTAATATCTCCATTAGCCGCAATCCCTCAAACCCGGAATTCTACAATAGCTCAGAATTTTTTCCGGAAAATTCCCTGAATATGGGTTTGGGGAAAAAAATCTGAGGTTGAAAATCAGGTGCATTTTCTAAAAATTCCGAGACAAATTCTGGAAAATCTTAATGTATTTCTATTTCTGGGTCTGGGAATAAATTTTCAGGGCATTCCAAAAGATTGCATCATGCTCCAACCCATCCCCACATGCATGAGAGTATTTTCCCATTATCATTGTTGTGTGTGTGTGTGTGTGTGTGTGTGTGTGTGTAGACACACACAAAACGCATAAAAATAAATAATACTGTAATTGGAAAATCCTCTCACAAATTATCAGAAACAAATTTATTAAAAATGTGAGTCTACCCTCAAGTCCGTGCTCTATTACAGTACTTTATTAATAGAGCACAGACTTGAGGGTAGACTGTCACATTTTTAATAAATTTGTTTCTGATTATTTGAGAGAGGATTTTCCAATTACAGTATTATTAAATTGTATGTGTTTTGTGTGTGTCTACACACACACACTTATTTACAAAATGTACAGGTAAAGGAAATTACTGACTCGAGAACGAATCGCTCCCTGTCCCAGCCGCAAAAATGCCAGCAACTTTAAAACTACCCGCAGACATCCAGGGTGTAATCTGCGAATAAACAAGAAATGCAAGGTTAAAATCTGTGAACTTGGGGAGGGGGTCAATTAATACTTTGTAGTGTTCCCTTTGCGCTTCAGGCAGTCCTTTAGCCTTTGAGGAACACTATCAGCAAGGTTTTGCAAGAGGTCAGGTGGCAAGTTAGCCCAGATATCCTTGATAGCTACCTCTAACCTCGGGATTGATGATGTGTCAGTGTCGCGCAGACAACGCTTAACAAACAATCACAAATTTTCTATTGAGTTGAGATTTCGTCTACTGCCAGGCCAGTCATTAAAGAAAGGTACCTCACAGTCTTTGAGCCACTTTAAGCGGTGTGGCATGGGGCACCGTCCTGCATGAAAAGGCTTGCCTTAGCTTTATCAAATGATTCAGGTAAGAAATCAATGAGCAGTTCAAGATCGTTGTACTGTTTCATCATCTGGTTCTTAGGGAGGATTACTAGTTCACCAACACCATAATACGTAAAGGAAGCCCAAACCATAAGCGAGGCAGGGTGCTTAACAGTCTTTACAGTGTACTGTGGGAGATATGCATCCGAGTGAGGAGGGCGGTACACCCTCCCTCCACCACTGCCAGTCACAGAAAACGTAGCCTCGTCAGACCACAAAACACTCCTCCATGACTCTAAACCCCACACTGCGTATTTCTTGCAAAATTTCGGCTATTTTCCTTCTGTCTCTTCGTCAGTAGAGGTTTATGACGGTGCACGGAAGCTCTTAAATCCAAGGGCATCATGGAGGGCTTGTTGAACACAGCGTAAGGAGACGTGGCTGAGAAGACGGAGGTTTCTCTCTTTTACCTCACGTGCTGTGAGGGTGGGATTGGACTTAACTTGGCGTGAAATAACCTCAAGTGTCCGTGGAGAAAATAATTTAGGCCTACCAGACTTGGGTAGGGGAGCTGGCAGCACGTCCTCTCCAAGTTCACGGTAACGCTTCACAAGTTTCTGCACAACACGCAACCCCACACCAGTCTGAGCGGAAACATCTCAGTTCATGGTTTGCTTTGTACAATGCAATCACTGCTGCAATGTTGTCCTTTGTAGTAACCCTTCTGGATATCTCTGATGGCCACTATGTCGGGGTAATGCACCGTAAACGAGGCAAAAAATGGCCACGGGGCGCGCAAACCCGCAGAGTTAATCTTCCCCTCACAATTACCAGAAGCACATGAGAGTAAGCCATGACGTGTGCTCAGTTGCCAAGTGTCACCACTTGCCAACCAACCAAGCATTCCGCGTTTCACCGTTAACGCGGTGCCTTGCCAGAACCTAACATTTTCACATTCCGCGGTCGTGAACGCCATTACGCGGAGAGCGGCTGGCAAGCCGCGCCATTTTTGGATCCAAACCTCCCGCCATCCGCCATGTTGTGTAAGAGGCGCGAAAATGGTGCGCACAAGGTCGCCCAGTCATCAAAACATTACCGAGTTCTTCACCCGCCACCCACTACAGCCGGCCCAAGTCAGTGATAGTGATAATTATAGTGAGGATATGGACTTATATGAACTTTGGGGGGTTTGACAAAGAGGCCCTGCAAGCCTCTGTGGTGGATAGTGATACAATTGATACAAGTGATACAGGTGAGAGCCAATAATCTGCCCTCTGCCTCGGAACCAACCGCCCATCCCCGTGTGCCCAGCCATCTTTTCTACTAATGTAAGTGTTAAAAAACCTAATATTATTGATATTTCTCTTAATTATTAATTGTGTGTGCATGCCATCATAAAGTTAAGATAATATTTTTACTACAACATAGTTGTGTGTCGTCAAAAAGTGGAGTTTGGGGATCGGCCCGGACTCCATTTCAATTAATCCCATATGTTATGTTATTCACTTTCCGCGGTACCCTCCGGGTTACATTAACCGCGTAATATAAGGACCAACTGTGTGTGTGTATATATATATATATATATATATATATATATATATATATATATATATATATATATATATATATATATATATATATATATATATATATATATATATATATATATATATATATATACACACAGTCAACCCTCACTTTACGCTGTCCCACATTCTGCGTTTCCACGTTTACGCGGTGCCCTGCCGAAACCGGAATGCTCACATTCCGCGGTGCGTGTTCCCCTTTACACGGAGAGCGGCTGGCGAGCCGCGCCATTTTTGGATCCAAGCCTCCCGCCATCTGCCATGTTGTGTAAGCGGCGCGAGTAGGTTGCGCAATGTGTGTCTTTGTTGCGTTATCAGTGACGTCATATGACGTATCGGACTGTAATTGGGCCATGCATAATTACCTCCCTCCGCTGCTAGCTGTGATTGGTTTAAAGTAATATGACGTGTCCACCCGTGGGAGGGAGGGAGGAAAGACGATGCTTGACCTAGTCGCTGCAGTTTCATCCCTCCAGGCCACACAGTGTAATCGTGCATCCATTGTTCTGTAAAATGGCTATCGGCTGACCACCGCCCCCAGAGAGAAACCTTTCCTTACCTGGACCCAGCCGCCCTAAGCCAAAGAAGACACGACATTCCTTAAGCTACGAAATATATGGAGGAAGGACAGTACACCGACGACCAGGTGTTTAACATGGACAATTCTGGTCTTTTTTGGAAAAAGCTACCTTCCAAGACCTTTGTTGTGAAGAATGCCAGCAAGATTCGGGGCCGGAAGTTGCAGAAGGAGCGCATCACCGTCCTGTTTACCACCAATGCCTCCGGTACCTGTAAGCTCAAGTTATCGGTGATCCACACAGCACGCAAGCCCCATGCCTACAAGAGCATGGACATGACCAAGCTAAATGTCCACTGGCTGACCGCACGTAAGGCGTGGATGTTCTCTACACTGTCCCTCTCCTGGTTTGATGACTGTTTCGTTCCCGATGTGAAGAAATTCTGTGAGCAACAGAATGTGCCATTCAAGATTTTGTTGCTGCTGGACAACGCACCAAGACACTCGCCCCTACTGTTAGATCGTCACCCCAACGTAAAAGTGGTCTTCCTTCCTCCCAACACTATGTCTACATTACAGCCCATGGACCAAGAGTTAATCTGTAATGTAAAAGCTGCATTCTCTACTAAAAAATTCAAGCTCCTGAACGACTACACCAACACCAGGGAAGAGTTGCGTAACCTGAGTGACACCAACACCGATAGCAAGAGCGAAGACGACGAGGATTAACAGTTGGCAGAGCAAGAAGTACTTTTAAAATAATTCTGGAGAATATTCAGCGTCAAGAAAGCTGTGGACTTCTTGGTGAAGCCATGGGATCAGCTGTCTGTAGCAACTGTTCGTCACGCATGGAGACGTGTGTTGCAAGGCTTTCCGGCCGTTATGCAGAGTCAATCTGTGACTGGTGAGGTTCAGACTGTTGCAGTAGCAGTGGACCTTGCCAGAGAAGCTGCACAGAGTGTTACAGCTGCAGGCTTCTCCGAGACCACCAACGACGACATCCTTGAGGTGATAAGGGATCCTCATGTGACTACCGACGAGATGGTAGATGATGATGACGTCAGTGAAGAGGCAGGTGGTGCGTCATCCCAAGAAGAACGCCATTTATCCCATAGTAATGTTAGGGGTGCCATCGAGTGTATCGAGAAAGCCAAGCTCCTCCTTTCCGATGACCCTGACGCAAACAGGTATGAAATCTTCACTACCCAGCTGTTGCAGACTATGGAGCCCTACATCAAGGTTTATCACGACAACATAAACACCAGCCGTCAGCAAAGTATAACAGAGTTCTTCGCCCGCAACCCACCACAGCCAGCCCAAGCCAGTGATAGTGACAGAGGTAGAGACAGTGATGATGACTTTGAGGGATTTGTCAGGGAGGTCCTGACAAGCGTGGATGACAGTGATGGTGACTCACCTGAGGGCCAGTAGCCTGCCCTCTGCCTCGGAACCAGCCTCCATTCCCCTACGCCGACCCATCTCTTCTACTAACGTAAGTGTTAACCCCAACCTTGTTTTTTTCTAACCTAACCTTCAGTTTATTGACTATTCCTTTCTATATTATGTGTGGGTGAATACCATCATAAAGTTAAGATGTTATTTTTAGTAAAACTTACGTATTGTGTCGGGAAAAAGTGGAGTTTGGGGGTCAGCCCGGTCTCTATTTCAATTAATCCCATATGTTATGTTCACTTTACGCGTTTCTCACTTTACGCGGGCCGCCATGGGTTGAATTAACCGCGTAAAGTGAGGGTTCACTGTATATATATACACCAGTCTTTTCCACTCCATCTCTCTAATCACACACACTTTTCTGCTTTCTCACTTCATATTTTAAAATGTTATGTAATGCAATGTTGAAGGGATATGACTTTGCTCATTTATACTTAAACTTACCACAATCTCCCGAAAAATACTTTAGGTTTTGTTTTTATTAAAGACATCATCAGGTCATGAGCCCCACTAATCCCCAACCCTACCTCCAGTCCTCCACCTGACATCACGTTAGGTCACTTACATGAGATCCACTAATCCCCCACAGCTCCATGACAGTGGAAAATATCAGTCTTTGCTGTAACACACAACTTCGTTCATGCCAGTTTCATATTGATATGTAATTTTTAAAATATTTATTTATCCAAACTTCTGAATTATTTTTGTAAAGAAATTGAGTTTCTAATTTAATTAGAACTGCATTTACGGATTCCGGTAGTTTAAACTCGAGGAAAACATCCCCAGCACTCAGAAACGTTCTGGGGAAGTGGGCTAGTCTCTGTCTGCATGATGTCTAGTTTAGATATCCAGAAATTTTTCCGAATTTTAGAAAGTCGTCTAGTTAGACAGAAAGCTCTCATCCCCGGAAGTGCTCTGTGGAGAGTGTTTCTGATGGGAGGGAGGGCTGGTGATGGTTCCAGACAACAGGGCAGCAGGAGGGAGGTGCTCAAGTAAATTTTTTCTCTCATTCCTACTTGTCATCAGTGTTCTGTTTTATTGGCAACCTTTTAGTATAATGAACTGCTACATTGCAGATATTAACTTTGTTTATTACAGGGATTTAAAGAATTTTGAAAGAGAACAAAAAACACTCCCCCTTGACTGACGGACGTGCACACACACACACACTTAGTCTAAGCGTTGTTCTGTTTCAGAGTGCGATACATGTTTCACTTGGTAAAATTGGTTCTACTACGAATATTTCTATACCGAACCGTTTTACCTATAATATTGAGAATGCTATAACGAACGCAACTTCTACAACGAACGCGGATGAATGTGGGACTATTTCGTCTGGCGCATAATTATTGTTGTACCGCGGCTCACAACAAGAGCGTCAGGTGCCATATTGGTTCACTGTGTAGTCAGTGCACCACTGAACTTGTTGAAATTTCGTCTTTTGATGTGGAAATTCGTGTTATTTTTATAATTATTTTGTTATACAAGTGTACAATTGTAACAATGAATCGTCAAAAGCGAGTGAGAAAGCTAATAACCCTTGAAACTAAGAAAGAAATTATAAATAAACAGACAAAGTGCCTGTAAGACAGTCACCAAAGAGGGCTAGGAAGGATGACTCCTCTTCTTCCACCTCTTCTCCATAATTCTCTCCTCCCCCCTCCTCTGCCTCCTGTCCTGCATGCAAAGAACACTAAGGTAAGGTAAAGTACTGTATTTTTTACAATTTCCACAGAAATTTTTCAGCGTTAAGTGGTTGTATTTGGGGGCCTGGAACGGATTAATCCTATAACCAACGAATGAGGTTCTAGAACCAATTAGATTCGTTATAGCATACCCCACTGTACACTTATGTTATATTCATTCTAGCGCCCCTTCCTATCAATGAAATGATGCAAACGACGCGGCACAGAAAACACCTTGTTGTAAAACACATATACTGTCTCATTCTCAATGCCTCCGACGCTGCCAGGGTATGCTACAGTAATTGCTGCCTGCTCCTCTCCTGCTGTGGCTCCAACAAATTAACCATGTTAGTCCATACAATCTTGATGGGGTTCAGATCACAGGCTCTACTCAACCAGTCCAGCAGCTGGATGTGGTCTCTGTGTTTGATGGACCACTGCTTCATTCTGCTGACGGTGTGGATAGGGTATCAGATATGAGATAAATTGAAACAGGAGATGAAATCAATTGTCCTAGAGTTCATATTATTACAAATATTATTTTATAGCAATATAAATTGTATGATAAAAATGATTCATAACATTACAATGTATTTAGGAAAAATTACAAAACTTTACCTGCATGAAAATGATGTGTTCTTGGTAGAGCAGAGTGTATACTCAGACTGTTGGCAGCATTATCACCTCTTAAAATGCTTCTAGACATTGCTCTGTGGTGAATCTCGTTTATCTCTGCCAATTCACCCACACTGCTGAGGTTAATCCAGCCCTACATGTTTACGGTCACATGGCTTCTTGATAAACATTCTGCCTGTTGTAACAGGTGAAGATGGCCGTGGTTGGTAGAGTTGAAAGTTTTTCATATGAGAAAATAGTTCTTGACCAGAAGTCTAGGTCCTCCCCTACATACTGCTCAGGGAACTGTAGTCTCCCAACCCAGTGTCATTTTTGGAAACTTTCCTTGACAGCAGAGACCCTGTGGTGGACCCCAATTCCATAGAGTCGTCACTTAACTGTCCTAGCGGAGACCTCAAACTGCAGTGGCTCCGTCATGTCTACTGCATTGGATGGCCATGGATGTGTGCCACAAACCTAGTGTCATCTGCTGCTCTGGTCAATATAGGTCATCCTGATCTGGGAAAATCTGTTAAATTACCTTACTCATTAAACCATTGTAACCAACACCACACTTTCGATCTGGAGACTCCCACCTGCCTTGCTCTCTCGCTGACTCTTATCCCGGTGGGAGATATCGTGGAGTTGGTCTCCCATGGTTGTAGTTGCTGGAATGAATGAGTGGTTGCTGTATGACCATGCCATAGTCTCAGATAAGTTAAAGGTTGTGAATGGCATGAACTGTCCCTAGAATCATCATTTCCATATTACAATAAACTATCGTCTATAATATTATGAGGCTGACATCATTAATAGCATCACTAAAAGCAATGAGAGAGGGATAATATACCCACCTCCACTCCCTTTCGGCGATCAGTTTCCAATATGAACCTCTTTACTACGAATATTATGCTTTACATAAATATTATCTGTCCTCCCGGCACTCACATAAGAGAAATCTTATTATTGATAAGTGGTGAAGTTCAAAATGGAGGACCACATAAGCATGCTCTAGATTGGATTGTTCTCATAATTTAGGTGTTTCGTAGACACAATGTGTGTTTCTGTGTTTCCTTTATTTTTTGTTTTGTTTTTGCTTTTTATTAAAAACATGTTTGCAACATATAAGTACAGTAAGTCCTCGTTTAATGTTGCCCCCGACAACGTTGTTTCACTATAACGTCGCTACTCGTAAGGTACCCATGATTCGGAAAACGTCCCGCCGATTCGGTATAACGTCATCACGGACTACTTTGTACGCCGCATCACCCAGTCAGAGCGGGAGGGGGAACCACCCTTCAAGTCTCAGTGACTCGCCACCCTTCTCCTCTCAACTACCCACCACACACTCTGCCCATTAGTGCATACAATACAAAATGATTGAGTTTATTTATCTTATTGGATGTACAGCTACTCCTTGACTTACGACCTACTCGACTTACGTCCACCTGGACATATACGATCGCCTCAGTGGTACCAAAATTTTGCCAAATTACTTATTTTCGAGTCCCGGTGTTAGTGATTGCGCTGTGTACTGACAAAACTTTCATTTGTAATTCACTTTAAACTGGCTGGCAAGCTTAAAAGTGGTTTTGTGATGCTGAGAAGAAAAAGAGACACCCATTTTAGATTTTCTATGTATTATTTAAGCATTTTCGACTGACGACCAATTCGACTTGCGACCTGGATTTGGGTTCCTAACCCCGCCATAAGTTGAGGAGCAGCTGTATAACATATGCTATTTTCAATAAACATTCCATAGAATTTATGTATATATAATGTATTTTATGGGGCAAAGGGAGGCTGGGGAATGTAACTCCCGTGTTTTATCTATTTTTTATGGGGAAAATTTATTACGTTAATGTCGCGGTTTTCAGGAATGGAACCACGATGTTAAACAAAGGCTTCCTGTAATATCTCTCTCCCTAGACAATATTTCATATTCCTATCATCATACTTATGTGATACGAGATGAAACAGTAATAGTTCACCACAAACATTTCATGTCTTTTTCTTTATACTACATGGTTATTTTACATGGATACAAGTATTTCATAATTACTTAAACTAAAAAAATGTTTTATACAAAATTATTAAAACTCAAAAATAGGGTGTGGTGGACATGAAAGATTGAGGCATTGTATCTTAGTTACTGTCAGTGGCCAATATCACTGCTAATGTTATGTTTAAAGGAATACCTCGTACTGTGCAATATAAAATATACTCTTTACCATTTCACGATTTATCATTGATAAATTGTGTAGTTAGTAGAGGATATGCATTTAGAGATGCTTTGTAATGGATTGTTCACATAATCAGGGTTTTTGGCACACGCTATGTGAATTCGTGCGTGTGTCTTCAATGTTGCCACATGACTAAGTTAGGCAAAACTGCCTGGCACAAGACTTTTGTCCGGGATTGTACAAGTAGAAAGAAAAAAACAACTGGTAACTAGCGAGTGCCTTGTTGAGGGTCCCGGTAAACATGTGAACAGTCTTTCAAAATTTTGCTTGTTAAATTAGACAGAAATTTTTTAATTGAGCTTTCTTACACTAAAATGCAAAGATCGTTCAACTAAATAATCATTAATTGGTCACTCATTAAGTGAAATTTCTTTGCCAACCCATTATATTTTGTACAATAATGTCTCCCTTAGCCAGAATCCCTTTTAACTGAAACTCTCCGATAGCTGGAATGGAAATTTTCTCTGAAAACCGTTCCCAAACTTTAGGAACGATTTTTCAAGGGGCACATTTTCTGGAAAATTCCAAGAAAAATTTCCCAGTACCCGGAAAATTCCAGAGATGGGGGAAATTTATTTATTTATTATTTTTTCTCCGGGTTTGAGAGTTAAAAATTAGGCGCATTTTCTGTAAATTCCAAGAAAAATATTCCGGTACCCAGAAAGTTTTGGAAAATTGTAGGGGATGGGGGATATTTTTCTGAGTTTGAGAGATGATGTAATGGGTAATTTCTGGAAGTAACGAGAAAATTTTTCCGTTGCCCAGAAAATTCTGGAAAGTTCCAGGGATGAGGGATTTTTTCTAGCTTTGAAAGTCATCTCGTTACCTGGAAATCTCTCATTCCTGGAAGTGCTCTGCATAAAGTGTTCGGATAATGGAGATATCACTGTACTTGCCTTATGAAGCAACAAAAAGGAAGAAAGAAAAAATGGTGTCCTTAGTGGACAAAAGAAGTGCACCAGTTTACCAACAATTCACAATACATTGCACTTTGTCACTACAGGTGGGCATGAGGATGGACAGATACAGTTGTGGGATGTGGGCATTCCTGCCCTGCCCAGGTATGACACAACACCAGTGCATCTTCTGACAATTCCAGCTGTGGCGAGGGATGTCTATAACTTAACCTTTTCATGTACTCATGACTTGCTTATTGCTGGCTGTGATGGAGGATTGTTTGGATGGAAGATTGACATGCAGAAGATTGAGACTAATGACAGGTGAGTGTTATTTTTCTCTTAATGCCCCAATGAATAACAGTCATAAGAGAAAGGAATTTCTACTGCTGGATTATCATTTTCAGGACATAAAGTTTGGATTTAAATTATTTTATGAATATTAGATGCAGGTATCCCTCGTTTAATGAACACTGAAAATATGAAAATTTGCTTACACAAATTTACCAATTAACCCCTTTTTTTTTCATTTAATAAAAAGCTTTCCTCACTTATATGAATTTGGGTCCTAGGGAAAATTCAAGTGGCATGCCCCGGGAGTCAGCTGGGGCGGCCATCTTGGAGAAATGGGCAGAGATGTATTCATAATAACCCCCCCTCCCCTCCCTCCCACATCTCCCCTCAATCTGTTTCTTTCATTCCGCCATTCCCCTGCCCCTTGTGTTGAGCCCTGACTGCCCTCCCTGAAGAGAGAACATCCAGAGGAAAATACGATGAAAATCGGAAAATTAAAAAAATATGCAGAAAAATTCCTGAGGAAAGCTGTTGCCTATGCTTTATCTGCCGACTTATTTTGATTGCATGATTCATAATATTTATGTAGCTATGCATAATTGTTCTACCCCTCTTCATTTAGAGGTCCTTTCTGTTTACATAGCAAAAGCTGTAGAAAAGTATTTATAATATTTTGGTGTAAAGTAATACCAATCATTTGGTAAAAATCAGTATCTGACACCTTTTTCAGCTAACTAGCAGTAGGACGAGAGTCCGAGGCTGCTTGTACACCTCTGTTACCCACAAAAGAAGCGAGAATGAGGTTGTTCGACTGTTCGTTGCTCTCGCCTCACCCTTGTCTATTGGCCAGTATCTCAAAATGAGTTTTTCTAATCTTCAAATCCTTAAGGCCTGGCCATTTATGGGCTGATTCTAATAAAACAAAAACTAAGTACATAGTAGAATACCATATTGTGCATGGCAGAACATAGAGGTTTTCTTTATATTTGGCTTGGTTTATTATTGGCTGATATATCTTTTTAAATATTTGGAGGAAAAAATGGTAAGTTAGGAAAAAATTTTATGCAACCAAAACAGAGTGATAATCGGAAATATCTATATGTCATGTTCAAGAGGAGTAAATTACCTATACGCCACATGAATTTCAACATAATCTAGCAAGAAGTTATAGAGTAGGATCATTACCTAATACCTGACCATTGTGGACTTGATCTCACCCTCCTCTGTATATATACACCTTGTTTTGTACTTCTCCTTAGTCTGTACTCACCCCTGAAGATGTGAATTACACGAAAGCGTTTGGGAACTTCATGTTTTCTTCTTTCCTTGTGGTTATCAGCATTATATATATACACACACACACACACACACACACACAGACAGTGGTCCCTCGGTTAACGAATTACCTTCCATAAGAATCTTCAATTCGATTAACGAAAAAAAATTAAATTAACGAAATCCTTAGGAAAATCACATTTTGTTTTGAACATCAGCTGATAAGCTGAGGAGGTACTCAGCCAATTCAGTGATCTCTTCTATGTTTACATTCAAACTAATCACTATCTTATAAGAATTCCAGCAATGCAAATTAAATTCACCCCGGTCGCTTCTATTAAATTTTATAAGCAAAAAACAAAAACTCAATCTAAAAGACGGTAAATTAACAATTAAATACTTCACACCACAGGCGCCAACTGTCAAACATGTCACTGTCACCCCTCCCTCCCTACCTCAGACTAAAGTTAGGATAATATAATTTGCATTGCTGAAATCCTTGCAAGACAGGGAATAATTTGAATATAAAAATGTCATATATTTTGCACAAAAGATAAAATTTTTGCGCTCCCTAATAAAATTCTTAAATTAGATCTAAAATTTGTATGTCTAATGCAAATTTTAGCTTGTTTATATTCAAATTAATCACTATCTTATAAGAATTCCAGCAATGTAAATTATATTTTGGCCGGGTAATTTCTTTGAATTTTATGAGCTAAAAACAACAATTTCAAATAAACAAACAAAGACCAGACACACTGTCACCTCACCTCCGCTCCCCCCCCCCTCTTCCCACGCTCGCTGGCTCCCTCCCTCCTTGCTGTTCCCAAACAAAAGATTGGCGTTTTCTTTATGCTTTAAGGTGTTTATTTTATATAATATTTCAGACTAAAGTTAGGATAATACAATTTGCATTGCTGAAATCCTTGCAAGACAGGGAATAATTTGGATATAAACTTCATATATTTTGCATAAAAGATAAAATTTTTGCTTTCCCAAATAAAATTCTTAAATTAGATCTAAAATTTGTATGTCTAATGCAAATTTCAGCTTGTTTATAATCAAATTAATCACTATCTTATAACAATTCCAGCAATTTAAATTATATTCCGGCTTTACTTTGTATATACTTTTCAGTGAGCTGGAACCAATTACCCAATATCCCATTGAAACAATGGTGGTTAACGAGATTTTCGGGTAACGAACGGCCGTCTGGAACGAATTGTGTTGTTAACCGAGGGACCAGTGTGTGTGTGTGAGAGAGTGTACTGCTGTATATATTATGTCAAAACATAAGGGACTAGCATTTCTTCATGCGTCAGCGAGTTAGCAGGTTGAGTGGGAGAGCTGTTATGGTTATTTTTCAATTCATAATTTCCAGTAGATAAACTTTTTTTGTCCAGTTACATGCACGCACATTCCTTCCTAATTAGATAATGTGCAAAAAAGTAAATGAAGTAACTATTGTAAGGTAAAAAAACATTAAGGGAATAAACATGTGTGTGTGTAATGTTTTTTAATATGTATGGTAGTAAATTATAGTAAATGGGTACTATTTTTCATTTATAAGGCAAATTTATTTTATTTTATTATTTTATTTTTTACTGATTTAACTCTCGGGGTGTATATTGTTGGGGTTTCTTATCTTTGGGGAACCAAACTTTATTTTTGTAATTTTTTTCTGTCGTTAAATGTATGATATTTCACTTAATGAATGATTTTCTAGGAACTTAACCCATTTGTTAAGCGAGGGATACCTGTATTTAATAAAAAGACTATACTGTATAGTATTTCAAGTGTTGCCTGGAAGTTAACAGGGCTCCAAAATGAAGAATTCTTGATTTTCAGTCATTCTGCTGTTGTCTACCACTGCTTGGTGGATTGGTTCAAATAATAGATAGCTAATTAAATAAAGGAGGGAAGGTTTAGTACCTGGCTAGGTTGATAAATATTTTTGGAGGTACAGAACTGTCCTAAAATTTTAATTTTAATTTCAGATTAGAACGTACTGAGTTTCTGCTTCCAGAAGTAGATGGAAATGGTTCTGTTTTAGACTCTGTATGTATTCTACGTGATGATTTGTTAGCTGCTAAGTGTGCACTTCATGGCCAGATCTACATCTTCTCCATATCACGATCCTTGAAGAAGAGGACCATGGCCAAGTAAGAGATCACATGAAAACTACTTTTTCCAAATTTCTTTTGTTAGCAATGAGAGGTGACTTCAAATTCACACAGTAAGAGAAGAATAGCAGATACTGTAGCCGAGAAGGTTCTGCACTCTGGAAGGTACTCGTGTATCATTAGCTCATGGTTGTCAGGGATCAGTTTCTAGAACAGTCCTGAAAAAGATCTCGGAAATAATATTTTTTGCTAAGTTTTAGAGGAGTTGGTTTGAATGGTTTATGAATGAATTATTAAGTGGATGATGTACTGTTGATATCATAGGAAGTGAGAAAATTTGTGGCTGATGGAGACATCTGGCATCTCCTTGAGGTAGTAGGTAGAATTTGTCATAACTGAATCATTCAGGCCTAATGAATCAGAGTGATTCATTCATGAAAAGTGCAGTTTCCCCTGCCTACAATGCAGTAAATGTCAACAAGAACCGCATGTCATCTGCTGATCACATAGATACTGTGGCCATATCATGTGTTGTGACTCGGTCACTTTGGAAGCATAATGTATTGTCTAATGGTAGACCCTGCTGCCATATGGCATCACAAAAATTGTGACCAAGCCCCAGGTTGCTGATCTGACTTGCTGCCTCATTTACTCTCAATTGTGTGTGTGTGTGTGATCATGGATGCTACTTGTTAGAGAGGAATATTGTATTCATAACACTATAATATTATATTGTAAAACTAAAGACCTTCCTACATCATAATAATAATGTAATCAATTCCTTATATACAACCTCCTCAAAATAGGGTTAGGAAGGTCCAACTGACCTTAGCATTTGCCAGCACTGGCACCCACCTCTCTCACACAAGAGAGATTGGCAGACCATTATGCTCTCTAGACATGAGCTCACACCTAGAGCTCTGGCCATAGCTCTTTATATCTTAGCTCTCTCACTCACACAGTATAGAGATTGGTAAACTATCATTAAGAGAGCAAGTCTTTTTTTGCTCATGTTACTGACCTTTTGATACAGTGTTAGGTCACCCATTGTTGGACTGGGAATTAGTGGGTCTCGGACCTGAAGATATCTTGAATAAACGTGAAAGCTAAAATATAGTATTTTTTTATACTTACACTTATCACAAATTATCCCTTCAACATTACGTTACTTGAGATTTTAAAAATGCAGAAAGGTGTGGGTGATTAGAGGGATGCAATAGAAAGGAATGGTAACATGCACCAGTGTTGCCAAGCTCCTCAACAGCTGATCTTTTAATTCACCACCACACATTTAACCATGCGTAAATTTGTCATACAATATGGGGGTGTGTGGGTGTGATTTTGTGGTATTAATTAATAAATAAGAAATATTGCATCGTCAATGACAGTTGTTTGATTAGTAGTGTACTACAATTGTCACTACTACAGTAGAACGTTGATTTAAAGGAATTGAATTTAAGAATATTGATTTAAAGCGACGCCCGCAATTAAGGACAATGTTTTAATTTAAAGCAAATCTTTCCTATTTTGCATGAGTCAATCTGGTGCACCAGTCTTTTCCACTCCATCTCTCTAATCACACACACTTTTCTGCTTTCTCACTCCATATTTTAAAATGCTATGTAATGTAATGTTGAAGGGGTACAACTTCACTCATTTATACTTTGTTTTGTGTTTATTCAAGACATCTTCTAGTCATGAGAGCCACTAATCCCCCACCCAAGAAAGGGTGACCTCCACCTGACCTTTACTCAATGTCAGGTGGAGGTAGGGTAGGAGATTAGTGGTCTCAAATTACTGGTATAAGCCAGGGTAGGGTAATAGTGTGTTTGTCCTGTCCATCTATCTGGCTGTCCCATCTGATGTTGTGGTGTTCACATTGTGAAATCCCAGCTTCTTATAGTATTCTATGAAAGATACTGAAATGTAGTTCACATGTTTTGGAGTTATAAATTTTCATGTGCATATTGTAAAATGGGTTGTGTGTATGAATTATTTATCAGCCTTAATCGTCATTGGAATGTCATTTTATTTTGTTTAAATATTGGATATGGTATATCCAACTTGTACAATTTATTTTTAATTTTTTTCTAGAAAGATTCTGAATGATTTTTGAATGGTATGTATTTGAGTTTATTGTAATACAGTCCAATATATACCCTAGAGATTTTTAATGTTTTTCCAACTCTGTCTGAAAATCAGTTGGGCAATGATGTTTTAAATTAATCTTTCTTTTTTCTGCTGTAGGTCTGTCAGTCAGTTTGAGACTCAAGTGACTGATGACTTGATGCTCAAACTTAAATGGAGCAACACAGATAACTACTACATGAACATGGGAGTTGACCCCAGTGAGTGAAAATTTGTGTTATTGGTAGAAAAGAATATTGTATTGTGTAACTAAAATATTAGCTTGAAGAATTGAATATCGGGCTGAATATTTTGTTTATGATTAGTTATATTTTTTATATGCTTGTGGAGTTCATGAACTTACTCATTACAAGTATTATTGCACAGGTGATACAGTGATATCCCCATTAGCCAAAACAATTGGTGCTGAGTACTTCCAGGGATGAGAGATTTCCGGGTAACAAGACCACTTTCTCAAACCCGGAAAAATTCCTTATCTCCGGAACCTTTTCCGGTTACTGTGAAAAGATTCCGAGTGTCTAAGCTAGACCTCTTGCACAGACACACACTAGCCCACTTCCCCAGAATGTTTCTGGGTGCTGGAGATGTTTTCCTCGAGTCTAAGCTACTGGAATCCGTAAATACAGTTCTAATTAAGTTAGAAATTAATTTTTTACTATAATAATCCAGAATAGTTAACCTAAAAGTTTGGTTAAATAAATATATTTAAAAATAAAAAATCTGAAGGATAAGGACATGAATGAAGTTGTGTGTTACAGCAAAGACTGTTATTTTCCACTCCTATAGAGCTGTGGGGAATTAGTGGGTCTTGTGTAACTGATCTGATCTGATGCAACGTCAGGTGGAGGTAGGATGGGGGATTAGTGGTCTCATTACTGAGCTGATGGAATGTCAGGTCACCCTTTCTTGGGTGTAGGATTAGTGGGTCTCATGACCTGAAGAAGTCTCGATTAACACGAAACCTAAAATATTTTTAGAGAGATTGTGAGAAGTACAGATATAAGTATAAATGAGCAAATTTGTATCCCGTCAACATTATGTTACATAACATTTTAAAATATGGAGTGAGAAAGCTGAAAGGTGTGGGTGATTAGAGAGATGGAGTGATAATGAGTGTTGCCAAGCGCTCCTCAAGAGCTAATCTTTAACTTGCTACCATGCAGTCACACACACACGCACATGTATCTTAATTCCCTTGCTGGGTGTGTGTGGGGTTGTTGGAGGGTGTGTTTGTGTGTGATGTAGGGGTGTATGTGTGTTGTTTAGGTAGTGTTGGTGTGTTGATGGAATTGAAACCTTTCTGGGGGTAGGTTCATGTGGTCAGCCCCCCCCCCCCTTTCCTCGCTCAAGTGTGGCTAATTGTGATAGGGGGATGAATTTGATACCATATTGATGCTTAATAAATTCTCTACCAAACGTTTCCAATAAGATATCCTTAGACAAAATATTTTTATATGATATAGTGATGGGAATTCCATTCTTTTACTGTATATAAAAAACCCATAAGAAATGTTGATACCGGAGTCAGTAAAATCAGTTCTGATTTCGTTACACACCATTTTTTTATAAAAAATAATCCTGTATACTTTTATAAAAGTTTGGTTAAATAAATATTTAAAAAAAAAAAAAAGCTCTACATGATACAGGTGTGAATACAGGGTAGGGCTGTTACTTTTATCCTCTTCACCACTGCTCGGCTCATCAGTCGCTTGGGCTATCGTGACATCTCTGTTACACACTTCACTTAATTAACTATACTGTAATACATACTGTAACTAATCATGTCTAACACTTGCGATGAAGGTTGGGTGGGAGATTATTGGGTCACGTTACTAACCTGACCTGATGCAATGTCATGTCACCCAGTGTTGGGTGGGGGATTACTGGGTCTTATGACCTAAATATGTCTTGAATGACATTATTTTTTACCTGTGAGGTACCGTATATACTCGTCTATAACCCCACTTCGTATATAGGTCGACCTCGATTTTTTGACCAAGAAATCGTTAATTTATGATATTCCTCGTTTATAGGTCGACCCAAGTTTTTGAGGGTAAAGGAACAAGAAAACCTTCAGAAAAACACTACATCCTATAAACTTGTTTACCATTTATTATTACGACACTTTACACTGAAACGCGGGTAGTTTCAACAAAAATATTGTATATTTCCATTCAAGTATTTATTCAAGTCAATTAGGAGGGAATATTATTGTAGTACAACAGTTTTCTAACTAAACCATTCGAAAAGCGATTACGGTAACATATTTTGAACGAAAGAAAGCGAAAGTCATTGTTTTCGTCACAATTTTATCCCACTTTCCACTGTAATACGTACGTCATTTCAGCAAAAAATATTACATTTCCGTGAATGTATTATATCAACCACAGTACTGTATGAATAGAATATCACTAATGTAACAGTATTTTAACCGAAAACTATTAAAAAAACGAGTAACTTATCTTGAACATCGAAAGGTTTGGTAAAGTCTTCTGTTTTCGTCATGTAGTTTATCCTAATTTACATTGAAATACATCACGTTTCAGCAGAACTACTATTTATTTCTGAGAATATGGAAATGTAATATTTTTGCTGAAATGACATACGTATTATAGTGGAAAGTGGGATAATATCGTGACAAAAACAATGACTTTTCTTTCTTTCGTTGAAAAGATGTTACCGTAATCGCTTTTCGAATGGTTTCAGTTAAAAACTGTTGTATTACAATAATATTCTCTCCTAATTCACTTGTGATGTAACAGTTTTTTAACTGAAAACGATTCGAAAAACACGTGTACCGTCTAGCTGATACGGCAGAGCCCTGGTCGCGGAGGCTTTGTGTTTGCATCGGCCCTTCTTAAGCAGCTTTTAATTTTAGCGCACATTGAAATTGTGTTTACCGGTATATTTTTATTTTCTTGCTTCTTATTTTCCAGAAATATGACAAGTTTGTATATAATACAATGTTACAGTACTTTTATTTAACAAGTATTCATTTTTAAAAATACAGAAGACACCAAACAAATACCAGTACTACGGTTATTTGCGTGACTCTCCCGCCAAAAAAGACCAAACAGCAGGTACTCTCTCCCTCAGTCCTACCAAAAATAGCCCAATGACATCTTTCTTCTTTATTCTCTTCAAATTTCTCACATTAACTGGTATTTTTTACTTCATATTGCCTACATCAGATAAACTACAGTAATTGAGGTTAGACACTTATAAATTTGATTACCGGGTCCTGGCATGTGCCGTTAGAACAACCTGACCCTACCAACAGTGTTGCAAGTCAGACAGCATTTTTTTAATCATCCATGTGCACGAGAAAGGATGGATGGATGAAGGCGGCATACAAATATGGCTTAAAAAAGTCTGGAACTTTAGACCAGGGGGACTGCGCAAAGAAAAAAGTCTTCTTGTGTGGGATATGTTTCGGTCACATCTTGTTGACAGTGTTACTGCTGGGATTAGGAAGGAAAACACTGATACAGCTGTGATTCCTGGTGGATTAACAAGTCTTGTCCAACCACTGGATGTTTCCATAAACAAACCATTTGAAGATGCGGTAAGAGTGAAGTGGAACAACTGGATGATAGAAGGCGATAAGACATACACAAAGGGAGGCAACATCCAAGCTCCATCACTAGCAACATTATGTGAATGGATTGTAGAGGCCTGGGATGCAATCAGACCAGAAATTGTGGTGAAATCTTTTTAGAAATGTGGGATTTCGAATGCTCTTGATGGAACAGAAGACGACTTGTTGTGGGATTATGAGGCTAATGAGAGCGTGAATGAGGATGAAGATATTGATGATCCTATGGCTGATGATGGTGTTGATCCATATGACGATGCTGTTCAAGGAGAGGACTGGGAGGAGCTGTTTGGCGCTGCAGATGATGACAAGGAAAATGATTTTGATGGATTTTAATGAAAATATTCAGAAATATGGTATCGTAGCATTTATTCAAGTCAATTAGGATAGAATATTATTGTAATACAACAGTTTTTCAACTGAAAACCATTCGAAAAGCGATTGCGGTAAAATCTTTTGAACGACGAAAGAAAGTGAAAGTCATTGTTTTCGTCACAATTTTATCCCACTTTCCACTGTAATACGTACGTCATTTCAGCAAAAATATTACATTTCCATATTTATTTCTGAGAATATATTCATTCAGGCACAGTTAAGGTAAAATATACTTGTGATGTAATATTTCAATGAAAATATTTATAAATAAGGTATCGTATTTTTCTTTTGTTTCAAATTTAATTAACAAAGATTGATGTTTCAAATTTAATAAACAAAAATTTATGTATCTATAAATAAACTTTTAAAAATGAATACTTTATGTTTTACATACTCCTGTGAATACCATACCATGCATTTGGCTACTTTGGGCTTGCTATGATGACGCAAGAGATCTGCCCTGGCAACTGTACCGACACTCACAGCGGGTGGTGCGTTGGTGCGTCGTTTCCATTGTTTACTGGTAGTTACTGGTAAATATTTTTCAACCTAACGAAACTATTACCTGTATAGAGGTCGACCCCCAACTTTTTGCCAAAAAATTTGGTCTTAAGAACTCGTGCTATACACGGGTATATACGGTATTATTAATAAATTGTATTGTTAATTTTGCACACACAAACATTAATGCAATAAAAACAAATTCAGAAACATTAATTAAAATATATATGAACAGTAAATAGGTGTTGCTTTCATATTCTTATGTCAAGTAATGACGATATGTTTTTACGTGTGCGCACTTACATACGCGATCTCTTTTTTCTTTACCATTATCGTTAGTTATTTCTATGGTTCCATTTATTAACATTAAATAACATTACTTAAAACACCATATTAATTTTACTACAGCTACAACCTAGGTCTTATTTTCTTCAGTTTTATATGTAGAACCAGTCAGTCACTGGTTTTGTGATCAACGAAAACAATGCTGTGTCATTTCCTCGTGTGTTTTAATATTCTTCGTATTATTAATGAATTGTATTGCTCATTTTGCACACATAAACATTAATTCAATAAAAAAGACATTCAGTAATAAACAATAATGAATCTTTTGTACATAAGAGAAATGACGCTGTTTACACGATTATGCACGTCGTCTGCACGTTGGCGGGTCGTTCAAACCCGTCGAAATTCAAGTTTCCGCCGTCAAAATTTTTACTTATTTTTTTTTTTGTTCCAATAAAATACGTTGAATTAAAAACTCGCGAAATTTGAGAAGCTACTATACGACATTTAACCCTTCAATATGTCTTCAAAGAGACCATGATGCAGAGAAAGTGGTGCTGGAGCTTCCAAGCATAAGCACAAGTCACTCTCTGTCCAGGAAATGGGCGAATTTCCATGGTCCGGCGCCGGTCAGGTCCTGAGGTTGCCGGACTAGCGAGGTACAACCTGTATTAACTTGCTTTTGCAATGACGCTTTATTTTAATGCAGCTGAATGTTATAATTTATTATATTCTACTGCATTAAAAAAAATATATATAGTATTAGTAACTTAATTCCATTTCATGTCTCATAAAAAAAAGAAAATGAAAAAAGGTAACATTTTTGGAATACAGTACATAATATCCACAAACATTTTGCTCTTAGCCCTGTTTTTTCATAAGATGGTAAATTTTCCACAGGTGATTTTCCTTGCATTATTTATAAAGAATGGAACCCCACATATTATGAGGGTAGACTGTCGAGTACTTATATTAGAACTTAGTTTCCTCTATAGGGGCTATTTAAATTATGATCTTTAATGTGACTTTATTATTACAGTATCGTGCATTCTTGTCTGTGGTGATGACAAAGGAGCATTATGGGTTTACAACGTTGCTGACTATGTCACTGGTAAAGTCAGCAGTCCGCTCACTGAGGGGTCACAGCTACCACCAATTGAACCAGTAAAAATTTTAGACTGGCCTGAACTGGAAGATGCAGAGGTAAGTTGTTTAAAAAAAAATTATTTATTTTTTTCCTTCTTTTAATTCCTTGTGTGCAGGGTTGCCCATGAACTGAATAAAATTGTCTAGCATTAGCTGAATAAAGTATTGAAAGTGATGTTGCTGTAGTGGCCAGAGTGAAGAGATTATAAGAAAAACTGTATCTCCCCCAGTCATATATAAGACTGAGATTTGACACATAATTCAGTCGGATGTGATTTTTCAGTTTTTTCATTTTTTTTCTCCCCATCGTTTTAGGCAACCCATGTGGATCATGTAGAACCGTTGAGAAAAATTGGGGGGGGGGGGGGGTGGGGCGGGTATGACCATGACGACAGACATGTTTGACATTAAGCCGGTTTTTTCTAAAAACCAGTTTTTGTGATATAGCTCGAATTCTACGCTCAGCAATGCTACCTAGGTATGTTAATTCCTAGCCAATTTGCCAGGCCAACATACAGGCAATTAAAACATCTAATAATTACTTAATAAGTAATATTAGGAGGACACGTCGCTACCTGGCATTTAATTGCTATTTTGAAAGTCCTTCCATCAACCAGCCTCCATGCGCACGACGAAGCTCATCTCTTGCCTGGCGATTCAACTATAAAACACACAAAGGGAAGCTCCACGAATTTGTGTTCTAATTGTTGAAAGTTTTTATAATCATTTTGCACTTTCTGATGATCACAATTTATTCTATAACCCATGCTATATTTCATAGTTGTATAGGCAACTCATTAGGGCTTGTGTATGTGTGTCCCCCAGGAGGACAGGGTTGTAGAGCATGTTTTTGTATGTCCCCCAGGAGGTCAGGGCCATAGGGCATCAGTGTGTCCCCCAGGAGGACAGGGTTGTAGGGCATGTGTATGTGTGTCCCCCAGGAGGACAGGGTTGTAGAGCATGTTTTTGTATGTCTCCCTGGAGGTCAGGGCCGTAGGGCTTCTGTGTGTCCCCCAGGAGGACAGGGTTGTAGGGCATGTGTATGTGTGTCCCCCAGGAGGACAGGGTTGTAGAGCATGTTTTTGTATGTCCCCCTGGAGGTCAGGGCCGTAGGGCATCTGTGTGTCCCCTAGGAGGACAGTTCTGTAGGACATGTGTGTGTGTCACCCAGGAGGCTAGGGCATACTGTACAGTATAGTAGACAATCATTTTGCCACTGATAGTTTATCTAAGCCAGGGCTTTTTCCTTGTTTTATTAGTTGATTACAGGAGCTCCCCTACTTAAGAACATTCAAGTTACAGACTTTCAGAGATACGAACAAACCCGTCCATATGTCCAATTGCCTATTTGAAAACCGCGCCGGGTCATAAGTTCAACCACCGCGTAATAGATGGCATTGGTTGTTCAGTGTCACCCTGTATCCCTAGTGCCATTGTTGTTGTTGTGTTCCTCTGCTGCCTCACAGTGTTATTTGTGGTTTTGAGGAATATTATTGACCCCAACATGTCTCGGAAGCGAAAGAGTGATGCCAGTGGTGATAGTGGTAATAAGAAGTGTCGCACTATTATGTTGAAAACTAAGGTGGACATTATAAAGCGTTGTGAAAGAGGTGAGAAAATGATAAGCATAGCTAATGCTCTTGGGATGAATCGTTCGACTGTTGGGACAATTTTGAAGGACAAAGAGCGCATTATGCAACATGTGAAAGGTTCTGTGCCAATGCATTCCACGATCATTAGTAAGAAAAGAGGCTCAGAAATCGCAGGGATGGAAAAACTTTTGAGTGTGTGGCTGGAAGACCAGCATCAGCACCGCATGCCTTTAAGCCTTAACTTAATTCAGCGGAAGGCCATAAGTCTCTTTGAAAACATAAAGGTTAAACATGGTGAGTGTTTATATATTATTACTACGGTATGCATGCTATTCATGCATTAAAATACCGTTTAAGGCTGGTAAGAAATACTGTCAAGTATTATTGGGGCATAGCTGTCTGTACAACCTTTTTTAAAATGCTGTATACAATATTCAATATTGACAAGAGTAATGTTTGACTTACGCAACTTGTAGCCTATAAATCATCACATAGTACACAATAGTATACTACAATATGAAAACGAATAGCCAAGATCCGCATACAACAATGCACAATGAGACACTGAGTGCAGGCGCTTCCACCCCTTGCCCACCAATTCCTGTGTGCACGGCGGCAGGAAATTAGAAAAATAATTATCTTCCAATTGCGGTTAAGGGGTGTTTGATACACAAAAATAAAATAAGAATGATAACAATAATATGAAAATAAAATAATATTGATAAAAGAAATACAAGAATAAAAAAATATCAACAGTGAGAAACACAACCTAGACCTATGAATTATTATTATTATTATTATTATTATTATTATTATTATTATTATTATTATTATTATTATTACCCCCCAGAATGATAGTGGTGTAGTGCATTTTTTCCCTGCTGAAAAAAGATGCCCTGCCCCCTCCTCAACAGTTACAGCTAATTGGCTGTTGCAAATCTGTCCGATATCGTCGTGAAGTAATAATGTACAGTGATCCCTCGGTTAACGAGCGCCTCGGTTAACGAGATTTCGGTTAACGATTTACCTTCCATAAGATTCCTAACTTTGGTTAACGAGCAATCCCTCGATTAACAAGTATTTTACGAGCCGACGTCAACATGTTTTCACTTGCATTTGGCGGTCCACCAGTTGTAGTATTAGTCCGCCAATACAGTAATCGGTTTTAGGGCTTAAATTCCTTACTATTTTAGTAAATGTCAAGAAGTTTATATTATATTCAATAATTTTAAAAGTTTAATATTAAATTTTTTAGTCATTTTAACAATTATTGAACATAATTGAGGGTAAGGTAACTAGTTTTATGCTCGCCATCCAGCCTGGCAACACACCAAACAGGTGCCAGTCTCTCTGTCTTTTCAGTGGAGGTAACATCTTGCTTGAGACTCTCTTCAACTAAATGCTTTTTTCTGTGTTTGCAAGCAAATTATTGGTCATTTTGAAATTTATTTTACATATTGACAATATATAATACAGTGCAGTGCTGATTTAAAGAAAATCATCTTGTATTACACCCACATCTCAAGATTTGTATGCTGCACTAACAGGTGGAACCATTTTCACAAAGTTAGACTTGTCCCAAGCATATGCTCAGGTCTCTGTTGATGCTGAAAGTCAACAGTACCTTACCATCAACACTCATAAAGGATTGTATAAGTTCAAAAGGTTGCCTTATGGTGTTAAGAGTGCACCAAAGTTACTTCAGTGCATCATGGACAAAATTCTTGTGGGTCTTCCCAATTTGTTATGTTTTCAGGATGATGTCCTTATTGTTGACAGTGACATCCAAAATCCTGTCAAAACCCTAGCCACAGTATTCGAAAGATTGTTGGCACACAATGTCAGGCTCAACAAGAGCAAATGTTCATTCCTAGCTAAAGAAGTAACTTATCTTGGCTACAAAGTGAATGCAGAAGGGCTGAGACCTGTAGAAGATAAAGTAGGAGCCATAGTAAATTTACCTGCTCCAAAAAATGTCAGTGAATTGAAAGCTTTCCAAGGTATGATACAGTATTATTCAAGGTTCTTGAGTGGACTTTCATCAGTTTTAGCCCCTCTGCATGAACTGGTAAAGAAAGGGATACCATGGAAATGGAACAGTGCAACTCAGAAGTCATTTGAAGATTGTAAAGCTGCTCTGTCTAATACTGATGGTTTGGTCCACTATGATACCAGTAGAACACTAAAACTTGCTTGTGATGCATCGGGCTATGGATTAGGTGCTGTCATAAGTCACATAATGGATAACGGTGAAGAAAGACCCATTGCATATGCCTCGAGAACTCTTACCCAAAGCTAGAAAAATTATGCACAAATAGAGAAAGAGGCTTTGTCTATCATATTTGGAGTAAAGAAATTTCACCAGTATCTATATGGGAGGAATTTTGTTTTAATAACTGATCACAAGCCTCTCTTGGCAATTTTGGGTCCTAAATCACCTGTTCCTACACTTGCTGCAGCAAGAATGCAGAGATGGGCTTTGATATTGTCGGCATATGACTGTGAGATACAGTACAGACGTTCAGATGATCATTCCAATGCAGATGCTTTGTCAAGGTTGCCAGGTAGTGGATCAAATGATTTAGTAGAGCCTAAGGTTTACGCTGTAACCATGATAGCAGAAGATTTTCCAGTCACCTCCGGAATGATTGCTCATGAAACTAGGAAAGATGTTGTATTAGGAAGAGTCCTGGAGTATACACTAAATGGATGGCCAGAGATTTGTCCATCCTTAGACTTTCAACCGTATCATTTAAGGAGATGTCAATTATCAGTAGAACAGGGATGTGTGTTGTGGGGTATGAGGGTGTTAATTCCAGCGTTTTAGAGGGCAAATTTGGAATGAACTGCATTTTGAACATCCAGGTATATGTGCTATGAAAGCACTGGCCAGAAGTTTTGTGTGGTGGCCTAAACTGGATGGTGAAATAGAAATGATGGTATGTGAGTGCTCTGTTTGTCAGAATGTTAGGAGTATGCCACCCAGCACACCTTTGAAAACCTGGAAATGGCCTACCCGTCCCTTCCAAAGAGTACACATTGACTTCTGTGATAAGGGAACAGACAAATTTCTTGTATTAATTGATAGTCATTCAAAGTGGATTGATGTTAAGCACATGTACAGTACTAATGCTGGTAGCACCATTGATGAATTAAGATTAATGTTTGCCGAACATGGAATACCAGAAGAGGTAGTTTCTGACAATGGTCCTCCATTCCAATCATCAGAGTTTAAAAACTTCATGAGATTCAACGGTGTAAAGCATGTACTGACCCCACCCTATCATCCTGCCTCTAATGGTGCAGCTGAGAGATCAGTTAGAATTGTAAAGGAAGCACTTTCCAAGCAGGTAATTCAAGGAACTGTAGGAAAATCAATGAAACAGAGACTAGCAAATTTCTTACTCAGATACAGAACCACGCCACATAGTGTGACAGGATGTACTCCTGCAGAGTTAATGGTGAAGAGACAGTTGAGAACAAGATTAAGTTTAGTTAAGCCAAGTCTGTTTGAAGTTGTAGAGAGGAAACAAGCTCAACAAAAAATGTATCATGATAAGAGTTCCAGTGAAAGAGTGTTCAAGGTAAATGATAGGGTGAGAGTTAGGAACATGGCTAAAGGTGATGGTACTGTACATGCAAAGTGGATAACTGGTGTCATCAACAAGGTATGTGGATCTAGGACATATTTAGTGAAATGTGGTAACTCTTTGAGGTATGTTCATGTGGATCACATCATTCAGGCACATGACGAGATGAATGTAGCACCAGGACATGATGATAAACTTGATACATTTTCAGATGATCATCATGATGATGATGTCAAAGATGATGTTTCCCAGCATCCACTCATTGTGTCAACTGATTGTAGTGATGATATGTCTGTCACTGATAATGCACAGAGTGCAAGTAAAACCCCTGTAAAACTTGATGGAGGGAATAGTCCTAGAAGATCAAACAGAGTTAGGAGACCTGTAATTAAATTAGACCTCTAATTATCTGAATTGTGAACAGGCCTTTCAAAACTGTTTAGTTAGGAAGTTATATTTGTTGTGTTCTATTCTCTTCTTCCCTGCCATATGTAATTCTGTAAGTTTTGTTTATTTAGGATTTGTAGCAGCCATGCTCTCTTTTGAAAGGGAAAAATAGTGTTATATATATGTATGTTTATATGCTGCCTTTATTGAATGTATATATTATATATTATGTTACTTCTTACGAAATGTGTTAGGCACGCGGTAACCAAGAACAGACAATAAACAGCCAGCCAGACAGACCATGTGACTCTTCATTCTCCCATTAAATAACCCAAGATACTACAAGGCCTTATATTCCTCCATAACCTTATCAAAGGCAGGGCAGATAAGGTTCCAAGGATGAGGCCTGGCATCGTATTCTTGTAGCTGCTCACTGAAACGTGCGATGCTTGTGAGCATCTCAGTCAGCTGGCGTGTTGTAGGTTCACCAGGCTTAACTTCATCCTCTTGTGTTGCTTGCTGTTGACCTTGTTCTTCATCCTCCTCCAACATTTCTTCAACTGTTGGTTGCTGCTGATGTAGACCAATGATTTCTTGCAAATCTTCTACCTGAACATACGAAAATCCCAGTGCTGGGACTGACCGTGCTGCCTCCACTGTGTCCATTAGTGTTGCCTCGGTTTGCTCTGCCCCACTTATCTTGGAGTTCGCCAACAAGGGTTTCCATGTGTGTAGCACTGTTGTAACATTAATCTTCAGCCATGCCTCAACAATTCTGTCTGCTGCATTTTTATTATATTTCTTCCAAAATTCACAAAGATAAAAACTTTAAGCCTATAACTACCTTCTCCCTGTTTTGGGAATGCTTCTTAGGGGAGGCTTCTGAGCCCAGAACCCCCAAAAATTTTGTCCGAATCTTCTGAAATTCTGGTCGATTTTTTTTATTTAAACCAACACTGCACTGTATGTTATCAATATGTTAACTAAATTTTTAGAATGACCAATAATTTAAATTTAAAAATGCAAAAATATTCAAGAGCACAACTTTCTCGATGTTTACTCCTCTGGAAACAAAGGTAAAAATAGAAACGATTATTGGGGAACGAGTTGATCAGCTGATGCGCGCCCCAAAACATGTTTCTCTTAAGGCTGTTGTTAATAGATTTGTACTCGTTAATAGAACTGAAAGTCCTTACGGGAGGTAACTCCTAAATTGAACCGCTCGTTAATGGGGGGTCCACTATATTTCAATGTCACTCATTTCGTGATTTTAAATTTCGCGACTCTAAAACCGTACCAATTAGTCGCAAAACTTGAGATCCTGCTGTATATCATCATAATCATCATAATATATAAGTTATATTTTCATAAATCACAAGGATAGGCTGAGCATCTACAACAATGTCAGTATAATATCTTTATTCTGTATATTACAGCGACGTCATGCAGTTGTCAAACTAAAAATCATAAGTAACTCTTTAAATTGAATGTATTGTGGTGTGGGGGTATCACAAATATTACCACTCTCTCACTTAAGCAAATAAAAAGACTAGTATAGTACACTTTAAAAAATAAAAGACTAGTACAGTACAGGGCTTCCCGGGATTATGAACGATTTCCGTTCCTGAGAACATTCTCAAGTGCACTATATCATAGTCTATGTTCTTTTATACAACTTGCCTATCTCGCTGGTCTTTTGTTAGTGTTGTAGAACGGCTAGACATGGACAACATGGTTCCACCAGCCCAGATTGCATCACAACAACATGCCTGCTTTGTACTCGGTCAAAATCGTTGTTCATCATATGACAAGGCAAGAAATTGATTTTCAGTACTACACTCTACTGTAGTTATGTATTTTAGTTAAAATAAGACTGAGTTTGCGATAATTTTATTCTATTAAAATAGCATTTACCAATAAGTTTAAAGGGACACTAATAATTAGATCAGGGGAAATACCCATTAAAACCAAGCATGTATATGGGGAAGTGATTGTTTGATGGTGATGGTGCTGGGAAGTAATTGTGGAGGTGGTGCTGGGAAGCAATTGTGGTGGTGGTGCTGGGAAGTGGGAGTTGGTGCTGGGAAGTACTTGTGGTGGTGCTGGGAAATAATTGTGGTGGTGCTGGGAAATGGTTGTGGTGGTGCTGGGAAGTATTTGTGATGATGGTGCTGGCAAGTAATTGTGATGAAGGTGCTGGGAAGTGATTGTGGTGGTGCTAAGGAAGTGATTGTGGTGGTGCTGGAAAGTGATTGTGGTGGTTGTGGGAAATGGTTGTGGTGGTGCTGGGAAGTGATTGTGGTGGTGGTGGTGGTCTTGGACAGTGTTTATGGTGGTGCTGGAAAGTACACAACTTCCCTTGCACCACATTCAACCCATAGTGCAATCTGTGGAGGGGCGAGGGCCATGTTTATACCCTAGTAGTTTAAGGGATATGTCTACAGAATGTTGTTATGCATGTGCATATAGCTGTTTATACTATACTGTATGTACTGTACAGTACTATATTTTGCACACTTCGGGAACCGACATGAGAAACTCTCGAATTTTGCTTTCTCGCGGGGTTCATTCTACCTAACCCCCACGAGCTTTAAGAGAATACTGTATAAAACTGTAAAATGAGAAATATGAAGAGCATAGGTGTGTGTGTGTGTGGGAGCTGAAAGTATGTGAAGTCCACTCGGTAAGCTTTGCTGCGTGGCTGACTTACCCGCCTCCCTCCCTTCCATGTGACGTCACGGCACACACACGTCCCAGTCAGCTGGTTAACTCCACTGTCACTTGACTGCCTGGCCGAATTGTGACATCACTTAGATGTGTTTTTTATTAATTTATTGTAATATATACCTTCAGCATACTTCATGCATAATATGATTACCAAAATCACCTCTGGTATTATGTTTATTTCTGTTGCAGGTGGAGAAAGCTCGCAAGTTACGACTAGACACTTATGATATAGTTGTTGATAAATGTGCAGTTTCACCTGGTGGCCAACACATTGTTGCTGTCACTTCCAATAATATGGTATGTATTTGGAAAAGAGGCAAAGAAGAAGATGGTGATAATTAAGAAAACTACAGTAATGAACAAATTATAAAGTATTTGTTGCCATTGTGCACCAGTGCAATTACAATTAAGCTGAGTACTTTACTGTAGTGCTGACAAGTGGGAAAGTTTTGTCTCCTGTGATAGTGGACTGAAGTGTCTTTGATGGTTATGTATGAAATTTATGGAAAAGATGGCAAAGAAAAGTATCATGAAGTTGTCATTACTGTACTAAACACCAAATTATGTACTGTAATAGAAGTACAATATAGTAGCTAAATAAATTTTGAATTCTTTGTCAGGCTAGTTAACATTTGCTTTATGCAAATGATTTTTGTTTATAAAGCAAAAAGCAACAATTGCTGCCAAATGTAATTTTGAAATATTTTTTTGTAGCTAAATCAAGTTTAAATTGAAAAGATGTGTAATTTATGTTTGTATTGATATTTAATCCTCCATACAGCATATCTCAAAAGTGAGAATATAATTAAGTTGTGAAACATGTAGTCTACCTCTTCACTACCAGTCTCTCTAACTCCCTTAAAAGTTTTATGTACAGGCATCCCTCGGGTTACAGAAGGGTTCCGTTCCTGAAAATCTTTCTGCAACGCGAAATTCCATAATGCAAAACCATTTTTCCCACTGACTGCCATTATAAAAGTTGAGATGTATTTCTATGGGAATTTTTTTGAGGCCCAAGAACGTGACACAAGCAGATATACGTATGAAATTAGACGGTTTTAACCACATTCAGTGAGTCATTCATGATGTCACATGATAATAAATGAACAAAACACTCTAATTTTGCTTACCAGAAATGCAAAACCTTTGTTGTTAATTCACAAGATGTAGATGGAACTTCTGGACAGGTGTCCTCCTGTTCCATTAACATAAGATCCTCATTGGACAGATCCTCTCTGTGTGACTCTTTAACAGCTCAACCACACCATCCTGATTCACTTGGTCGAACCCTGCACCATTTGCTAGAGTTAAAATTTCCTGCTGCACCTGATCGAAGGTCTGAACCTGGGGAAAACTTTTGAAATTGTGGACACAGTCTGGCCTGATGGTCTTCCACACCATTCATAGTTGTACATTTGACCACATCCCATCACTTGGCAGTGTTTTCTGCAGCATTTATGATATTAAACTTCTTCCAGAAATCTCTGACTGATTACTGATCCTTGCCATCATTGCACCTGCAAGTTGTCTAAAAGTCCTGCATAAATATTACACATTAAAGCTGGCAATCACACCTTGATCCATAGGCTGGAGCAAGGAAGTTGTGTTCTTGGGCAGGTATTCAACCCTGATATTACTGGAAAGATCATTAAGGTTCACAGGGTAACTGGGAGCATTATATAGAAGTAACAAGGCTTTGTTGGAAATATTTTTTGGTTACTGTACCTTTCTACTACAGGTAAGAAACAGTTTGTAAATCAATCTTGGAACAGGCTGTCAGTCATCCATGCTTTCCTATTAGAGCACCATATCACTGGTAACCTAGATTTGGCATAGGCCTTAAAAGCCCTTGGATTTTTTGAGTGGTACACAAGCATGGGTTTTAATTTCAAATCTCCTGCAGCATTACCCCCTAACAGAAGCATTACAGATCTTTGGAAGCCTTAAAACCAAGAGCTGTTTTCTCTTCGGTTTAAAGAAATGTCCTGGCGGGCATGCATTTACAAAAGAGGCTTGTTTTGTCAACATTGTACGCTTGTGGTGTGTATCCATCAGCCTCAGTATCAGCACTGGCTGCTTCACCTACCATCTTAATGTTCTGTAGGTTTGATCATTTCTTAAATACTCAAAACACCCTTTGCTGGCACTAAAAGTTTTTTCATTAGAACTAGCACCTTGTTTGTGACTTAAATCTGCATACAGCCTCTTAGCTTTTTTTCTGAATCACCTTGGTGTTAATTGGCATATTTTGCTTGGTTTGGTCCTCAATCCACACACTGACTAAGCATTCCATTTTTATCATAACATCACTCCGATGAAAATTTAGTGTGCTGGCTGACAATGGAGTAGCAACTTCATCACTAACCCTAATTTTGTCATTGTTATCACGGATTGTTCCGACAGTGGAGGTAGTAAGGCTCAAATTCTTGGAAATGTAACTCGGCTTCTCCCCATGTTCAAATCTCTTAACACTGCTAGCACTTGCACTGATGGCCTCTTTCCACTCATCTTAAATAAGAATATGTCCAGAAATTGGCACAGCTGATCATGGCTGGGGAATCAAACATACTGAAACTGCCTTGTGGCTACCACAGAGTATTCACATAAATTATTTTTACAGTTTTGGTAACGTAGGGGATGCCTGTACAGGTAACTCGCGTTTGATTTAAGCGTTTTTTGATTTACGTGATTGTTCAATTAATACCAAAAGGTAATTTATGCGCACCTATTTTTTAAATAACGAGTTCAAAACGGTTTAAATTTGCCACGTGTGATGCCAGGTGAGGTGCTTGTAAGTTATGACTAAAGTCGCAGTCATATCAACATCAACGATTTTAATATTATTAATAATAATTATTATAATGTAATAATAACGGTTATTACTACTAATGATGAAACGACGTCCAGCAAGCTTCCCGCGTATCGCTTTCTCAGCTCACACCAGCACTACTTTTTCTCTCTGCTTTCTTTTGCATTGTGTGTTTATCACATACCTTTTTAGTGTTAAACGCTGTTTACCCCATTGAGCATGTCTGGAAAACGTCCATCTGCCTCCTCTGGGGGGCCTAAAGCTAAAAAGGCACGAAAAACAATCGCAACTGATGTGAAATTAAATGTGATCACCCGCCTTCACAGAGCAGAGAGTGTGTCAGAGGTTGGCCGCGTGCTTGGTTTAAGTGAGAGCACTGTTCGTACCCTGTGTGGTATATGATGGTTACCCTAACCTCTACCATTTACATGTATTCTTATGGGAAAATTATGTGTAATTTAAGAGTTTTTAAATTAAGCAGTGATTTTCATGAACGTAACCCCCGCATAAAACGAGAGGTGGGTGTACTGTGTTTACTGTAGAGTTATGCTTTGCAGATATTGCTTTCCTTTTAAGCAAATAGGCCAGATCCAGACATTTCATTTTACTGAGGGCTGCTTGTTATCTGTTATTAGAAAATACCTTTTAATGTGGTTTGGTATTACAGTATACATGTCCATGGATAACAATTCCCATCTAATAGAAATATGTTTTTGCATAGGAGCACAGTACAGTGGTCCCTCGGTTAACGAACATAATTCGTTCCACAGAGTCGTTTGTTAACTGAATCCATTGTTTCAATGGGATATTGGGCAATTGGTTCCAGCTCACAGAAAAGTACATACAAAGTAAAAAAAAAATGCAGTAAAGTACACTTACTTTGAGGTGTGTATGTAGAAGGTTCCTGGTTGATGATGATGATGGGAATTAGAAGTGGGGGTGGAGGAGAAGAGAGAAGAGAAGGAAGTGGGGATGGAGGAGAAATCATCTTTCAGGGGACCCGTGCTTGATGCCGTCATTTCACCAATAAAATTTTAAGTTCACTTGGTGTAATTCAAAATTATTTTATTTAAATCAACACTGGCTGCTCAATATATTATCAATATGTTAACTAAATTTCAGAATGACCAATAATTTCAATGTAAAAATGCAAAAATATTCAAGACACCAAGAAAATAGATGTTCACTCCACTGTCAACAAAGCCAAACTAAAGCCTGGTGGCTGAGTCAAGCGGCTGCTGGGCGCACAAAAAACTAGTTCTCTGTATTGCATATATTATCAATATGTAAACTAAATTTTAAAATGACTAATAATTTTAATATAAAAAATGAAAAAATATTAAAGATCACAACTTTCTTTATATTTACTCCACTGGAAACGAATGTAAACATAGAACAGATTACTGAATTGGCAGACTAGCCCATCAGCTGGTCAGCTGATACTCACAACAAAACGTGTTGTTCGTAAGGATTTCGTTAATCAAAGTTTTGATCGTTAACTGGATTGAAGATCCTTATGGGAGGTAATTCGTTAATCGAACCATTCATTAACCGAGGGACCACTGTACCTGATACATGGAAGCTGGTAACTCAGTGTTCGACTCGGTATCATATACAGTGACTGCCATAAATAATGGTGGAGCACGTGGTTTACCAGTACTTCAGCACTTTTGTCCATAACATTGCACGAGGCTAGTGATGTGCGTGATTAATCTCTAATGAAATTTTCCGTATATTGTGTGTATATTTCAGTGTTGTGGTTACTCTGCTAGACATCTCGCCTAAACTGTATATCTTATTAACCTTATTTTAATTCAGTACGTAGGAGTCAACTATGAAGTGTATTAATGAGGCCGGGCGTAAGTACTGGTAGACTACTTGCTCTGCCACTATTTATGGTGGCCACAATATATATATATTTTTTTATTCTTTTGACAATTGCGATGCTAGAATTTGTGCAGTGCTCATTGGTTGTTTTTTCTATTCTTGTTTGTTTTAAGTAATTTTATATAATTATATTTATGGACTGCTATTAATACCTGTTGAGAAATCTCTAATGCTGATCATTTCACTAGCCTCAGTTCTTGTTCTCTTGTAAGCTATTGTCATTTCTATCAGGGTTTTATTCAAAATTATTGTGCCTGTATTATATGTCATGAATCCAAAGTTATTTTGTTTTGGATCTTTGTGGCCTTAAAGTTCTCAGAAGATGTGATTGTTATTTTCTGTTACTTATTGTGATAATAGGCCAGTCGTGCCTACAAATAAGGTAATGCAAATGAAGAAACTATTCTGCATTTTTAACCTTTCATACACAGTATTTACCTCAAACACCAGAGCCATTTAATTTTTTTTTTTTTTTATGTACCCATGAAAGGTTTTTATTTATTTGATAATTCTGGGGTGTCTCATGTAAATTAAAGGTTTAAGGTTTCCAGCTGGATATATGTGACAATTTTTTATCAAATTATCTACTGTGCCCCACTTATGAAGAAACTTTAAAATTGAGTAAAGAAACATACATCAAACATATTTTCTATTTAAAGTCTGTAATCTATTTAATTTTATGCCTGTGAGACATGTGCCAAGTTAGAGAAATTTGTTACAGCATGATTGAAAACTGCAGATGATTTGGAATGTGTGGAATATTCTTAATGTAACAGTGTCACAAATATTGTCTTTGAGATAATGTGTTACAGTTATCCATGAGTTGCCTTTTTGCATTTCATACACTTACCAGTTACTAGCTCTGCATTAACTGAAGGGAATCAAATGTCTGAAAGCCAGGAATATTGAGGAGTTTGTGCTTTCACTACTACAAGCCAGTTGAATATTTTGATATGCCCCCCCCCAATCTAAAAACCTGTTTTTGTCATATACCCTGTAGTCCAGAATGCGACGTCTAGCTTTATACCTAGGCATGTAAATGCCTAGCTTTAACTCGCCAGGTCAACATACAGGCAATTAATACATCTAATAATCACAGGGAAGGGAGGAGGGGTTACATTTTTACTTGTGTGCAAAGAAATGTATATTCCGTTTCTGCAGTTGCCCTTAGGGCAATTATTTCTTGTATACTTGTATATGTTTGTGTGTGTAGTCACACACACACACACACACACACACATGCTATAAGAACAGGCTAGTCCCAACCATTATAAAAATTATCAACAATTGTAATCAGCCAGTGTATGTATTCACTCCCAGCCAGTCTTACCCTTTTGCACTGTCACTTTGTTGAAATGCCGTGGTATAACCTTTTCCTCACTTAATTATATATCATATTTGTATCACTAAGTTATTTATCAGTTCATGTAACCCATTCCCCAATTATGTAACTGTATATTTTCAGCCTACTGGCTGCCATGCTCTTTCAATAAACCATTAATTATAATTGTTATTATCTTTATTATTATTATTACATAAATGCATACAAATGAATAATAATGGGGAAATCCTCTCAAGTAATAATAAGCATGACAACAAAATGTAATGTAGAAAAAATGCGAGTTTACCCTCAAGTCAACTCCGTGCTTTGTTATTAAAGTGGAGTGGTCAAGTTGCCATACAGCGCCAGCTGGGTTGATACAAAGATCAAACATACGGAATTTCTTTCGTAGCCATCTAACCAACCCAACATGAAGGGTGTCGGTAATTATGGTGTAATACTGTATACTTTTTCACAATATGCATGTAGGATGGTGTATGCATGTAAATGAGTAAAAATAAATGAAGGTTACGTATATCTACCCAAAAATACGAATTGAAAAAACCATAACACTTCACAGCTTGGCTCAGTAGCCTGGTGGTTACAATGATGAGCTAGCCTAGCAACAATGACATGAATAAGCACTATTCTATCAGTAAACACAAGAAAGACTTTACCAAACCTTCCGATGTTCAAGATATGTTACTGGTTTTTTTATTAGTTTTCGGTTAAAATACTGTTATATTAGTGATATTCTATTCATACTATGCTTGATATAATACATTCACGGAAATGTAATATTTTTTGCTGAAATGACGTACGTATTACAGTGGAAAGTGGGATAAAATTGTGACGAAAACAATGACTTTTGCTTTCTTTCGTTCAAAATATGTTACCGTAATCGCTTTTCGAATGGTTTTCAGTTAAAAAACTATTGTATTACAATAATATTCCCTCCTAATTGACTTGAATAAATACTTGAATGGAAATATACAATATTTTTGTTGAAACTACCCGCGTTTCAGTGTAAAGTGTCGTACAGTAAGTCCCCAAGTTACGTACATAATGGGGACCAAAGGGTTGTACGTAACTCGAAATGTACGTAACTCGAAAATCCCCCAACCCTATAACATTGGTCAACTTTTCACCACTGTCAAGCAGTTTTATTATGTCCATTTTTACCTCTAGTGAGATTGCTTGACGTTTCGTAGCACTCCCACTGGCTTCACCACTCTTATGCTTTACACCAGTCATTGCACACAGAGTAAAGTGTACAAAATAGGGCAGAAATTCACAGGAGAAGTATGCACAATGACCACACGTGTTCGCACAATGACCACACGTGTTGCTTTGGTGCGTCTAGCGTGTCGTCTGCATGGTCAGTGATAGTGGCGGCGCGGTGCGGCTGGCACGCAAACTATACGCTCGCTCGCCAAATTTAAAAATTGCTCGCCCTTTTAAGACAATATTTTTGCAATTAAAGACTTCAGAAACGATGTACGTATCGGCCGTTTGTACGTAAGTCGGATGTACGTAACTCGGGGACGAACTGTAATAATAAATGGTAAACAAGTTTATAGGACGTAGTGTTTTTCTGAAGGTTTTGTTGTTCCTTTACCCTCAAAAACTTGGGTCGACCTATAAACGAGGAATATCATAAATTAACGATTTCTTGGTCAAAAAATCGGGTTCGACCTATATACGAAGGGGGGTTATAGACGAGTATATACGGTAAACTACTGTACTCGACTATTATAGCAGGATTTTAAACTTTTATTACTAATTATATATACCGTATCACTCAACGAGCGTGGCAGAGTGTATTTCTTGTCTTTACCAAGAACCGACAACTCGTCCATTAACACTATGACTCCTGCTGTCTCGGTATGGCTGCCAAAATCTTTCGTCCTTTGTGTCATTTTTTTTCCAACACAATTTACTACAGATAGTTTCTTAAGTGACTGTATATATCATTCATGTTTTAGGTGTGGTTAGTTCAAGAGACGACATGAAAAGAATTAGATACTATACGAGACGTTCTGTACTACAGATTGACAACCCTTTATCCGAAATTCCGAAAACCGAAAGTTTTTTGTGGGGCTTTCTTTTTTTTTTTTTTTTTTTTTTATGTGTGTATTAGCCCACCCAGGCACAGGTCACTGACCCACATCGGGGCCTGGGGGGCGAAAATGTAATAGAAATAATAATTATAATAATAATAATTCATTGTAAATAAAATTTTTAATAAAAATACACCAAAATAAAATAATAATGATTACAATAATAATAATAATAAAATATAATAATAAAATTAATAATAATAATACTGTAATAATAAAATAATAAAACAGCAAAGAAATACAAGAATGAAAAAAAAGATCAAAAGTGAGAAACACAACCTAGACCTATGAATTATTATTATTATTATTATTATTATTATTATTTTTATTTTTATTTTTATTATATTATATTTTCGCCCCCCAGGCTCCAATGTGGGTCAGTGATCTATGCCTGGGTGGGCTAATTCACATATAAAAAAAAAAAAAAAAAAAAATTTACCATTCTGAAAACCGAAAAATTCCGAAAACCAAAATGCCTCTGGCCCCAAGGGTTTCGGATAAAGGATTGTCAACCTGTACTGATGTAATACAACTGTATATACATAGTTTATAGGATTTATTTTACGTAAATGGATTTTTAATATTTTCTGACAGTATGTTGGTGCGTCTGTGATATATTGTTAATGCAGATATTTATTTTGTAAGAAAAATAACAAAATAATCCTGGAAGCTCTTATGATTTTCACATTAAATTTAGCTGCTGAGTGTCGCCTGATTACGCTGTCAATCAACTCACTCATTTCTCTACAAGGCTTCATCACGTTATACTGAACTAATAATGTTTACTAACCTAACCTAACTGACTCCATATGATGGAATCACCTATTTCTTACCTTATTGCCGTCTCTTTTTTGTCTTTGGGATAAGGGACGAGTTACCGCAATGTCACATATTTACATTCGTTCTTGCACTTAGGACACTTTACTGAGGTTGGTAGAACACCATGAGATTGAAAAAATGCTATAGTTTCTTCATTTTTCCCCCAAACTCGCAATCGGCTCCATATAATTGAAGTGACACCCATCGCAGACTTCCATGATTGGAAATGAATTTGAATTTGGAAATATGAGACCCAAAATAAAAATCGAATTTGATTGGGCCAAAAATACCGCGAATTAAACCACAAATCATTTTAATTGTTTGCCCCCCAAAAAACGCTTTTGATTGGCCGCGTGATGAATTATGAAGGAAACACGCAGTGTGGTGAGGTGAGGTAGGCGATAATAGCTGAAGATTAATGGAAGAAAATAGAGAAAATTTTGGATATGCTATCTCCGTTATTATACATTTGCGATGGTAATGTAATAGAAGAAATTATCTTATAATTTGACGTCTTATTCGAATATGATAATAGATTAGGTGTAGGAATGTGGGGTGCGAAATGCAATAAAACCAATAATAATAATAATAATAATAATAAAACCCTCTCCACACAAGTTATTTTGTTCTTTCTCCAATCTTACCAATAAGTTGTTAAACTAACCAAACTAGTAGGTAGTAGGCAGGTACCAAACAGGGAGGTACTACTGCCTGGGAAGATATTGAAAGCATAATGTACTGTATTGTCTAATGGTAGACCCTGCTGCCAGATGGCGACACGAAAATTGTGACCAAGTCCCAGGTTGCTGGTCTAGCTTTCTGCTTCATTTACACACAATTGCATGGTCTCAATTGTTTCTCTTACTATTGACAACAAACATACATATAATGTTTTTCATTTTTGTATTTCTTTATGGTTCTTTGTTATTATTATTATAATTTTTATTTTATTTTATTTTCAATTTTGTATTATATATTATAATTTTATTTACTATGAATTAATTTTATTATTATTATTATTATTAAATTTTTGCCCCCCCCCCCCCCCTCAGGCCCCGATGTGGGTCAATGACCTGGGGTGGGCTAATCCCCTTAAAAAAAAAAAAAAGTGCTGTATCGCATTGTATTTCTTTATAACTACAGTTTATTTTGTGTATATACAAAAACATTTTTATTTTATTTTATTCTTTTCATTTGATGTGCGAAATTCTTGTGTCTGAAATTATCTGACGTGTGTTGAAAATATTACAGCAGAGACTAATTAATAAGTAATAATAAAAATAAACAAGCACCCTGTAGTGGATTTCTCCCCTACAAACGCTGTTTGTCGCTGAGTAGCCGACCCCACCAATTCCCCAGTGTATGCCTCGTGGTCTAGGTCAACCAGCGCCGCCATACATCACGGAGCGGGGGTCAACTACTAAGCCACGCAACCCCCCGCTATTTAAGACCTGACCTCATAGTGACCTGTCTCTTTCTACCTACACCAACCAGCCAGCAACACCTCCTCCTCCTCCGCCTGCCTGGTGATCCTTGCTCCCGCCAGAGAGCATGGCGACCCACAAGCTGTCCTCCTCTGAGCACCCTCACCAACCAGCTCTCTCTACATCACGCTTGTAACCATGCTGCCTTCCCAGTACCAAGCTGCATTGTACATCCAATACAACATGTATATAGAGAGCACATTGTGAGTTTCCTTTCTCCAACCCATCCTGAGTGAGAACACAAACATCTTGAACCCCACAAATGGTGACTCCCGGAGATTCGCACTCACACAGGATGGAGGAGAAACTGATCACGCTCCCAGTCTTCAAGCAACATGGAAGACTGGCTTATCCACACAGAAGCAGCTCTCATCGGCTCTACAACTACTGTCTCTACACAGCAGGTTAGACACACTAGAGCAGCTCTGCTACTCTAAGCAGACAGTCGCTCCTCTTCCGACACCAGCACACCCGTCCTGCCTCAGACGCCGACCCCGGCCCAGCAGTAACCCCTACCGCCCCTGATGCGGCCTCTGTTCCTGAGTGCGGACCCACACACCCCTCTTTTCTCCCTCAGGTACTCCCTGCTAATGTCCTGCACCCTGCTGCTGTCGTGGACCCAGCTGCTGTCACGAGCCCTCATCCGCTTCTGCTGACGCAGCCCCTGCTCCTGACCCAGGCCCACACACCCCAGCAGGCGCATGTGACGACTCTGTACCTGCCATGAGGGTAGCACAACATTCATCGCCTCCACACACCCTTTTTTTCCCTCTCTTCTCCCACAGATAGTGTGTATCTAGACAGTTGTATCCAGCGACCGGCTCATCCACGCCATCGCCGTTGTCTCACATGAGGCATGCACCGCCCGTTCTGCCTCACATGTGCTATGCAACCCTGCAGACAAGTCTCCTACATCGCCTGGAGGGAAGGGGGAATATTGTAGTGGATTTCTCCCCTACAAACGCTGTTTGTCGCTGCGTAGCCGACCCCACGAATTCCACAGTGTGTGCCTCGTGGTCTAGGTCAACCAGCGCCGCCATACATCACGGAGCGGGGGTCAACTACTAAGCCACGCCTACCCCCCGCTATTTAAGACCCGACCTCGTGGTGACCTGTCTCTTTTCTACCTACACCAACTAACCAGCACCACCTCCTCCGCCTGCCTGGTGGTCCTCGCTCCCGCTGGCGAGCATGGCAACCCACAAGCTGGTTCTCCTCTGAGCATCCTCACCAACCAGCTCTCTCTACATCATGCTTGTAACCATGCTGCCTTCCCAGCACCAAGCTGCATTGTACATCCAATACAACATGTATATCGATAGCACATTGTGAGTTTCCTTTCTCCATTCCATCCTGAGTGTGAACCAAACCTCCTGAACCCCACAGTACTCTCAGTTGTGTTTCAAACTCCTCTCTCTTATCAAGAAACGTGTCATTATTAGTGTACATGACATTCAAGTCAAAATTTGTTCTCGGTAACGTCTCTGCTGTTAGTAGTATCCCCGTCCCCCCCCCCCCCCCCCCATTCTCAGAAGCTGCAGCATTTGCTAAGTACACTGTATTTTGCAGGGTGTGGCTAGAAATGTTATTGTTTACACGGCGCCCGCCTCCTGTCTGCTAGGCGGAGCTGGTGCCGCCTCCCGGGTGGGGGGTTAGAGCGGTGGAGGATGCACTGCTGCCCCCTGGCCCTGTGTCGCCACACTTGCTTCCACTACCCTCCCCCTAAGTATAACCCATGTACACCCGTCCCCGTTCTTCCTTGACTCCTCCCTCTTCTGCTTCAAGTCCTGCAGAAGCTTCTTGTGCTGTTCCCTCTGCATTATCGTGCGATCTGGGTGAATGAATACATCCTGAAATGCCTCGCTCCTTGCTAAGTTTTTTGCCTGCCGAATAACCTGCCATTTCTCTTCCCTGCTCGCTAGTGTGATCCTGAGGGGGCGAGGCTTATCTCCCTGCTTTTGTCCCAGCCTCCTCACATCCTGAGGACTTGATGGAATCTTCAGAACCTCTGTACAAATATTTTGAAACTGCATCTTTTCGTGTGTTACCTTACTCACAGTTCCCTCCGCCTGGCTCTCTGGGACTCCAAAAACTATTACATTATTCCTGCGCTGGAAATGTTCCTGTTGTTCCAACTCTCCCCTAGCAGTAGGTCCGTTAATTTTCATTTCTTCGACACACTTCTCCAGAGTCCCAAGCTGCTGTAGAACCTGTTCTGATCCTGCATTAATCTCCGCCCCGTCCCGTGGCCCTGCTAATATGTCAGCATAACTCCTCTTAGCAACCACCTCCATTCTATCGGCTACTTCCTCAGTCTTAGCAATGATCTCTTTCCCAACTTGCTCTAGTTTAGCAACCAGCAGGGCTCCAGCTTCATCTATTTTCGTCCCTAGAGAACTCGTTCTCTTATGGCTTGCAATCGCCTCATTCATCTTGACTATGCAGTCAGGGCAATACCAGCAACAGCCTTCATGCTTTACGGCAGTTTGCAACATCCCAAACACCGTAAAGGTCAGGCCTATATCCTCCACATCCGACGTCTCCCTGCAGTAATCACATATCATACTCATGGTAGTTGTTGTGGGGGGGGGGGGGGGGGGTGCAGACTGTGTATAGATCTACACCTATTAAAAAAAAAGTAAAGAGAGAGAAAAAAGAACAGTACTTAGCTACTCTCTGTTGCCTAAAGAGCACTTGACATCAGCAACAGTGTACAGTTAACCCTCACTTTACGCGGTTAATGTAACCCGGAGGGTCCCGCGTAAAGTGAGAAACGCGTAAAGTGAATAACATAATATATGGGATTAATTGAAATGGAGTCCGGGCCGATCCCCAAACTCCACTTTTTGACGACACACAACTATGTTGTAGTAAAAATATTATCTTAACTTTATGATGGTATGCACATACAATTAATAATTAAGAGAAATATCAATAATATTAGGTTTTTTAACACTTACATTAGTAGAAAAAATGGCTGGGCACATGGGGATGGGCGGTTGGTTCCGAGGCAGAGGGCAGATTATTGGCCCTCACCTGTGTCACTTGTATCAATTGTATCACTATCCACCACAGAGGCTTGCAGGGCCTCTTTGTCAAACTCCCCAAAGTCCATATAAGTCCATATCCTCACCATAATTATCACTATCACTGACTTGGGCTGGCTGTGGTGGGTGGCGGGTGAAAAACTGGTAATGTTTTGATGACTGGGCGACCTTGTGCGCACCATGTTCGCGCCGCTTACACAACATGGCAGATGGCGGGAGGTTTGGATCCAAAAATGGCGCGGCTCGCCAGCCGCTCTTCGCGTAAAGGGGTACACGCACCGCAGAATGTGAGCATCCTGGGTTCTGGCAGGGCACTGCGTAAACGTGGAAATGCGGAATGTGGGACCGCGTAAAGTGACGGTTAACTGTATTTAGTAAGTATTGCATAATGATCACTGACTAGGTGGTCTGAGATGACCTTAGCCTTGACATTATACTGTCTACTAGGTTATACCCAATCACATAATCAAGTCTTCCCCCCATCAGATGTGTCACTTTGTCTGTGTCGTATACAGTGATATTATGATTATTGATGTAATTCACGAACACCCTCCCATTAGAGTTACACTGGACATCACCGAGGACAGTGTGACGAGAGTTAAAGTCACCCATACACAGCATAGCATTGTTACCTGATGGCTTTGGTAACACGTCTGCTCACAGCTCATTACACCGAACATAGATGTTATACAGCGAAAGTTGACTGTTTGCTGTCTTTACTGTAAATTGTTGATAGTGAATACTTTCATCATTGTGAGTTTTGATCCATTTACAGACCAGACCATTCTTTACACAAGTGAGCAGGCCACTTCCTGCTCCACAATTGTGTGCTGTAAACCCAGCTATCCTGGGTGCAACTTTCTTCTGGGTGCTGGACGTGCAAGGTTCTTGTAAACCAATAACATCAATGTTAAAAACTTTAACAAACCATTGTAGGTCATTAATTCTGCGGTTAACACTCCGGATGTTCCATGAAATGAACCTAAGCGTTCGTGTTACTCGTTCCACCTTGAACTTAGTATAGAGAGTCGCGCGTTGGCTTCATAGATCAGCCTGACCAATAAGTTAACCATTTCAAATTCATCACCCCTGGAGTTCTTGATAATGCGCCTCACGGCCCTTATTCCAGTAGGATTTTTATACACAGGTTCCTTCATTAGTCCCGCGAGTTCCTACTCCATAAATATTGGAAGAAGTGCAGGGTTATGGACAGTTTTCAGACCTGGGGTTATTAAAGAGACCACGCTGGCAGTCTGGGGCTCATTCTCCCCATTCATGCTTCCATCACTATCGGTCTCACTCTGGCTACTCACCCTCAAGTTCGCATCATTATGAGAGGAGGCACCAGCTCCTTCAGAAGCTCCACTGACACTATCACTGTCATTGTTCACTGGTACACTTACTTGGCAGGCTTTAACCTGATGTGCATTGGCTGACGAAGGAGAATCACTGTGCCTGTTGACTTCAGGTGGTGGAGGAGATCCGGCCGCATTGGCATCACTGAGTGGGACCGCTATTGTGGATGGAGGCGGCCTCCCAGGACAACCTGGATGCCAGGCCGTCACACCCTCCTCCCTGTACCTGGGACACTGCCTCCTGGGTGGGGAGGTGAGGCTGTTGATTTCAGGCGATCAAGGCGACCCCACAGTGTTGCTGTTGGCATCACTGAGTGGGACCGCTATTGTGGGTGGAGGCGGCCTCCCAGGGCAACCTGGGTGCCAGGCCGTCACACCCTTCTTCCTGCACCTGGGACACTGCCTCCCAGGTGGGGGGGCCTGCTCTCTCCCCTCCCGAGAGGCAGTTTCCTTGGTGGGGCAGCTCCTCGTGCTATGCATTCCTGCAGATGCCGCAGTTGGCTGTCTTGTGACACTATTTCGCCACATGATTGACCCCGAAGCAGTTGTAGCACACCACAGGGGGAGGAGTCCGCCGACTGATGTTACTAGGGGTACCATACATGCCGAAGAAGCGGTACTCCTCAGGAGGTGGTTCCTTCCTTTTTCAAACAATGATGATCTTACTAAGTTGTGCACCATCCTTATAAAGTCTTCTTGCTCTGTGGACGCCCCGAAGTGACAGAGCGCCACTGGGGGGAATAACCTTGGGGAAGTGGGTGACAAGGTATTCCTTCATTTTTTGGGGTCGGACAGGTTCATCTCGCTTAAGAGATGTAGTGAGCCGACCTTTCCATCAATGAAGCGTTGGATAGCATCCGTCTCCTCTCGGCCTACATAGACAAAATGAGGGGTGCTACCTGGCATGACAACATTCAGAGTAGTCGTGCAATATTCCTCATTCAGGGCGGTCAACCACTTAATCTTCATCAAATTGGTTGTGTTCTCATGGAAGGCAAGGCGTATGTAGTTAGCCCGGGGAGCAATGGGAGGGATGCACCTATTGGCTCAACCCTGCTTCCTTCCCTGGGTCCTCATTTTGCGTTTCTGCTGACGAGTCTTAAACTTCTGAAAGCCAGCTTCAGTGTCATCATGACTGTCCTCATCATCTCCTTCGTTTCCTTCGTCAGGAACATCAGCAGAGAGCCGCTCGGCGTCGACTCCTGCCATGGTTAAATTTAAATGGAATCTAGGTCTTATACACTGGGGCAGAGAGGTGATATGTAGGCCAGCGGTGTCCTTGAGTAACACTGATAGGAGTTACACCCAATATTCACCAACTCACTTATTAAATTCCTGTTCCCACCAGCCCAGTATAACCACCGTAGTCACGTGAAACACCTGTGGGGTTCAGTATTGTTTGGTTCACACTCAGGATGGGTTGGAGAAAGGAAACTCACAATGTGCTCTCTATATACATGTTGTATTGGATGTACAATGCAGCTTGGTGCTGGGAAGGCAGCATGGTTACAAGCGTGATGTAGAGAGAGCTGGTTGGTGAGGACGCTCAGAGAAGGACAGCTTGTGGGTCACCATGCTCGCCGGCGGGAGAGAGGACCGCCAGGCAGCGGCGGAGGAGGTGTTGCTGGCTAGTTGGTGTGGGTAGAAAGAGAGAGATCACCACGAGGTCAGGTCTTAAATAGCGGGGGGTAGGCGTGGCTTAGCAGTTGACCCCCGCTCCGTGATGTATGGCGGCGCTGGTTGACCCAGACCACGAGGCATACACTGGGGAATTGGTGGGGTCGGCTACTCAGCGACAAACAGCGTTTGTAGGGGAGAATTCCACTACAGTACTCCCCCTTCCCTCCAGGCGGTGTAGGAGACTTGTTGTCTGCAGAGTTGCTTAGCACATGTGAGGCAGAACGGGCAGTGCATGCCTCATGTGAGACAACGGCGATGGTGTGGATGAGCCGGTTGCTGGATACAACTGTTTGATACACAATATCTGTGGGAGTAGAGAGGGAGAATAAGGGTGTGTGGAGGCGATGAATGCTGTGCTTCCCTCACGGCAGGTACAGAGTCGTCAGATGCGCCTGCTGGGGTGTGTGGGCCTGGGTCAGGAGCAGGGGCTGCGTCAGCAGAAGTGGATGAGGGCTCGTGACAGCAGCTGGGTCCACGACAGCAGCAGGGTGCAGAACATTAGCAGGGAGTACCTGAGGGAGAAAAGAGGGGTGTGTGGGTCCGCACTCAGGAACAGAGGCCGCGGCAGGGGTTACTGCTGGGCCGGGGTCGGCGTCTGAGGCAGGACGGGTGTGCTGGGGTCGGTAGGACGTGGTGCTTGGGGGCAGGAAAAGGAGCTGGTGTCTGCTAGGAGAAACAGTGCTGCTCTAGGGTGTCTAACCTGCTGTGTAGAGACAGTAGTTGTAGAGCCGATGAGAGCTGCTTCTGTGTGGATAAGCCAGTCTTCCATGTTGCTTGAAGACTGGGAGCGTGATCAGTTTCTCCTCCATCCTGTGTGAGTGCGAATCTCCGGAGTCACCAATTGTGGGGTTCAGGATGTTTGGTTCACACTCAGGATGGGGTGGAGAAAGGAAACTCACAATGTGCTCTCTGTATACATATTGTATTGGATGTACAATGCAGCTTGGTGCTGGGAAGTGGCAGCGTGGTTACAAGCGTGATGTAGAGAGAGCTGGTTGGTGAGGGTGCTCAGAGGAGGACCAGCTTGTGGGTCGCCATGCTCGCCGGCGGGAGCGAGGGCCGCCAGGCAGCGGCGGAGGAGGTGGTGTTGCTTGCTGCGGCTGCAGCTAGAAGAAGAGAGGTCACCACGAGGTCAGGTCTTTTATAGCGGAGGTAGGCGTGGATTAATAGTTGACCTCCGTCATGTAAGGCGGCGCTGGTTGACCTAGACCACGAGGCATACACTGGTGAATTCGCGGGGTCGGCTACTCAGCGACAAACAACGTTTGTAGGGGAGAAATCCACTACAAGTGCCAACCATCAGCGGAGGGAGGGGGGGGGGCGTAATGTTGGGAGTCACAGAGCCGGGGCCCGGGAGTAGGCTTCACGGGCACCAGGGCACTGTGGATGCCAGAAGCTGTCACATTGATTACTACACTACACCCACAAATACCACTTTACACATGGTCATAGCTCACTGACACTGATGTGAAGTAGATGCTTTTCATACTCCAAGCACCTAGAGTTGCCGAGTAACAAGTGTTTGTAATACAAGTGCTCAGCTGTTGAAATATTAATATTCATTCATGATTTTAAAAAAGTACTGAACAAATAATGATTTAATTTACAATTTTTCGTCTGATCATTGGTAAACATAATGTTGTAGATGTTGAATAACTATAACATGCAACTGTGGTACTGGAGGCCGAGCGTGGAGTTTGTTTACTGTTACAGCTGACTGGTTGACGGTGTTGCTGTTGCTGTGATTGTCAATATTTTAAGGAACAGCGCAAGAAAATACCTCGTACAGTTTTATAAATGACTCCTTTGCAGTCGTGCCATCCGTTCAAGTGGTAAGGATTACATGTAAGATCATTCTATTGTAGTTTTCCTAATTGTGTGTTATAGTGTGCTGTTATTGTGTATAGTACTGCATTGTTAATTGTTCTTATTCCTGTTCACAAAGGTACAATACAGTGCTTCGGTAATAGCAGTAACCTTAGTAACAGGTAAATTAGCAGATTAAGGTAGAAGTATTGGAGTGAAATTTATTGTTACCACGTAATTTCATGGAATTGTTAATATGTAGAGCTGCATATAGATTTACTTTGTAATATTTTACCGAAATATTCACTAGTTTTAATTAGTGTGAGTTAAGTAAATGTGTCATGTAGAAGTTCGAGTGTTTGTTTAACTTGTTTTTTTATTATTTGATTAGTAACTGATTCGTACAAATACCAGAGTGTAAATAACCTTTTAATAGCTTTTTGGGGGCTGACTATGGTTAAATCAACTTAATTTTCATCACTGTTTGAATACTGTATCTGCTTATTCTGTGCAAATGCTGAACTAGGGTGAACTTAAGTGGAAATTTTACTGAATAAATATCTACCTGTTAATCTAATGATACTGTATATGAGAAAAGACCTGCAAGTTTGAGTAAAATTGCAGTTTCAGCCTCAACTACTGTTTGGCCATAAATTTTTGTTTTTCCCGTGGTATTCGGTTTGATTCATGTAAATTTGACCTCATTTCCATCACAACTGAGAGGTTACTGAGCTATCACCCCTCCCCCAATCCTCTTCAACAGTATTGAGGGGTCCGTAGGAAATCAGGATTTTGGGTGGGGGAGAGCAAAACGGAAGCTAATAGGCAGCTAACCTAACCTTACTTAACCTAACGCAACTTAACCTGGTAAATTTGCAGGTTCAGCCTCAATTACTGTTTGACTATGAAAAAAAAATTCCCATGGTATTTGGTCTGATTCATACGAATTTGACTTTCATTTCCATTGCAAATGAGTGGTTACTGAGTTATCAGTAAAATGCTCTAACTGAGTTGGGGCTGAAACTACAATAATACCTAAGTTTTAGTGCTGTAAATGTGACAGATGAGTTAAGTAAAAGCATCACTTTAGATGTTAAAATGCAAGTGTTAAGGTTGGTCAAAGCTGGAGCTATGACCAGCATTAACCCTTTAAGGAATGTGTTGCACCTAGGTATTGTGTTTAGCTGAGAGAAACTCCTGCCACTCTAGAAGCTAACAAAGTGTTGAAGGTCATTAGTTATTTTTCAAACGTAATATTATTGAAGTGTTTATTTGACCGGGATTCCTGGTCAAATAACCATCGGCTATTTTACCCGGACCCTTAGGGATTGTGTATGATTTCATTATGATTTTAATAGAGATTTTTGTCAGGATACAGGGTGGGGGGGGGGGGCGGTCTGGAACCCCCCCCCCCCCTTTTCATCACAAAATTACAATACTTTTTCTTGAATGCAGTATTGTACTCAGGCATTTTTGTATAGTAAAAAGTAATTACTATTGACATCAGAATATCTCCTAATATCAAATACACATGGCTTCAAAATACAACCCAGCTGGGTGGGCTTCCTGCACTCGCCATGTTCCCCCACCCGCAGCTGGATCCGCCCCTGGGATGGCTGTGGGTATTACACCATTATGTAAATGTTGAATAGCTTATCATATATCTTCCTTAATCATTTTCTTATACTCCGAGATGTCCCACTTCTCTCCTGGACATACAGTATATAATGTAGGTTAGGTTAAGTTAATTTAGGTCAGACCAACAGTTTCTGGGGTTTACACCCGCTACCTAAACAGTATTATAACTGTTAAACGTTCAGGTGTTGGTTTTCTTAACAAATTGATAAGAATTTAATCTGATTTCATCTTCCTTGTATCCTTAATTTTGCATGTATTATTTCTACATGATAATTTGTTCTAATAGTTTGAAATTGTCAATACAGTGTATAAAATAATATGTAGAATTTTCTATGACCAGAAGTACTTAGATTTGATTCAAATCCCGGTCAAATAACCAGTGGTTATTCGGCCGGATACCGTCAAATATCTCCTGCCTAATTTTATAGTAAAGAAGAATTGATGTCATTGAGCATTAAATGTCACCTTATTGTTATTGTAAGATCATTCTTGCAACCTTTAGAAACTCGTACTGTTTTCCTGCACATATTTATTTATTTTTACTGAAGAATGCAGCAAGCCATTGTATTTTACAGTATACTGTACCCCACCCCATACGTATATATAGTACTTTATCTTCTTCGTCACTGATTGGCTCGTTAGCCGCTTTGACAGTTGATCACATCTCTGTTATGCACTGTTAGCAAGTACTGGGCATGTACCAGCCCGAGAATGTATCTGTACCTGTGCCAGTATTGGTCAATTCTGGTCTTGAATGAGATCACACTTGTGGCCTCACATCATCATACTGTATATTCTGCATTTGGTGTGACAAAATATGTTCAAAAAACAGTAAATGATTTCTAAAGACGTTTGCATGATGAATTGGTTTTGTATAATGAGGTTTTCAGTACTGTATTGTATAATGATTATACTGTACAGTATTATGAAAATTATGTTATATAGCTTGTGAAGGAAGAATTGCTGTTACAGTACTCTATACCAGTATGAATCTATTTCAGGCATATCATAACTTCCAGAGCTCCTAGACAACTCCTCTATGAAATTAAGAATTCTTGCCGGAACTTATCTTCTGCTCAAGTGACAACAGCATTGCGGCCATTCTACTTCCTCGTCCACCCAGATCTCTTTGGTCAACACCCAAGAGCTCAACATGTTAACGATGCTTCCCTTAAGTTGCTTAACAGTCACCTTGATTCTCTCATCAATCATGAGAAACCAAGGCCTGTCAGTCTACAGTTCTATATCAAAAATAAGAAAATGCAAGGTAGGAAAGTTTACAAACACAACTTTTATTCTTGACAGTATGGATAAGATTTTTAAACTTTGGACAGCTTATGGTGTGTCTTCCTCTACTGCCCTTGTAAGAGGTTCCTTCAGTCATTACTAATGATCTCTGTGGCATCTGTTATGCTGTTGGTGAATCTCTTACAAACTGTTGGGGGTTCTTTAATCTTTCTAAATTAAAGTGACTTAGTAATATATGTATTCTCTATCACAGTAATTTGTATATCTTGGACACATAATTTTCTGATATCATAATGTGGTGCTTCACAAGGGACATAACAATGGGTCTTCTTGGGTGCCTTCATGAGACTGTTGGTTCAGGCTGTTGGTAGTTTTGTTCCGTCTTTTCCACAGTCTGAAAGTAGTCAAGTGGCACAGTGCTATCAACATTCTCATTAATTTTAATAATGTTTTAGAATCACTAAGGGAAGCCTTTAAGTGTCTTGACCGAATTGTTCACTGTCTGCCTCACATTTAACTCACAATAACCTGCCTTCTCAGTTTAGTTCACTGTTGTCTCTTGAGTCACATTACCAAGCATGACTGAAGAGTAGTGTGGCACTTAACACATGTGTTCACTTATTTAGAACATCAGCTATCAGACCTCTAACAGACCCCTCCATAATAGCCAGCACCTTGTCGATAATTTTTAGGGAAACTTCTCACCAAGTATTCTTTGATATTTTTAATTAATTTAAATTACAGGTAGCCTGAACACAGTAGCATTGAACTTGAATAAACCTTCAGCTCGAGACATCGTGCACCGTATTCTCAATGAATTTGACCTTCCCACCAAATATGTGGACAACCTTCCAGAGTCACTGCATGAACCAGACAGGAAGATAAAGTGGCATCAACCATTTCATGGTGGCTCAAGCACCTTTAACCCTGAGGATGAGCTGTATTCAGCCAGACTGAGGGAAAATCTGTAGTAAGAATTTTTTTTTATTCAACGACTGTACTGCATAATATTAGTTAAGAACCCCACTTAGTGAGAAATGTCAGTTATTGATTGAATAAATCATTGTACACAGTGTAAGAGGTATACTGCATAAAAAAGAGTGATACTATAAAAGGGAATTTTCAATAATTTCCCCTTCATTTTTTAAATACTGTACAGTATTTCTTACTAGGAGTGCACTGTATTAGGGGTTATACAATCATCAGGTGAAATAAGTTAGGGGTGTCTAATCTTTACATAATCCCAAAACAAAGTCAGAATGTCTTTTGACTGAATTGTTGACTTATTGCTACAGTTCATGGCTGATCAAGAACATGGGGGAGGCCGAGAGAAGATTAGCCGTCAGTGAGCCTATTCGCCAAGATATCGTGAGACTCCGCCACAGTTTGATAGAGGAACTGAATCTGAGTCAGCTCTCCTGGCAGCGAGGTCTTGGCACGACACACTTGCGAGGCTGCCTTCAGGGTCTCAAGGCACTCACCATGCACCATCAGGAGATTAAGGAAATTTTGCAAGGTGAGTGAAGAGTTTCTGACATGTGCTGAGGAGTCTTTAAGTTAAAGAGGCTGATCAGTGGTGAAGAGTCTGAGTTAAGAGGCTAATGCCCAGAGTTTTAATCACCCTTTGACAGGAGGGTGTGGTGGTAAAAGTAACTAATTCCATTATTGTAAGTTAATTTTACTGCCACACCTCTCTGTCAAACACAGTAGTGCAGTGTCCTTCGTGACTCAAATATTTTAAAGTCTGGTTGTATACACGATGACCCCCGTCACCGGAAGAGGGTGATTAAAACTCTGGGTGTAAAATGCTGATTAGTGGTGAAGGGTTTGAGTTAAGAAGCTGAGAGGCTGATTTGTGGTAAAGAGTTTGGGTTAAGAAACTGATCAGTGGTGAAGAGTATAAAGTAAAAACAAATTTTTGATATAACTGATTCTCTTCATCAGTAGAAGTGTATTCAGCAGGAGATATATACAGTATAAAATAAACTAAAGGCTGTAATTATCACCAGGTCGGGCTGTCCACTTTGGGAATGAGACGGGTGTGAGTTTGGAAGGACATGTCGTTCTTAGTACTTCAGAAGTTCGTAACCAGTGGCTGAAGGTTGGTCATTTAACTCTTAGGCCCCGGGTGATGTTCCGGAACGTCCGCCTATTTTCCCACCAATTTTTTATTGATTTATTTTTATTTATTTGTTTTTTATTTATGTATTTATTTATTTATTTATTTTTTTTTTTGGGGGGGGGAGTAGATTTTTTGTTATCGATTTATCCCCGTAGGGGGGTGGGGGTGTACTGCCAGCAACACCCTAACCCGAGGTTTAAGGTTAATACTGAAATTAATTTTTCCCCTAATCTGTGTGATGGTATAGTTAGGTTAGAATACCTCTTATGGGAAACAGGAATAGGTTCGAACAAACATGTCTATATGCTATGCTTTGTAAAATTTTCGAGGTGTGCTGTAAGTCTGATCTGTTCTCACAATACGGGGTGCTTACTAGGGGACTAACATTTAGTTTTGTCCCTTCTTTCTGGTCAAGTTGCCTTCTTCACCAGGCACACTTACAGTACCTGGTGTGTGGCTGGTGGTGTTAATGTCTATATTTGCTGTGTGGATATACCTGTACTGTACTTGAACCCATATATAAATTTTATTCCCTATGGTTCAAATGTTTTGCTTGTATGATGCACCTTACTCCTTATAGTATTAAGCACTGGTGTGGGGTTTAGTGTATACAGTATAGTAATCTGTTTTTTTATGATAATAATCATGATAATATGCTAAACAAATTAGAATTAAAGGAAACTTCCATTTTGGAGGTTGAAGGAGGTAAGCAATAATGATCATCCCACCTTTGGAGTGGTTGAATCTGCTTGAAGTACTGTATTTTATGTTAAATTTTCATGAATACAGTATTGGATTATCAAAGGGAATTTGACTGCCAGTTAACTTTAGATTGGATAATTCACTGGAGGCAGTGAAGTCATTAATCTGTTTCCTCAAGGAGTCCCGGCTACCTCCTCCTGTTTCCCAGGTTACACAATCTGGAGGGGAACATGGGTAGTTCCCTTTCACACCACCTGGAACTTATTGTATACTGTATTTGTCTTCTTCTTCCATCTCTTGAGTTGCTTCATCCAAACATGAAGCCGTAATTTTGTGTTTGACATTCAGAAGAACACCCCAAAAAAAATTATTCCTCCTCACTGCTTGCCTCTAGACTACCATTTTTGGATTAACCACCTCAGTTCCAACAGCCCCTATAGGAAGGGACCATTAGGCACACAATCCAGGCTCAGCTACAGAATTGAATTTCAGGATCACAAGAGATGAATAGATGAGTTACACCTACAGTAATTTTGATACAGTATTTGGTGACTTATACACTGGCCATGTAATTGACTACAGCAGATGGCTGTGGAAGGTCACTTTATAAATTAGAATGTTATTTGTACAGTATATTTCTTTTATTTAGAATAAAAAAGATTTTTGCTTCTCAGTTTAGGATGATAAATTATTAAGTGAAAAAATAATATACTTGTTATTTTGTGAAATTTGTGTTAAATAAGTTTTATTACAAGTCATATATGTTTATAGGTTATATGCAAACTACCTGAGGAGGATTCTATGATACAGCGCATACCTGACATGCAGAGAGCAGTTTCAAATGCTTTAAGAGAAATTCAAGTCACTCATCGGTAAGACTGGTCTTCTACTGTAGAAATTAGTTTCAGGAATCAGGAAATTGAAGTGAAGCATGAGAACCTTGAGATGAGTTTTATAGCTAAAAAGCCTCTTGTGTGACTTACAATGCATACTGTTGTCAATCACCTCTTGTACAGAGCCTGCCAGTGCCCAAAGAATGTGCAGTATAGTATGTGACAACAGGACATTATACTGATGGACAACGATATACTACAGTACAAACAATGACTGAATTGCATCCTACCCAACCTGCTGAGTCTGATTGAATCTGATGGTCATCTCAGGGATATGTTTGCTATTGCTCCTCAGTTATCATATAGAGTACAGTATACCAATATAGAGTATAGAGTATAGCAAATATATGTTCTTACTGGTATCATATTGTAAGGTTTATCATCATGTATTGCTGGTGCTGCCAAGTCTGGGTTAGCAGGCTAGAAGTGGCAAGCCTTAACACTGGATTATGTAAATTGCATCTCACAAACACTCTACCTTTCTCCATGTATTTTGTGATGTGTTTATTTGTGAGGACTGGGACTTGCCCCAGGTGGGTTGTTTGGGGTGAGTCGGTATGTGAGCAAAGGATGACCATGTGCAGGTAAATGTTGAAGCAACACTGCTGGTTTTGGCAGACCTGCATTTTACATTCATCAATTTTGTTCCTGGAGAGTTTAACACGCTTACAGTTGTTAGTAATTGGCTAATCATTGGTAAACTCTTCAAGAGGCTTATCAGTTAATTTGAATAGGCTGTGGTAGGTCAGTGAGCTCAGGAGACGTAAGTTTCGTCTGTGTTTCGGATAATAGAAGGTCCTCATTGGGTGCCTTGTTTAGCATGTGTTCGGTGTTACTCTTATTATTGTGGTTATATGACAAAGCTATTTTGGCCACTAAACAATTATATTTCTTAATCACCATTCTAAAACTGAGATGTTTTAAGGGTTTGGAAATGAGCTTTTCATTACATATGAACAGTGTGGTACTTAGTGCAAGTCAGTTGAATTTTAGTGTGATGTCAATGGCAGGTTTTGCCCAGGAGGTGTTTGGCAGCTTTGTCTTACAGGTAACTCCCCTCACTCATCCCTTTGACCATCTATAAGGATTCAATCCTTGCTCTTTATTTTCATCAGAGAAAGTTTTAGAAATTTGGATACAGTATTTTTCCACTTGTAAGGCATAAATTTGTTTTTATGGCAAAGTCTTTTTGGAAGTTCTCTATTTTTAAATAAATGAAGTTAATTTCTGTGTTGTCCTATGAAGTCATCTCATTTAATTGATTATTAAAGGATAATAAACATTTCTCATATAATAGCAAATTTATGAGAATGTTGGAGTAAGTTGCATCATTATAGGAGTTTCTTGTACTTGATCTCATGAGAAATGAAAAGTGGAAATTTATAAATACCTTTTTGCCTGCAGAAAGTATCAACCATTTGTGTTAGTGGAACATTACATTCAGCATCTGAGACGTCTAGTCACATCACTTGGAGATTATCGAGGCCGTGAAGGTTTTCCAAAGTCTTGGCCGGAAAAACTGTCTTCTTTACAACTTGTGGTTGAGTCGTGAGTACCTAAAGCACTTTTAATTGATATGTGATATAATATACTACATTGGCTATTCAATTTATTTAATTCAAGCTCGGTAAACAATTCTAAAAAAATCAGTGAATTGGTTGATTAATTGTACTGCTCACTGTTGTGTGTGTGTTTTTTTTTTAATCCTTTTTCTGCCATAAGACAATGTGTGTATTTTGTGATATGAGTTGATTTAAATATATTCATTTTAGGGCTGCTGGTCCACTCATGTTGTCTCCAACTGGCCAGATATTAGCACCATCTTCCTGCCCTCCATGGCTGCTAGTCAACTTTATTACAGAAAATATGGATCAGGCAGAGAAGATGATTGCTGAGTATGAAAGGTGTGTGGAATATAAAATTGGGGACATTTCTGTTTGATATACAGTACTGTAGATAGATGTTTTTATCAGGGAATTTTAAAGAACAACGTTTTTGGCAAAATAGAGTTTTGATGAAAGTAATAATAAAAAACTGTTTCAGTACAGTACCAGTACAGTTGTACCCCACTTAACGCGGTCAATAGAACCCAGAGGGTCCCGTGTTAAGTGAAATCCGCGTTAAGTGAACCACAGAACATATGGGATTAATTCCAATAGAAACCGGCCCGACCCCCAAACTCCACTTTTTGAAGACACATAACTATGTTGTAGTAAAAATAACATCTTAATTTTATGATGGTACATGCACACAATTAATACTCAAGAGAAATAGAGAAATACAGTCGCCAAGTTAATGTCCATTCAAATAATGGACTTCAACTCCCTCCCCCTCTTCTCACACTACACTGCCGGCTCTTCCCTCTCTGAGAAATTTTTTGGGGAAAACTACTAAATTTTAATAAATAATACCTCAAACTAAAGTTAGGATAATACAATTGACATTGCTGGATTCCTTGTAAGACCAGGAATATTTTGAATATAAATGTCATATATTTTGCACAAAAGATAACATAGTTACTCAGAGAAAACATTTTATCTAAAATTTGTATGTCTAATGCAAAATATATGATGTTTAAATTCAAAATGATCATCAAATTATAAGAATTCCAGCAATGTAAATTATATTCTGACCGGGTAATTTGTATGAATTTTATGAGCTAAAACAAATATCTTCAGTTAATAAAAAAAAAATATTCTTCACGACACTATCTGTCAATCAAAGTACCCCACCTTGCCTCCCCCCCCCCCTCTTCCAACCGCATGGTCAGTCCCAACCCTCCCCCCCCCCACCCCCCACCAATCCTCCCTTCAAGAGATGTTGGGTGAAAAAAATATATTTTAACATTTTGTATTAAATAATACCTCAGATTAAAGTTAGGATAATATAATTGACATTGCTGGATTCCTTGTAAGACCAGGAGTATTTTGAATATAAATGTCATATATTTTGCACAAAAGATAACATATTTACTCAGAAAACATTTTATCTAAAATTTGTATGTCTAATGCAAAATATATGATGTTTATATTCAAAATGATCATCAAATTATAAGAATTCCAGCAATGTAAATTATATTCTGACCGGGTAATTTGTATGAATTTTATGAGCTAAAACAAATATCTTCAGTTTATAAAAAAATAAAATATTCTTCACAGGGTAACAGATGGTCGGTCGGTCCCTCCCTCCCCCCCCACCCTCCACCAACCGTCCCAAGGAGATGTGTGGGAAAACCAGAATATTTAATTTTTGTAATAATAAATAATACCTCAAACTAAAGTTAGGATAATATAATTGACATTGCTGGATTCCTTGTAAGACCAGGAATATTTTGAATATAAATGTCATATATTTTGCACAAAAGATAACATATTTACTCAGAGAAAAAATTTTATCTAAAATTTGTATGTCTAATGCAAAATATATGATGTTTATATTCAAAATGATCACCAAATTATAAGAATTCCAGCAATGTAAATTATATTCTGGCCGGGTAATTTGTATGAATTTTATGAGCTAAAACAGGCAGTCAGGCAGGGTGGCGGGTGGGGCAAATCTAAAAATAGCGTCTCGAGCCGGACACTCGCCGCGTATATGTGGAAAAAATCCGTGTTAAGTGAAAGTTCAGCTCTGGCAAGGCACCGCGTATATGAAAAAACGCGCTAAGTGAAACCGCGTTAGGCGGGGTAATACTGTATACAGTTTTTGTGAAGGGGGAATCTTGTGGAATGTACGACTGTTTGAACTGTAAAAGTTTATCAGAAGAGTTTTCTTAAGAGAGAACATTTCTGAAAAAGATGATGACATTAGCTGGAAATGTCAAGTTGAATAAAAAATCTGTTATTGTACAATGTTTCCCCACAAATGTATACTTCTCATAATTATGTTCCACAAATATTTGGCAAATTATAATTTACTTTTTTCTAATTATTTACAATGGCTTCATAAAATTTTGACTTGCATCAGGAATTAATCCACCTAAATACATTGCACATTATATACACACTTGGACACCGAGGCAAATACCTCTTGTTCGTGTGTCTACATTTGACCAGTTGCCATACTCTCTCTGTCATACAGTTGCCTGCTATATTTATTGCCCATCATCTGCCTTGATTTGTAACATGGCATCTCCTTCTTCCCAAAATCATCAAGTTGATATTACAGGAAACCTGAGAAGAAGCAGCGGTACAGGTGTGTGTTCCTGAATATTCATAAAAGGCTTAAAATGTTGAACACTTTGTAAAGACTGGCTTTACCAGTGTGCCATTGCCTGGCTGTACAGGGTTATTGAGATTTATGAAATACATGATGGAGAATGAAGCTTTACTGTACATTATTTAAAGTAGTTTACTGTTAGGTATTGGGGGAAGCTGTAAGCATGTTTGAGCTAATTTACCTTAGCCCTTATTTCCCATAAGAAGTTAACTTTGCTTATTTACGCTTGACATTGTCATACCACGCCTCAAAGATTTGCGGGGCCCACTGTACTCTTCTCTACTCTACTTGTTTTTATCATAGAATCTGTTAGGTAATTTAAGTCACTTTATACAGATAAATTGACCTAAGATAAAATAGTTACTGACTTAAATTAATATCAATGACAAATACATTTTCATGATTGACCTAAACCAAGCTTGAAATGGTCTGGTTGTTTAGAAAAATCATTATAGCACATTAATTGTGGTGATGTTTCATTATATCTCTTCTTATATTAATGCACATTATTTAATCAAGTACAACACAGTAATTATATGAGAATTGTGTTGAAGCTAATGATAACGTTAGTTGTGACTGTGTTTCTCTTGCCACTTCAGTATTCGTGACCAAGAAAAGGATTTATATGAAAAGTGCAAAGAAGATCTTGGACTAGAATTCTTGGAGAAAGATGACTCAGTTATGCCAAACATGATGATAGAGTGCCTGGAGCGTCTACTGGACTCTGGCTACCGTCTGTCTCCGCTCTTGTCAGGTGCACGTATCTGGATCACACATTACTACGCTGTTATGGTGGACGGTGAAGTGTGTATCCCCTGGAACTGGGACCAGGAAAAATTTTGAATTTCTTCTGCTCAGGTTTATCATAAGTACAGTATTTATGGTAACATTAAATTATTTTTTCCAATGATGTTGCTGTATTTTCTGCACAGTCTGGTTGCAAATAGGACTTACTTCCAGTAGGATACCTTGTCTTTTAATTCATAAGTTTCTGTAAATAAAAACAAAATTTTAAATTGAAATTAAAAATTTAATAAATAGTTGAGGCAGAAAATTTCACTAAAGAATTTATGAAAATGCATTTCTTGCCTGAACGCAGCTATTGCTTATACTGTATACGAATGGTTTACATAGGAGATAGAATACATCACAGACACACACAAACCCTTCCCTTGACCTAAACAAAGGATGCTTTCTCAGAAAAAGCTCATTTATATCAAATTCATTTAGAGCAATCCTAGTTTTCCGTAGTAACTAAGGTGTACATTCCAGACCCCTTCTCCAAACCCAGTACAGTATCCTTACTAAGACATCAGCAAAAAAGTGATGTATTGTATTGTAGTTTATTTTAGGAATATGAAACTATTCTATCTTGTATCCTGTACTGTACACGAATATACAAGTAGTGTACTGTACTCACCAGTTATAGGCTAAAGTTCTGCACACACTAAGACATAACAGTGGAGTGGAGCTCTACATGTTGATGTGAGGAGAAAGTGTAGGGTTGGCTTGGTTGTCATCAGGTAGTGGCATGTCTTATTTATTGAAGATAAGGGCTGCTTCACTGAGTTGCATGGTGGCATTCTTCAGCACCTCTGGGCTATCAAAGGCAACAGTCGGGGTGTTGCTTGATGTGGTGAAATTACGGCCAGTTGGAGTTGGGGGAAAGAAGACCTTGAAAAAGTGAGTTAAAGTGCTGTACACTGTTTCACTTTATAGATATCATTTTACTGTAGTTATTCATAGTTTTCACAAGTCCTCTAAAGTCATGAAAATACTCCATTAACAGGAACTTCCAAACACCATGTACTGTATACTGTATATCAAATTTTTATTGGTAAAGGGTAAATCCTTTGCCTTATTTACACCAAACTTATTTAAACTGTGGGAGTTGTGTGTGTGTATGTATGTGCTGATAACCACCAGGAAAGAAGAAAACACAAAGTTCCCAAGCGCTTTCGTGTAATTCACATCTTCAGGGGTGAGTACAGTATGTATGTACGTATGTATAAGTACTTTACTTCACATTTGTATGACTAGCTAATTATTTTGTTTATTATAAAACACATTGAATGCTTCCCTAGTCATCACTTCCATTTAGTTATTGGAAGTCCAAACATGTATTCTCTCCTAAGAGTGTTCCACTGATCCATACAAAAAACTTTCTCATGGACAGTGCTAAGGATCCCTCATTTGTTCTTTACCATGACTTTTCCAGTGTTTCATCCAAGAAATTTTCCCCCATAAGCAAATGGAAAAAAATTTCCATTGTTCTTAAAAAACAATCATTAGTCTATCGTAAGAAATTCCTTATTGGTCCATCTTAAGAATTACCCATTGGTCTTCTCCAGTAGGTGCCATTATTAAACTCCAGTAACCTTTCATTGGTTTTCCTGATAAGCAATTTACCAGCTTACAGAAGTGCTTAATCTTTTCCTTTTTTATCACATTAAAAGTATCATCTACCCTGTATTTGTATATCAACTTTTTATTTCTCTATTAATCGTACCTCATTATTTATCATTAATTTGGTTTCCTATATTCATCACCCTGAACCTTCCATTAATCTTCCTGCTGCAAATCAATGGCTCAGAAGCCGTTTTCCACCATAAGTGCTCACAGTACACAAAGGAATCCTCTCTTCTTTTGTTTTCCCAGTTATCAGTCAAACTCTCATAAGTCTGCCTGAAACATTTTTCATCAGAAATCTCATGAGTTGTGTTCACTTAAGGATGGTAATGAAAAAGAATCACCTGAAAATTAACCTCCCAAGCTTATTTCACCTTAAGATTAACCACCCTAAGGCTAACTTAACCTGACCTAATGCTAACCTAACCTGACATAGCCTTACATAACTTAACTTAAAAAAACCTGATCTAACCTCACTTAACATAATTTAACCTAATCTATGACTTAACCTAAACCCCCCTCCCCCCCTTAGGTAGTGCTAAGGTGTTTAATCATCAGGGAAAATTAGCTTGGGTGGGGGTCTAATCAGTAGAACGTTGTTTTGTAGTATGACTGCATCTCCAAGTAATCACCTGCTCTTTATTTTTTCACCCCTAACCCCATCACTACAGGGATGCCGCTTTTCATGTTTTACTTGGCTAACGACAGTTGATTTCATTCAGCACAGAAAGCCCCCGTACACAAGGGGTTAAAGTGGGTTTCCATTGCAAAATCTTTTATCTTTGCTTACCACGCACACCTACATATTTTTTGTCCTTGCTTATAATGTACTTCTAGTGTAAACTTACAATGTTACTTATAATTCTTTTAGTTTGTTGTGTTAAAAGTTTGTCTTATCTACTTGAGTCAGATTTCTAAGTCATTATCTTCGTATGGCGTCATTCATGTGTAAATTTTTTCATTCACATATACAGGGTGTTCCCAAAAAAGTTATGCACTCTGCCTTACAGATTTTTGTGGAGATCATGGGAATGCCTGTAGCTGTACAATATACTGTACAGTATTACAACAGCAACATTGTCCTCACTTGTTAATGTGCAAGATATCCCCCAATTGAGGACAATGTTGTTTTTATAATATAATCTTTCACGTGATCTCCATAAAAATCTGTAAGGCAGCATGTAATTATTTTTATTTTTATTTTTTTTAGACACCCTATGTTCTCATCATTTACTGTTTTCAGATATGTGTATGATTTCTGTGTACAGTCAACCCTCACTTTACGCGGTTAATACAACCCACAGGGTACCGCGGAAAGTGAGAAACGCGTAAAGTGAACAACATAACATATGGGATTAATTGAAATAGACCGGGCCGACCCCCAAACTCCACTTTTTGACGACACACAACTATGTTGTAGTAAAAATTTTATCTTAACTTTATGATGGTATGCACACACAATTAATGTAGAAGAGGTTAGGTTAGAAAAAATAAAGGTTAAGTTAGAAAAAATAAAGGTTAGGTAAAGAAAACTAAAAGTTAGGTTTAACACTTACGTTAGTAGAAGAGATGGGTCAGCATACGGGGATGGAGGCTGGTTCCGAGGCAGAGGGCAGGCTACTGGCCCTCAGGTGAGTCACCATCACTGTCATCCACACTTGTCAGGGCCTCCCTGACAAATCCCTCAAAGTCATCTTCAATGTCTCTACCTCTGTCACTATTACTGGTTTGGGCTGGCTGTGGTGGGTTGCGGGCGAAGAACTCTGTTATGCTTTGCTGACGGCTGGTGTTTATGTTGGCGTGATAAACCTTGAAGTAGGGCTCCATAGTCTGCAACAGCTGGGTAGTGAAGATTTCATACCTGTTTGCGTCAGGGTCGTCAGAAAGGAGGAGCTTGACTTTCTCGATACACTTGATGGCACCCCTAACATTACTATGGGATAAGCGGTGTTCTTCTTGGGATGACGCACCACCTGCCTCTTCACTGATGTCATCATCATCTACCATCTTGTCGGTAGTCACATCAGGATCCCTTATCACCTCCAGGATGTCGTCGTTGGTGGTCTCGGAGAAGCCTGCAGCTGTAACACTCTGCGCAGCTTCTCTGGCAAGGTCCACTGCTACTGCAACAGTCTGAACCTCACCAGTCACAGATTGACTCTGCCTAACAGCCGGAATGCCTTGCAACACATGTCTCCAGGCATGACGAACAGTTGCTACAGACAGCTGATCCCATGCCTCCACCAAGAATTCCACAGCTTTCTTGATGTTGAATATTCTCCAGAATTGTTTGAAAAGTATTTTTTGCTTTGCCAACTGTTGATCCTCGTCGTCTTCGCTCTTGCTATCGGTCGTGGTGTCACTCAGGTTATGCAACTCTTCCCTGGTGTTGGTGTAGTCGTTCAGGAGCTTGAATTTTTTAGTAGAGAATGCAGCTTTTACATTACAGATTAACTCTTGGTCCATGGGCTGTAATATAGACGTAGTGTTGCGAGGAAGGAAGACCACTTTTACGTTGGGGTGACGATCTAACAGTAGAGGCGAGTGTCCTGGTGCATTGTCCAGCAGCAACAAAATCTTGAATGGCACATTCTGTTGCTCACAGAATTTCTTAACATCGGGATCGAAACAGTCATCAAACCAGGAGGACAGTGTAGAGAACACCCACACCTTACGTGCGGTCAGCCAGTGGACATTTAGCTTGGTCATGTCCATGCTTTTGTAGGCGTGCGGCTTTCGTGCTGTGTGGATCACCGATAACTTGAGCTTACAGGTACCGGAGGCATTGGTGGTAAACAGGACGGTGATGCGCTCCTTCTGCAACTTCTGGCCCCGAATCTTGCTGGCATTCTTCACAACGAAGGTCTTGGAAGGTAGCTTTTTCCAAAAAAGACCAGATTCGTCCATGTTAAACACCTGGTCGTCGGTGTACTGTCCTTCCTCCATAATCTCACGTAAAAACGGAGGAAATTCCCTAGCCGCAACACAGTCAGCACTAGCTTCTTCACCACCAATGTTGACATTGGTGATCTTGTTCCTCATCTTAAACCTCTGTAACCACCCAGAGGAAGCATTAATGGGTTTGGGCTCTGTAATTCCCATCTTTCGTGACACTGCAGCATACAGTTCACGTGCGTACTCCTTAACAGAGTGCGTGTCAACCGCCATGTTCCATCGCGCCTAACGCACCAAGTAGCTCACAAGTAAGGAACGTCGTGTCTTCTTTGGCTTAGGGCGGCTGGGTCCAGGCAAGGAAAGATTTCTCTGTGGGGGCGGTGGTCCGGCGGAAGCCATTTTACAGAACAATGGATGCACGATTACACGGTGTGGCCTGGAGGGATGAAACTGCCGCGGCTAGTTCAAGCGTCGTCTTTCCTCCCTCCCTCCCTCCCTCCCTCCCTCCCTCCCTCCCCCGGGTGGACACGTCATATTACTTTAAACCAATTACAGCTAGCAGCGGAGGGAGGTAGGGATGTGGCCAATCACAGTCCGATACGTCATATGATGTCACTGATAACGCAACAGAGACATGCACTGCGCAACCTTACCGCGCGGCTTGCGGAGGCGGGAGGGGCGAATCTAAAAATAGCGTCGAGCCGGACACTCCGCGTAAAGGGGTACACGCACTGCGGAATGTGAGCATCCCGGGTTTCGGCCGGGTACCGCGTAAACGTGGAAACGCGGAATCGCGGAATGTGGGACCGCGTAAAGTGAGGGTTGACTGTACATTCCCTTACAATATAGCATTTTCTATTTGCTCATTGAACAGAAAAAAACTCCTGTTGAAGTTGTCCTAAAATCATTCCAGCAGTCTTTAGGAACTATTACCTAACTTTACTTTACTGTTCTGTAGATTGGTGACATTTAGATATCATACCTGGTGTCCCAAACTTGAATTGCAAAATATAAAATGTCGATGTTGAGGCTTCTTAGTACAAGGAAACGGTCAGAATAGGTATTACATTGAACCAAATTTTAATGAAGATTCTGTACAGTATATAGAACTGTGATATAGTTAAGGCCATTCACAATTTTAGCCTTATGGATTACCTGAAGATTTCCCCCCCCCCCCCCCGCCCGTTAAACTTCAGGCTAAAGCAGAAGGGCGACTCTTCAGGTGAGCACTTGGTGGGTTAATCTTCAGGTAACCTCATAAAAGCTAAAAATTGTGAATGGTCTCGGTCCCCAGCTTGACTACATCACTGGTATAGAAAATAGATTTACTCAAATAGCCAAAGCAAGTATATTCTCGTGGTCTTTGTGTAGTTTACTGTAAATTTATCATAAAAATGATCACATATAGAAGTTTGTCCATCACTTGTCTACTGTTTAAACTACCAAATTGATTTACGGTCTTTCAAGACATTACTGCCTGGTTGTGGAAATGTATTGTAACTGAGAAACATGGAAAGATTTCTGTGTGCTTCCCCATTTTAAATATCTATAGTGACAGTGTATAGTACAGTAAACCCTTGCCAATCATGAGGGTTAGGTTCCAAGAAATGGCGTGAATTGGCAAAACCGCGAATAGCAACTTATATAATACCTTAGTGCACTAATATATACCTATACTGCTTATGAGAAACTTAGTCACCAGTACTTACACTTGTATGTGAAAATTTGGAGCTTGATAAGTGGTGCACTGTACATAGGGAGACACCTGGTTACTGAAGCATAGGGGGATCATCAGGATCACTGTTGGAAGAAGGTGATGCAGTGGTGGTTGGTGGAGAGGCGTGCAACTGGGAGGTGGTGCGTGGCCGGGAGGTGTGTACTGTAGTGAGGTGGTGCGTGGCCGGGAGGTGTGTAGTGAGGTGGCGGGTCACTGGGAGGAGGAGGGTGGAGCAGCGGCTGTAGTAGCTGGTTTTTTCTTGAAAAAACATGATTGGTAGTTGTTTCTTTTTTGCTTTGAGGTCTTCAAACATTTCCTGGTAGGGAAACAATACCTGGTTGATTCCTTGGACCATCTTAAGGTTCCATTCTAAGGAAGGGTCGTGGTCAACAATGAAATCAGTTGCCATCTTTACCTGTTGAAATAGTTCACCAAATTTGTCCAAGCCCCAACCTTCTTGTTGCAATTCCATAGTTTCTTCTTCTTCATCTTCCTCCGCACTTTTTACCAACTCTTCCAAATCCTCTTCTGTCAGTTCCTCTCCATGCTCATCAATCAGTTTTTTCACATCTTCAGCAACATGTCCACAAACCCCTCACCACCCAACTGATGTGCAACACTCACAATGTCATTCACATCCTTTACTATGGACGGAAATCCCTGTAAGTTATTCACACACTCAGGCCAAAAGGTGTGCCAACAAGCATTCGCTGTCTCTGGTTTGAGTTCATTGAATGTTTCACTGATTTTGGTAATGCAGCCCACAATGCTGTACTCCTTCCGACACTTGCTAACATCAAGGTCAGGGTCTGCGTCCATGGCACTAAGGATACGACCAAACGAGCGGCGTGTGTAATATGCCTTGAAGGTGTGTATTACACCCTGATCGAGAGGCTGAATAAGAGCAAGTGGTGTTAGGGAGTAGGAACACCACCTCTACACCTGGATGGCTAAACTGCAAACCTTCTGGGTGGTCTGGTGCATTGTCTATCAGTCATAACACCTTGAATTCCATATTCTTGGAAGCAAGGTATTGTTCCACTTCCAGGACGAAGCATTTATGGAACCAATCCAGGAATGCTTGTACAATGTGCAGTTGCCCATGCCTTTTTGTTTGACTGCCAAAATATTGGCAAAAGGTTCTTGTTTTTCCCTTTAAAGCCCTAGGGTTTGCTGAGTGGTAAAGCAAGCCAAGTTTGATCATGTGGCCAGCCACACTGCCACAGAAGATGAGTGTCACTGTCCTTGGCTGTCTTGAACCCAGGGGCATGCCTCTCCTGCTTGTTTATGTAGGTTCTACAAGGTATTTTCTTCCAGTATAGACCAGATTCATCAGCATTAAACACTTGCTCTGGTCTATAACCTTTTTCTTCTATTATTTACTTTAACTTGACAGGAAATGTATATGCGGCTGTGTGGTCAGCTGATGCCCCCCCCCCCCCCCCCCCGAAATCTTCACATTATGGAGAGAGAATCCTTTCTTAAAATTCTCAAACCAACCTTTACTGGTACTAAAAGTTGGTTCAGTAGCCACACTAGCCCCTTCACCACCTGTTGACTCGTAAAATGAGCATAAAGACTTTTTGCTTTCTCACGAATCACGTTGCTGTCGATCTGAACATTTTTGCAGTGCTGGTCCTCAGTCCAAATATTCAGTGCTTTCTCAGTTTTCACTATGTTCTTGTAACAAACAACCTGTGCCACCTTAGCACTTGCAGGAGCACTTACTTGAACAGTATCACTAATTACTTGTTCATTTTTCTTGATATACCGCACTGTGGATTCGTTCACACCAAACAACCGACCAACCACAGCAGCACTCATCCCCTCCTTTAACTTGTCTGATAATTAAACTTTCTTCTTCAGGGTCATCACTGACTTATGCCTTTTACGTGTCACTCCACTAGCATCACTAGCACTGGCACTAGGCAGTCTTTTTTGAGGCCATTTTTTACAAAGAAATACAAAAGTTTTGAGAGTAACAACACGAGATGCTAGGTCACGGGTACTGGGTGAGAGCAAACAGGAAGATTAGACGCCGCAGGTGCGTGGGGTGACTAGTTGCACTGCAGGGAAAAACTCACAAGCTAGCCACCAAAGCCGCCAGCTGCTTACTGCAAATCGTTGAAATCACAAAACTCAAACCCTCGAATGGCAAGGGTCTACTGCATAGAAATAGATGTATATATACAGTATTTTTTATAGAGAATATAGAATGTCAATACAGGTGATTACATATGCAACAAATATTATTCTTATGATAATAGTACAGTATTTCCCTGCCACTACATTTTTACAGGGTCTTTTTTTTTTTTTTTTGAGAACCCTAAATGTTTACAGTGTTTTTGGACGTGCAATAAACAGGAACCTAAACATCAGTAGGAATAAAAGTCTGATCATATCATTGCGTATAAAAAAATGACTGTATTTAAGTGTTACATCTTTGTAAATACAGTGAAGTTAAGTATAATGATCACCATTTTCCAGATTATTTCTTATGGACATTTTTCCCCACCATACAGCAAGGTGACTTATGCATGATTCATTTTTAGGTACATAACATTGTAAGTTTTTTCTACCTTTCAACTTCTCTGTGTGGGGTGTCATTACTCAATTATTCAAGCTCATCATATTTAGACCCAGACTTATCTGTTTCTAAATGCCTCTTGTTCACAGTGATGGTGGAACAGACAGATCCTGTGCCTCCATTTTTTTTGTCTTAAGGAAACAAAACTGTAAAATGTTTGTTTGTCTTTTTTCTTTCATTATGGATATGTATTCTTTGGACTAATAACATTCCTCAGTATACATCTATTGAATCAGTAGAGCATCTGGGAATACTCATGAAAAGCATGATGTGGTAAGAGTAAGAGGGAAGTATTTAGAGGTCAGGACCATTAGAGAAACCTATAGAATACACCCCCACCCCCCCACCCCCCATATAATTCTGTCATCCCTGTGTTATTTCCTTCTCACTTGGGTTTTCTCAAGTGTTGGAGCACCCTAGTTAGTGTTGCATGTGTATAAACTTGAAATTTAGGTGTTCAATGAATCTGTTTCTCTTGTGTTTTAGACAAAAGAGAATATAAAATGTAGCTGATAGAACTATGGAGGACTGTAAATAGACCATAGTACTGTACTGTATTCATTGGTGTATGTGAATGACTGGAGAGTTTGGTGTTGAGTTGTTCTTAGAGATGATGGGGGTAATGAGTGACAGCAAATGAAGGAATGTGTAATGATCAGAAATACTGTAAAAAATTAAATTATGTATTTCATAGTAGTAAGTGAAAATAGAAAAATAATTACTTAAACTTATTTATTTTTGTTTTTTATTTTGGTGTGTGGTGACTTTTATCCCATGATGTTTATTTGTTTTTGGTTAAGAGAACTGTAGATAATCTGTGATGTCTTATTCTACTTTGTAAAGGTGAATTGTTTTTAGTAGAAGACTATATCCTGTATCATAAGATTCATGAATTTAAAAAAGAAATTACTGTTCAGGGTTCAACTCTTTACGTGAGAGGTTTAGGTTGCTAATTCATTGGATGTTTAGCACAAGGATAAAGTATACCTGTAGTTCTAGCTTTGTAGGGTAGTGACCACTGAACCATTACAGGGAGTATATTCGAGCTATAGCATTAATGCACTGACCATTACTGCTCAGCACTCCATTCATTTAATAGGAATGTATCAGTCATTAAAGTTGCAATAATATTCCTGTATGTTCTGTCCACAGTTTTTAGTTATACTATAGTAGTACAGTATATTAGTGTATAGTGTAGGACTGTTTAGTTTAGCAACGTGCAGTACAGTGGTCCCTCGATTGACGAGCACAATTGGTTCCACAGAGTCAGTCGTTAACTGAATCTATTATTTCAATGGGATATTGGGTAATTGGTTCCAACTCACAGAAAAGTACATACAAAGTACTGTATACCGGTAATAGAATTAACAAAACATTGAATATAAACAAAATACAGTACTGTACTGTACAGTATACAAAAAAACAAAAAAAAAACAATAAAATATATTAACACTTAATTTGAGGTGCGTATGTAGAATTCCCGGAGGCTTTGTTTACATAGCGGCAGCGCAAACAGCTGATTGTAGACACAGTCGATGACGACATGCCATGTTCTTTACAGAGTGCATTGGTTGTAATGCCTTCGTATTTCTTAATTTCTGTACTGTATATATAATCAATATGTTAACTAAATTTCAGAATGACCAATAATTTTAATATAAAAAATCCAAAAATATTCAAGAGCACAACTTTCTTGATATTTACTCCGCTGGAAACAAATGTAAACATCAAACCAATAACTGTATTGGTGGACTAGTCGATCAGCTGGTCAGCTGACGCGCGCATCAAAGCGTGTTTCTCGTAAGGCTGTCATTAATTGAAGTTGTACTCGTTAGTCGAACTGAAATTCCTTATGGGAGCTAAGTCGTTAACTGAAATCTCATAAATTGAACTGCTCGTTAGTCGAGGGACCACTGTATTGTATACTGTACTATATTTTATGTATTGTGTGTGCGTTGAGGTAATATATTGTTCATGAATTACTGTGGTATTAGTAAAGGTATTTAATTTGATATTATAAATTCTGGTGCTATGTACGTAGATATTAAACACCCTGTTCATCCTATTTTCGAAATGTAGAATGAAATATTACTTATATACAAGTAATATTTTTTTGTAATTTAGATTTGAAACTGGAAACTTTCCTTTGAGAAAATGTGTAAAATATGACCAGAGGACAGAATTAGACAAACTTATTTTCAGGTTGATATGTTATATATTCTAGAATATAAATCGTTTTAAGAAACTGCCAGTCTAGACACATTGAGGGGAAGTACTGTACTGTATTATGAATTGTTAGAAATTATATGATGAACACTGCTGGTGATTTTTAAAACATTACATACCTATTTTTATGATGTTTGTGACCATCAAGGCATATGGTATGTTTAGGTTTGTGACTGACTAGTATTCAAGGTTACTGTGTCAGTAAAGGTATTGATAATAAGTCTAAAAAAGTATTAGAAGTGAATTTTTTTTCAATGATTCAAGAAAATATGTGGATATAGATTATATTCGTGCTTTGATTATTGCACTTCTTAGTGTTAATAAATCATAGATTGTGCTATTAATATATACTGCATTGTGATAGGCTGTGAGCATGATGTAGTTCAGTAAATGAATACAAAATTTGGATCACCTGAAGAATTTCCACACCAACTTATTTCACCTAAAGATTAATCACAATAACCTAACCTATCCTAACTTAACACTACTCTAACCTAACCTATCCTATCCTAACTTAATGCTAACCTAACTCATCCAAACTTAACACTACTCTATCCTAACCTAACTAAATGCTAACCTAACCTATCCAAACTCAATGCTAACCTAGCCTATCCTAGCTTAACACTAACCTAACCTATCCTAGCTAAACACTAACCTAACCTATCCTAGCTAAACACTAACCTAACCTATCCTAGCTAAACACTAACCTAACCTACTACTAGCCTAAATTAACACTACTCTAACCTACCCTAAACTAACCTCACCCCCCCCCCCTCATAACCACAAGGAAAGAAGAAAACACGAAGTTCCCAAGCGCTTTCGTGTAATTCACATCTTCAGAGGTGAGTACAGACTAAAGAGAAGTACAAAACAAGGTGTATATATACAGAGGAGGGTGAGACCAGGTCCACAATGGTCAGGTATTAGGTAATGACCCTACTAATCTTTAAATAGCACCGCAACAGTCGGTAGTCAGGTCAGAGGGTAAGGTGACCCAACCTCACCTGGTTACAAATCTTCTTAATTAAAAAATTGTCCAGTTTGTACATGCCATTACTCAAATTCATGTTGAATGCTTCGGTATGTTTAATGAGACTAGATTCTATGATGTTCCTACTATCAATTGAATTACAAGGTAATATTGAGGAGGCATTATCCCAGTCAATGCAATGCTTGTTATCCCTCAAATGAACAAACAGAGCATGTGTGATGTGGGTGTATCATGTACAGTATGTGTGATGTGGGTGTATCATGTACAGTATGTGTGATGTGGGTGTATCATGTACAGTATGTGTGATGTGGGTGTATCATGTACAGGATGTGTGATGTGGGTGTATCATGTACAGGATGTGTGATGTGGGTGTATCATGTACAGTATGTGTGATGTGGGTGTATCATGTATAGGATGTGTGATGTGGGTGTATCATGTACAGGATGTGTGATGTGGGTGTATCATGTACAGTATATGTGATGTGGGTGTATCATGTACAGTATGAGTGATGTGGGTGTATCATGTACAGTATGGGTGATGTGAGTGTATCATGTACAGTATGGGTGATGTGGGTGTATCATGTACAGTATGGGTGATGTGGGTGTATTATGTACAGTATGTGTGATGTGGGTGTATCATGTACAGTATGGGTGATGTGGGTGTATCATGTACAGTATGTTTGATATGGGTGTGGATGTGGGTGTATGTATGTGTGAATTGTGTGTGCGTGTTTTAGTGTACAGTATGTGGTTATACAGTAGTAGAACGTAGTTTTAAGAGCAGAACCAAACTTATAATAATTCACATCTTGACAGGTAAAATAGAGTTCACATGTATTGCCAAGTCTCCAAATTTAAACACATTGCTCATCTCATAAACTATATCTGACCTATTTCCAAGCTTAATAATACCACAAATAATATAAATAAAACAGTGCACAAGTGGAAGTTTCCCGAGACAAGGAAAAAGGTTGTTCATTACATAAAAACAGTGTTATTTAATTACGTTTTTGACGTTAATTTTTTAGATGGACACCATGTTAATGAATTTCATCTTTAAATACTACAATACTTTGGATAAATTTATGAGAAATACAAGAATCAGTTTAAGTATGATAAAAGAGGCGATGAGAAAATATCACGAGCTTTTATTTGTCGTTTTTCATAAATACTCCCAGCAGGCGTGAATACCCTCTCCTGCATCAGCATTCACCATGAGCTTTGCATCCACAGCCTGTTTCTTTTAAAATCTCCCGAGGGCCGAGACTGAACACATGTCCGTCTTTCGCAAGGAGTTGTGAGGCAGCATCCCTGAATACCCAGTTAGCGTTCGTCTTCCTTCGTCTGAAACCCCTTGCTTGTCTCAGTCTTTGGTTGATACAAAAACTTAAAATTCATTTATTTCTAGGATTTCACAAGTAATAATATTTCCGACATTAAAAAAAGTTAAATTATATGCCATTAGATCAGGGTCTGTAAAGTGTATTATTAATTGGGTAAGGAAAGTTATGGGTAACTGCTTGTGATGATGGAAACGAACGCTCTTGAGTTGTTGATTACTGGGTAGTGCATGACACAACAATAACTTCCCAAGAAAATGTCACCATTGCGTGTTTATGCGTTAACGACGTGTGTGTGTGTGTGGTCTACAAGACATTTAGGTTAAATTAGCTTAGGTTAGGCTAGGTATGGTTAGGTTAGATCAGGTTAGGTTAGGTAAGGTTAGATTAGATCATATCATATCAGGTTAGGTCAGGTTACACTAAAGATATCTTTGTAGACATCATGCAATAGTAGCAGCAAATTATTAATGTTCTTTATAACCGTAAGGAAGAAATGTTCTATGGTTGAATACATAATAGGTCTAACAATTACAGTACTGTACTACAAAATTATGCCCACTGCCCTTCGTACCATGTTTATTTAAAATGCTATTATAAATTTGACCGAGGTTCAGTGCCGGATTAACCATGAGGCACTGACCTCAGGCCCCCCGACTCTTAAGGGGTCCCCAAATCCAACCATGCTCAAAGTTGAAGCGTATAAAACATGAACTTCGTTCAACAATGTCCTAGTAGTCTCAATTTTCTGTCTCTTATGAACATTAAATGTGTTATTTTGCAGAAGCTTTATATTGATGAAATCATTGATAAATTTGGGTATATTTTGTTCTTGTTATTTATATATACCTTGAGGGTAGGGGGCCCCAAGTTGATCTGTGCCTCAGGCCCCTATTAAGCTTAATCCGGCCCTGCCGAGGTTGACCATATGGCTCCATACGACCATTTTCCTAATTAATATTTACTTATTTTAACGGGATAGGCCCACCAGGCACAGGTCAATGACCCACATCAGTGCCTTGGGGCGAAAATATAATAATAATAATATTTATAAGAATATTAAATAAAAATATAATAGCAATGATGATAATTAAGGAACAAAATAAAAAAATCGAGTGAGAAATTATAATATGTATGTTGTGTTGTCAAAGTGAGAGAAACACTTGAGACCCTGCAATTGTGTGTAAATGAGGCAGAAAGTCAGATCAGCAACCTGGAACTTCGTCACAATTTTGTGATGCTTTATGGCAGCAGGGTCTGCCATTAGTTAGACAACACAAACCGTGTTGACAATCCTTTACAAGGTTGTTTCATAGTAGATGTTCCAACATGGCATCTCTTTTAATGCTCTCAAATACTTTACATACTATGCTGGTCAGACTCACCGGTCTATAGTTAGTCGTGGAGTGACGATCGCCCTTCTTGAAGATAGGACTCGCATAAGCCATTTTCCAATCACTGGGGACCTTTTGCCAAAAAACCCCACAAAAAAACACATTCTGCTTCCTTTAATTTATCTTCCCAGGTGGTAGTACCTCCCTGTTTGATAGCTACCTACTACCTACATAGGAAGGGAATTGAATGATTCTCGAACATATCCTCAAGCGAGAGACAACGTGAAAAGATAGTCATGACCTCAAAAACCTGTTTGGGTTCACGGATATGGGCTAAAAAAAACGGGTTAGCTTAGGTTGCGGAAATCCGTTCTATTAGCAGCGTTGTATAAAGTTTGAGGTAAGATAGTTTTTATTGGAATTATTGATATGTTTGAAAACATAAGTTCGATTTTATTTTAGTCTTTGACAATGTGTGCGCGCGTGTGCCAGTCACACCACCATCCATCCAGCTTAACGATACTGTGGGGTTCAGGATGTTTGGTTCACACTCAGGATGGAATGGAGAAAGGAAACTCACAATGTGCTCTCTATATACATGTTGTATTGGATGTACAATGCAGTTTGGTGCTGGGAAGGCAGCATGGTTACAAGCGTGATGTAGAGAGAGCTGGTTGGTGAGGATGCCCAGAGAAGGACAGCTTGTGGGTCGCCATGCTCGCCGGCGGGAGAGAGGACCGCCAGGCAGGCGGAGGAGGAGCGAGGGCCGCCAGGCAGCGGCGGAGGAGGAGGTGTTACTAGCTGGTTGGTGTGGGTAGAAAGAGACAGGTCACCACGAGGTCAGGTCTTAAATAGCGGGGGTAGGCGTGGCTTAGTAGTTGACCCCCGCTCCGTGATGTATGGCGGCGCTGGTTGACCTAGACCACGAGGCATACACTGAGGAATTGGTGGGGTCGGCTACTCAGCGACAAACAGCGTTTGTAGGGGAGAAATCCACTACACTACTACCCTCTCTAATGTTACCCACTTTCGGTATCACGGCTCCCACCTGTCCACCACCGCGGACATCGATGAAGAGATTCAGCATCGGATCAGATGTGCATTTTAAGCCTTTGGCAGACTCCGAAACTGTCTTTTCAGCTGTAGGGAGCTGAAATTATCTACAAAGTTACATGTATATCGAGCAGTGGTCCTCCCCACCCTGCTATATGGCAGCGAGACTTGGGTCACATACAGGAGGCACATCAAGGCACTAAAAACTTGTAAACTTTCACCAACGTAGTCTACGTTCCATCCTCCGAGTTGCTGACACCAACTGTAGAAGCTTCGAGTCTATACCATTTTCCATGAACAACTACGCTGGACTGGCCATGATACCGGCATGGACGACAATAGATTGCCAAAGCAGCTACTTTACAGTCACCTAACGAATAGTAAACGTAACGCCGGCGGGCAAGCGCCAACGCCGGAAAGACGCTGCTCGCTGCCCCTCCTACACTAGAAGTAGCCCCCCACATGTACAATATCTGTGATCGACCCTGCCGGTCCCGTATTGGTCTCATTAGTCACCTCAGAACTCACCAACCTAAGTGACATCCATAATAACTCATATCATTGTATCATAGCTGGATGATCGTCATACTCGAATCCGAGTGACAGAAAAGTGGTAGTAGTAGTAGTAACAAATTTTTACAGCAGGGAGGTCAACCAAAGATGTCTTATGCGTCATTGCCTTTAATGCCTTCCCCCTATATTTGCAGACAATGGTTCAAACGTGATTGGGAGATTGTACTACACAAGTGGGGTTTGATAGGCCTCAAGGTAGAAGAGGATAAAAGCAAAAGCAACATTAACAGACGTGTATAAACTTTTACTTTTTTTTTTACTTTTATCCTCTTCACCTAGTGATCGGCTCGTTAGCCGCTTGGGCGATCGGTCACGTCTCTGTCACGCACTGTTGGCAAGTACTGGGCATGCACCGGCTCCTGAATGTACCTGAACCTGCTCCAGTGTTGGTCAAGTCTTGTCTTGAAAGAGCTCACACTCGGTGCCGTCACAACACTATCTGGTAGATTGTTCCAAGAGTTCACAACTCTCACTCCGAAAAAGTTTGCCCTCACAGTTTTCTGGACTTGCGGCTTCTTCAGTCTTGAGCTGTGACCCCTTGTGGGGCGAGCGTCCGCCAGCTCCAAGTAAGGACACTCGAATAAGTAGGGCCCCTTGAGATGCTTATACACCTCAATTAGGTCACCCCTTGCCCGTCTGTAGTATAAGCTAGGCAAGCTAGCTTCTGAGAGTCAAGATCTTCCTGATAATGTCCCCTAACCTCATCTAGGATCTAATCTTTGTTCTCTCTATTGGCGGCAACAACAATTGAAATTGAAATTGAAATATTTTACTGACACTAAAAAACCATTACATCAAAAGGACAGGGTAGGCGGCACCAACGATCATCTCCAAGCCAAGGACGAAGGCAACACTCTTCTGGATATCTCACCTTGAACAGCGCTAGTACTTCAAAGTACTGATGTCAATATTACTTTTCAACATTAGTGTACTTGTGGTGGTGCGTGCCAACACTGATCTTCTTTGGTATTCACCTGTTCCGTAGTTTGACGGGGGGTGGCGTCTGTTAGATCAGCTGCAGCATCAACGTCCTTAACACAAAACTCCTTGAAATGTTTCTCTGCTCAATGACACTCCAGGCTGTAGCTGCATGCGTGACATTCTTTGCATTTTTTTTTTACGGGGATTAGCCCACCCGGGCACAGGTCACTGACCCAACAGGGCTTGGGGGGGGGGGGGAAATATAATAATAAATAATATTAAATAATAAAATTAATAGCAAAATAATACCAAAAAAAAATATATTAATAATAAATAAATACAAAAACGAAAAAATAAATCAAGAGTGAGAAACGATGTACATTATGTATGTTGTTTTGTCCCAGTAGCAGAAACAAGTGGGACCCTGCAATTGTGTGTAAATGAGGCAGAAAGTAAGATCAGCAACCTGGGACCTGGTCACAATTTTCGTGATGCCATGTGGCAACAGGGTCTACCATAGACAACACATTATGCTTCCAATATCTTCCCAGGCGGTAGTACCTCCTTGGTATTAACTGAACTCTTGTTGTGTGCGTGTCAATATCTATGAGTGAAAGTGTCATTGTGTGTAGGTGTGTATTATTTTTATATTCTATAATGCAAACGTAATGACCACATTATAATGGTCAGTATATTTTTACCAAAAATACTACAACATCAAAGTCAGCAAGTACTCGTTGACCTTAATATTTACATATTTGGCACCTCAACAACAACTGGGGGAAGGAGAGAGGAGTGCAAGTGCCTCGGGGGGCACGAGCCATTTTCTTATCATGTGTGTTACTTGCTTACTGAACCTAGGAAGGAGGACAAGACAAATGAGGGCTGCTCTTTCCGGTTTCTGTTTGTTAACATTCGTGTACACCCTGCCATCTCTGAGGACCTTTCAGCTTAACGCCATGGGAATGGAATTTTATTCATTATTCACAGATGAATTTAGTTTATATTGATGACGTAATGATATTCATGCGTATTCGATTTGTTATCAGTTAGTTGACAGAATATCAATTTTATTATATAAGCTGAAATTTAAGTTTTAAATTAGAGGAAGCTTTATTACAGTTTAAATCAATCAACAGCAACTTTTAGGTCTAAACTGTGTGAACATATTGTTATGCATGTTCTAGATTTGTAAAGAGACTTAATACAAAAAAAAATAGTATAAGCGCCACCATTAACCATGAAGTAGCGCCTACTCAACATCTGTAGTATATCGGTTGACCAAACACCTATAGACACAGATAATTGTAGTCTTATCTTTTAATGTATATGTTTTGAATTATTTAAAGACAACATTCAATTTGAAAATACGGCCATATTAAGGCTAAGGCTAATCGTACAGACAAATTTCGTCACTTTGTCTTTTCACAATGCTCACGAATTCCATCTTAAGGACAAAAGAGACATCACAACAATGAGCACAATTTCTCGACCATCGCGAGAGACAACGCTACGAACTTTGTCCGTACGCTTAGCCACGGGGACAACTGAAATACTTGGCAAAGTTTTCGGGGCAAGGTTATGATCTTAGAAACGCATACACACGTTAGTCAAGGTCTTTACGTAGACCCCCTCCCTCAGTGTATTCTGGTCGTGACACTGACTCTATTCTGTGACACTGACCCACTACACTACACCTGACAGCTGACTAGGGGGCTGTTCTCATTTGCCACTGCTGAAATGTGAGGATGTTGTCTGTATGTCTGTCTGTCTTGTCTGTTTTTCTGTCTATCTGTGTCCTGTCTGTTTGCTTCTGTCTATCTGTCTGTCTTGTCTGTTTTTTTCTATCTGTCTTGTTTATTCGTCTGCCTGTCTGTTTGTACGACTTGTCTATCTGTCTCGTCTATTTGTCTATCTATCTGTCTGTCTTGACTCTTTATCTCTCTATCCGTCTTGACTAAATGCCTGTCTGTCTGTCTTATCTATTTGCCTGTCTTGTCTGTCTTGGTTATTTTCTGTTTGTCCTATTTATCTGCCTCATCTATGTCTGTCTTTTATATCTGTCTATATGCCTGCCTGACAGTCCAGAAAGACCGAGCTCTCTTCAGACTCTTCTTCCACTATATATATATATATATATTAGGGGCGGATCCAGGGGTCCTGAGTTCCGGACCCCCCCTTTTCATCAGAAAATCCTAGTACTTTTTCTTTAATGCATTATTGTACTCAGGCATTTTTGTACAGTAAAAGTAATTACTTTTGACCTCAGAATATCTCCTAATATCAAGTGCACATGGATTCAAAATGCCCATGATATTGGCCAGATTTAAAAAAAAAATCTGGGGGGCCTACAGCGCCCCTCCCCCCTCCTAACTGGGTGGGCTCACTTTGCCCGCAGTGAACAGTGACATCACCCACATGAATCTGACCTATATATACTGTTAATGAATATGATGTATTTCTTTGTGTATGAACCTCTGTCCTGCGTGGTAGTGAGAAGTGATTTTTTTTTACGGGTATTAGCCCACCTGGGCACAGGTCACCAACCCACATCGGGGCCTGGGGGGCGAAAATGTAATAGGAGTACTTAGTAATAATAATAACAGTAATAATTCATAGTAAATAAAATTTATAATAAAAAAGACAAAATTAAAAATAATATAATAAAATACTACTACTTATAATAATAACAACACTAATAATAATAATAACAATAATCACAATAATAATAATAATAATAATAATAATAATAATAATAATAATAATAATAATACAAATAAATACAAAATTTAAAAAAATCAAAAGTGAGAAACAATATATGTATGTTGAGTTGTCAATAGTAAGTGAAACAATTGAGACCCTGCAATTGTGTATAAATGAGGCAGAAAATCAGATCAGCAACCTGAGACTTGGTCACAATTTTTCGAAATGCCCTATTGCAGCTGGGTCTACCATTAAACAACACATTATGCTTCCAATATCTTCCCCAGGCGGTAGTACCTCCCTGTTTGGTAGCTGCCTACTACCTACGATCCTCAGTGTCAAGACTGACTGAATTACTCAGAATAGGCAAACTGTACTCCAAACTTTGTCAATAAATTTGTTAAACTAACTAACTAAAACTCGCCATGTTCCTCCTCCCACAACTTCTTGGACCCCCCCCCCCCCCAATCATCCCTTTGAATATTCCTGGATCCACCCCTCCTATAATATTGTTTCCGGTAAACCAAATTAGCGGCTCCATTATTATTAGTAGTAGTAGTAGTAAAAAAAAGTAGTAGTAGTACAGTAGTTTTATCCTAAGTGGAAATCTCTTGTGGACAGCATGACGCAACATTCAACCACATGGTCATCACTAACTTGCAAAATATATCTGTTGTAACTTATATTTTTGTTTTCCTACTAACTGGTGAACTGGTGCATAATTAAAATATGTTTCATACCTTCGATAACGCATGAATACAGTTCTTGAAATCTATATTATTAAATCAATGCCATGATAAGAAAACCGGTTTACATTGGGACCTGCCCACGGCTGTGCAACGAGGGGCGTTCTAAATATTAACTTCAATAATATATGAAATACTTGTTAAACTCATATGATATGGGGATTTTCTTCAATTTTATACGTTTATATCAATATTATTTAGCCCTAAAATTTTTATTATACGGGATATTTTTGTATGGAAGATCAACTTACATTTATTAATCACATTCCTCCTTCAAAGCTCCTTGTCAAGGCTTTGCTGTTCTATTCTCCTCCCTAGTAATAGATTATATGTAATTTCATCTTTTATGAACTTATATAACTGAGATACCTCATCTATAATAAATTAAAACTATAAAGTGAAAGTAATAATTATTATAGTGTATTTTTTTCAGAAACCCAGAATAAAATAGAGGAGAAAGAGTAGGTGGTGGGTGAGGGGGGTGAGAGTAAGAGCGGGTGTGGTGGTGCCAGGCAGGAGACTCCCGTGACGACAGACAGACCGAGGCGAGACGTCATACTGAACTATTTGGCACGAAGCCCTACGACTTCATCCGAGTAACAAGATTATTTTTAGCTGAGTGAGGTTCGCCAAGAGCTGTGATCATGACTGAGGAGAAGACCGGCGTCAAAAACGGCGCAGCAAACACTGAAATGGCACCGCAAGAAGACGGTACTAAGGTTCCCCTGACCAACGACGGCCCTGAGGTAAGTAAAGATGGAGGACTCTATTACCAGTTTTACGATTATCTATTAAAACATGTGAAATTCATAAGTTCAGAACGGCTTTGTAGGAAAATTTGATGAATATTACTAAATTATTTTTTGAGGTAAGGCCACAATAAACTTGGGAGATACAGTTTGGGGTGGAGTGTGTCTGCTGGTTATATCACGAGGAAGGTGTATTTAGTGTACAATGGTAACGAAGGTACATTCACTGGTAAATTTGTATACGTGCACACAACTCTTAAAAGTAAAAAAAAATGTTTTTCTAGTGTATTTGTGTTTAAATCGGTTATGACCTTCATTTCCGTCGGAAATTGGCAGTTTTTTTTATCGATATTTTTATTTTGGTGGGGCGTTTTTCGGGGGAAAAAATGGCTTAGCAAATACAAAATACAAAAAAACAACAAGAAAACTGGCTCTCACCATATGATGAAATCATATATTTCTTACCTTATTGGCCTGGTTCTCGTTCGTCGTTGGATTCTGAGATTACAGGTTGCTGATGCTGATTCTCGCTTAACGGGAGGTATAGGCGGGCAGCTTCTTCCGTGAGGTGATGAAGTACATCTCCTGAAGAATCTTGTATGAACAGATATCTTGCTAGGTATTGCTTTAGGAAGTGTTTCTGGATGCCAGGCCTTTTAATCCACTCCTTTAAGTAATGCTAAACCCTCTCAATTGTTTGTGTGTGCATATCGGGCTGGATCTATAAAATTCTCAGAGTGAATTATCACATAACTTTTTATATGCAGCCCAAGAATCATTGTATATAATAGAACCAGGCCGGATATATTTCAAAATGAGAGACACCAAAGTTTCCCGGTCATGCTTCTCATGTAGGGGCTCGACCACCGGAAACACAAACTTATTTTTTGACTCATTTGACCCCCCCCACCCCCCCCCACCCCCAAAGATCCACACTTGGCTTAAGGTGCGTCCGCGTTCGTATTTCCTTTGAACAATTAGTCTCTTAAATTTCAACAGAATTCCATGCCCTCTAATAGGTTGTTGATTCTCAAACCAGAATTGCGTTACTTGGCTAAAGTAATTCCGCCAGTCTACAGACGTATGAGAGGCCAGCTTCAAGCACTCAATTATGGTCTTGTGGTCCCAAAGGCAAGACAATAATTTATAAATAAAAGTAACCTCTCGTACGTCTACGGGAAAGGGTCGCGGAAAGGGGACGCGATTGCTGCCCGTATTATCATTGGGTATGACTTTGCTTGGGAGATTGGTATCCCCGCATCCCCTGAGCAACGCTCTTGTGCATTATGCAGAAGACCCGACAGCCGCACCCTTATCCACTACCTCCTCAGATGTCCCCACACAACGCTTCCGTGACGCCTGCTGGACCACCACTCCACGACCCCCTGACGGAGACACGATGATCCTCCCCATACTGGCCAGATATTATGTAAATAATATTGATTATGTGTTAAAGGAATATCCTTCCATTCTTAGGCTTTAGTAAGCCCCTTTATAATATTTATACTGTATATACTTGTCACACTTGCAAGATGCTTCTGGTGTCATTGTACAGGGGTACCTAGTGACAGCACTAGGATCCCGCTTCCTCTATCAAGGAATAGACAATTGAAATTGAAATAAAAGTAACTTCCATGGCTGAAAATGGCACCTTTCTAAAGATGTTCCCTTATATTCACTGACAGTGTATGAACACCATCTCCTTTGTCTTTGGGATAAGGGACGAGTTACCACAATGCCACATATGTTGGTCTTGACGATATTTGCATTCATTCTTGCACTTGGACACATTACTGGGGTCGGGAGAACACCATGCAATCGAAAAAATGCTACAGTTAATTCTTTTTTTGTTTTTGTTTTTTTTTTTTTTTTTCCCCCCAAAAAACTCTCAATCGGCTCCATATAATTGAAGTGACACCCATCGCAGACTTCCATGGTCAGAAATGAATTTGAATTTCAAAATATGAGACCCAAAATAAAAATAGAATTTGATTGGGCCTCAAATACTGAGAATTAAACCACAAATATTAATTAGTTGCAAAAAAAAAAAAAAAAAAAAAAAAAAAAAAAGAAGAAGAAGCTTTTGAGTGGCTGCATGACGTGTATGGGAATGCATGCTCGTGATGATTTATGAAGGAGACACGCAGTGTGGGAGGTGAGGTAGGCGATTATGGCGAAAGATAATGGAAGTAAATAGAGAAAAATTTTGATACGCTATCTCTGTTATTATACATTTGCGACGGTAATGTAATAGAAGAAAATTATCTTATAATTAGACGTCTTATTCGAATGTGATAATAGATTAGGGGTAGGAATGTTGTGTGCGGATTGAAGGAAAGTTTTGGTAAAGATTCGTTTTAGTTACACCACGGAAACTACAGTATTAGCGGTAAAGGTAGTTTCAGACCATAATCTTTCTGGTGATGAATCCTAGGTTTTCCGATGGTTTTTGATGTTCTTTAGGTTATTTTCGTTATCCACCCATCGCCCTTTTTCACATGAAAAAAAGTGATTTGCCCCAAAGATAAATGTCAATCATCTAAAACAGCGAGAAAACTAGCGAAAAAATATTTTTTTCATATGAAAAAAGGTGATGGGTGGATAACGAAAAATAACCGTGATTTATTCCATTTTGATATATTGATTGTCCTCGGAAATCACTCGTTATTGAGATAGCAATCCCCCCTCCCCACCACCACCACAGTCAAAACGAGTGGTTACCGACGAAAAGCAATATAAAAAACGAATAAAACACGTCAAAAACCATCGGAAAAACCTAGGCTTCGTCTCCAGAATGATTTTGAGACCTAACCTAACACTTAAGCTGTGACGTCACGGTCGACACACATGAATGTGGACGAACAGAACCCGTGTATAGGGGTAAGGTGAAAAATAACTTGGATTTTAAGGTAAACACCCCCATATCTTGGTTAGGTAAATGTGCATATTACAGCAACCATGGAATTTGAAAAGAAAAAAGTGTTTTCTGATGGGTTTTGATGCGATTAGTTCAAATATGTCCATCGTTTTTGTTGGAAATCACATGTTTGTGATTTAGACCCCCCCCCCCCCCCCCCTCCCATAATAGTTATATCAATTGCGTGTTCTGAATTTCTGGTACTCTGGGCTTGCTAACTTATACCATATACCCAAACTAAACCTGCCCCTGGACCTCCAAACACTATGTAATAAACCTAGTGTCGCGTGGTCAGCCTCCACGAGAATATAAATAGCCGTTAGAGTATTTCTTACCTTAGTTGGGGGTTTGAGTCAAGGACCAGAATGTGTCGTGGGTTCCTCTGTTCTCTAAAGATTCCATATTTTTAGAATTAAAAATAATACTTTACAATAAACTTTCAATAATCAAAATCTCACACAGCACATTATGGCTCCATGTTGCAACTGATTAAAAATGTCCCGCATCCTAGTGCCTACGCTGAATATTGAACGCTGATTTGCTGAAACAAAAGTTTAGATTTTTTATTGGATTTGATTGGCTGCGGCCACCCCTGATTTGATTGGTGGTCGCCCCCCCCCGGCACAGGAGGTCCCGGTAAGCGAACGTACGAACACACACAATTTGAGCAACCGTGTAGGGGCAACAGGTGCTCTGATTTTATTTATTTATTTTAATTCAGAAACTTCCTTATTATCAATTTGCGGCAATATGAGAAAATAATCATAGAAAAAATACTTCTATTGATTGAGTGTAGTGAATTTCCGGAATTCTGTTGTTGTTCTAAACTGCATCATTACCCTTGGTTATTATTCATTTGCGACGGAAGTGCCACAGAAGAAATGTTGCTTAATTTGATGATAGGCCTAAAAACACTTCAAATTAATTGTAGCTTATCATGGTCCGAAACTTGAAACTAATACCTTGTTAATAAAAAAAGGTTTTCCTGGTGTATTTTGTTTAGTTTAAACTAATCTGACCTTCATTTTGGTTGCAAGTGAGCAGTTATTGATATGACACACACACACACACACTCTCTTTACCAATAATCATGGTGGTTCAAAGTGGGCAGGGCTTTGAAGTAGAGGGAAATTATGGGGTAAAGTACTAAAAAGAACACCAAACAAGGTAAATATTGACAACAGTTCTGCGGCCGATTTTTCATAGAAAACAATTATAAAAACGCTGCAATTTCACTGTTTTATAGTGGACACTGCCATAGTTTGTGCAAATGTGTTAAGTGGTTATTTCTAAATTAAACCTAACTTAACCTCAGGTGATAAGAAAAACAAGCAGCTGAAGCATTGTTAGAAGACCTGACCAACCTGACCTTCCATAACTTCCTAGCCGGTATATCATGGTGTAATTCTTCTTACAATATTTGTGGACGTGAGAGCAGCCGCCCGTACCGAACGGCTCATATAAGCATACACCGAGTATCAAAATCTGTCCGGCCCGAGCGGCGGAGTGTTGTGAAATCTCCATATGATTCTCTGTTTACATCCTGGGATGAGACTTCACCGCTGAGAAGACAAGCTAGTGCCCACATAGTCCCCTCATTATCTACCAAACAAGCATCCACGGGCCAGTCGTTGATATTAACCATTATTAATGACTGACCTGTTGCCAATTTTTCATAGAAAGTTTAGTTAATATTTAGAAGTTGCAAGCACTTACTTATATATTAAGTACAGTACTGTATTATATCAGGAGAAAGAAGGAAAAACTTCAAGGTTTATATACGACTTGTGACCGTCAGCGGTTCAGTAATTATGAGGGTGTTTTTTTTTTTACAAAATTTTTTATGCTGATTACTTTCACTTTTATTCATTTTCTTGGGCAAATTCTTAGTTTTCTAGATATAGGCCAGTTAAGATAGCATTCTGACAGCCGTGTCATCAGCTGTGATGTGGCAGATGTAAACAGTACCATGAGGGCTAAGAAATGAGACGTGGCGGTTTGGTGATTATGAGTTGGGGGTTTTTAGACACAGTTTTGTATGCTGATTACTTTCAGTTTATTCATTTTCTTGTGTAAATGCTTAGTTTTCTAGATATAGGCGAGTTAAGGTAAAGGGTTGGTTTGATTACCTAGGTTAGCTCATGATTTCAGCCATTTTTATATTTTCCCCAACAATACAGTACAGTGTCCTTTAATAAAATCAGTAAAACCTGGGTATCTTTAAACCCATTTTCAATGAAAAACAGCGGGCGGTCATGATCTGAATAATTACCAAAACAAAAATTTATTTATTCTACAGCATTTCCATCAGGATTTTTTTTTTTTTTTTTTTTTTTTTTAACTGATAAAATTACCCACAATATTAGCTGTGCAAAGTGGGCAGCAATTTGTAGAGGGAAAGTGTGGAGGTAACAGACTAAAATGAACACCAAACAAATCTTACCTAAATTCAATTGAAGTAAGAGTACCATATTTAATGAGTTCCCATTAAAAGAGTGCAAGGCAGTTGGTCAGGGCAGTCACTTATGGTGATTTCCCAGGCACTCGTGATTGGAAGTTCTGTTCTGGCTTAGTGTTAGTGTGGTCATTGTGTGGGTTTATGTTTGATTGGTGGTAAGAATGTAATTTTATTTTGTTGATCGGCAGGTGAAGTTTACCACTGGTAATGATCCACCAAATGGAGATGTCAAGATTGACTTGCCAGCCCCAACCTTCAATGGACTATCTAAGGAGGAGTTGATGAAATATAGTGATGACCCATTTTGGATTCGGCTTCGATGGGCTCTTTTCATCTTATTCTGGTAAGTAGCTTTAGTGGTGCAGTGAATATTGTCTGATCATTCAGGAAATAGCATTAACTTTTGTATTGCAATTTCTTAACTAATCTAACCACTGTATTCTTTCACAGGGTGGGTTGGGCTGCAATGTTGGTGATAGCAATTGTGATCATTATTCAGGCTCCACGCTGTGCTCCAAAGGAAACACTTGACTGGGTTCAGGAATCTGCGATGATTAAGTATGATTTGAATGCCCCTATTGAAGCTGACAACACTACTGGTGAAGCTCATGAGGGTAGGTGCCTTTCCAACTTACACATTACATATTAGCCATCAGGAAGGCTTTTCTTGTAGTTTTTGGTATTGAAAAACAAAATATGACTGACTGACTGTTACGAGTGTTTAAAGTGACATACACTACAGTATACTTAGTGATCCTTAAAGTATGCATTACCATTTGTTAACAAGTTATAGGTGGGAGACACTGTAGTCAGCATTTCTCAGTTTTGTTAAGTAGCTAAAAAACTCGTGAATACCCATACAGTATATGTTTAGCAAAAGGTTACATTTATGTATATTCACAGACTTGATCAAGATGGCAGCAGACTTGGGTATTACAACTGTGTATTTAGAAGACCTCATTAGTCCCCAAGACTTTGAGAATATCAACACAGGTCTTTACACTAAGAACGATGTTCTTAATGTTCTAAAGGTAAGTTTGATATTATTCGTCTTTAATTTCTACTAATTATAATAATTTCCTTATTATGGTAAACTATAGAGAATAAACTCATTAGATATTATGAATTTACAGTACAGTACTCTGTTTTTAAATAATTTTTCTTCTGTCATTGGCCTTTTTTTTTTTTTTTTTTTTTTTTTTTCTTTTTTTTTAACATTAAGAGATGTCAAATTTGTTAACCATAAATCCTGCAAGCCTAATTAAAACGTATTTACCTTCCATTTTAGACCCTCCATCCCACATTGGTAATACAGTAGTATTTGTACATGAATCTGGGTGTAAGGGCAGAATCAAGGTTATTTTAAATATCCTAAAACTTTCTTTTACAGGCAGCAAGTGCTAATGATATGCATGTGGTGACAGACTTTGTGCCAACACAAGTGGGAGAAGACAATACATGGTTCCTGGATCCTGAAATGAAAAGTTTCTTCAAGCCCAATTCTAGGGACTTGGACTTTGGTAACTCGGGCCTCTTGGAAAAGCTTACAGTAAGTTTATATATTGTTTAATGATCAGTGACTTGTACTGTACAGTTTTCACAAAGTTTTCCAATAGTTTAACCCTAACTATCAATATTTTCAAAAAGAAAATTTATGTAATTTTTGGCATGCTCTGTTGAATATGGGCTTTTGTTGTAAAGTATTCATATTACCGCTTTATGCAAATATTAAATATACTGTACATAATACAGTATTGCTGTATAAAATCTGAGACGGATATTTTACTGTCCAGTAATTGTAATTTTATTTTTAATAAGTTCATAAATGACTTATATGAACAGCAGTAAATCTTATTTTAATTTATTTAAAAGGTACCAGTATATATTGTATACTAATTATAATGTCATTGTTCTGAGCATCAAAGAAGTAGCTACAGTACAGTACTGGTATTATAGTGGCATTCTTGAAGGGTTTTTTTTTTTTTGTAACACATTTAGTTAGATATGACTTGGCAGTCATTACAATTTTTTAACAAAACAATATAGTTCTTGGCCATAAGTAAATCTGTGTATGATGAGGCCAGATTTAATGTTTGCCTATATTTATTACTTAAAACTATACTTAGTGTGTGTGTGGTGGGGTGTTTCCTCCATAATAGATAATGTTCAAATGGCAGAGAAAATGTTTTTTGAATTGGTTGTCACCGAAACGGCATTGAATAAACATTTTGTGTGCCATTGTGGGTTTCTTCTCTCATTATTTGTTCCTTGACTCTCCAGTAATTCAAATGTTCCTGATTTTTTTTTTTTAATAGAAACTGTTCAGTGGTGTATGGAAGAAAAAGGGTGTTGATGGTTACTTGATGAAGATAGCACACACAGAAGAGTTACTGAATGCCAGCATCATACTAAACAAGAATCTAGAGGCAGTTGATGGGTAAGAGGAATATTTATATTTACTGTACTGTACTTACCAAAACTAGGGTATTGTAGACACACTGTACTGTGAAACAGTTTTGCCACTACGTTTTCACAATACTTGTAGGATTAATTAGGTTTTAAGGTGTTTGACATAAGGAACAGCAAAACAGCTGACTTGAGAAATCATCCTCTTGCAGCTGGAGATGATTTGGGGAAATTATCCAAATGAACGAATTTCTCATTATTTATTTTGGAGTGTCCACCTTCCAGAACTTTTGTGAAAATTATGCTTTTGTATTAAAGAAGTTTGTACAATATCTAATGTATATTAATATACAGGTGCATAGTATTTAGTGTTACAGTACAATACTGTAAAATAAGCTTCACTGCATATGTTTCGGTGTATAATATTTTTAACTGAATTACTATACGTTCCTGAGAACTGTACTACATTCCTTTCTACAGGGCTGTTGTGCATGGTATTGTAGACCTGATGCAAGAACTGGTGGCGGGCTTTGAAGCCAGGATATACCGAGAGTTCCTTGACGAACACGCTATTGATAGTTGGTCTTACTACAAGGTGAGGAATGGATTTACACATTTTTAATTATCCAGTAAACATTCAATTCACAGTAAAAGTCCAAAGCATTTGTTTTCATGCACACTCAATAAATACCCATCTGAGAATTATTTGAATTAAAGTTTTGAATATTATGTAATCCTTCTGCAATTCAGTGATCCTTAATTTGAACATTTTTAGTGGTTACAAAATCTAGTACTGTATTGAAATGCTTATGAATTGTAATGTTCTAAGTTGGGAGAAATATTCTGAGAAGTGACTGGCTGATTCTGCCATTACTTATGTTAATTCTGCAGTCTGTAATTTATGATTTAAAGTGGTTTTTAATACCGTATAGTTATCACTTATTAGAAATACTATAGTATAGCGAATCATGCTACAGTACTGTTCGAGTATCTTGTTATATTTGCAGCCAGATTACTATTCATATAATTTGGTATAGTTAGTGAACAATAATAATTACAGTATTCTAGAGGAGTTACTGTACAGTACAGGTACAAGTATATGCCTATTTTTTCCTAATGAGAGATATCCTTTTGGGTTCATAGAGGCTCTGGTTGCAATTAATCTGAATTGCTGAGAGATTAATTTACCTGTAGTGATGTTCTTGTTTACTATTCATTATTACTTCTCTTCTTTGCAGTTTAACCCCACAGTAGCCCAAGGAAAGATCTCCGAAGACTATGTACGTTTGGTGACCCTCTCTCTCTTCTTGGTGCCTGGGACCCCAATCCTTGATGGAATTAATAATACTTATTTTGAAAATCAGAAAACCTTTATAAAGTCTCTCTCTGATATCCGAGAGAAAGAATCCGTTCAAGTGGGCAAGATGAACTTTGTTAATGGGACAGATGAAGATGTCATAGCATTTGCCAGGTGAGGAATGTTTTTCATTTACAGGAATGTATAAGTAGTGGGCAAATGTTAACAATGTACATCTTGTTAATGTATTTAGTCCTCAATCCTTTGTCTAATGTTAATAGTTTTAATACAAATAAAAATGGATATTTCAGCATTGCTCTTGAATGCTTTTTTAAATATAAAGAACTTTGATTTAAAATGTTTGGGGATTGAAGAAAAAATTTGTATAAAGGTAACATTTTCCTTTAACACCAAAATTCTCTTTGTGCTGTCAGGAATCCGTAAGTTATATTTATCATAGTAGTTCAGTTGCTTTTAATCCCTTGTATTATTTCTTAACTCCAGAAAAATTTTCCTTTACATCGTGTATGGTATTCTTTATTTCTATCTTTTCCCTTTTCGGTTTGTAGAAAATCTTACAAAAAAAAAAAAAAAAAAACCACATAGGATACATGCATGATTGCTTCTTCCCTAAATCCCATAATTAGTTAGTTCATGGGTAATGCTGTGGTTTTTCATTTTGACCTGGAAGTCCCAAATCTCGCTAATCCCTGTTGCATCACGTAATCCAGCATCACTTCCTTACCCAAAATGTTACCGTCATGTTGTCCATTCATTCACACGCTTGACTGATGGAGTTAATTTAATGCGCAAATTATTTCATAGAACTGTCTCCTTTATATATCGTTAAGACAATCCAGTACACGTTCTGACTCGAGTAATCACTAACAAATACTAATGTGTGTACGGTTATGTTTCAGAGTGATGAAGGGCACACCCGGTTATGCTGTTGCTATAAACATGCATAACTCCAATAATGCCACGGTTAATTTCACATCAATTCCGGGGGTGTCTGATAAGGGTGACAACGCATTGAGGTCAACTGTTGATATTGCAGTTAACAGGTAAGCATAATTAAAAGTTAATTTTTAGATTGTACAGTTAAATTTCTAAAATTAAACACACTGTACTGTATTATAGTTACTATGAGTTCATTTGGATTTAAAGTTTTGTGCTAGTGCCTTTATGATTAGTAAATACACTGTTATCTTAAATATTGTTATTTATCTTTTTACTTTGTGTTTTTGCAGCCACAATCTTGGACGATCAGACATGTCTTCAGTGTTCTTAGGGCCACTGGAGGGTTTAGTCATACAGTTTGTGCCAAGTTTCTAAACTGTACATGAAGGATGCAGCAAGTTGATCCTCTGAAATTTGACTGCAGCTTACATACCGAGCACTGTAACTGACAGTTGCTCCTATATGCTCGGGACGATTATTCCCCTGCAGGCAACTCTCGTAGACTGACTCGCACACCTGAATGCTTTTTTATTTTATTAAGTTTTTAGAACAGCCGTTATAATTTTAATTGTTCGTGCTGTAATGAAAACTATTGCACACTATTGATTTGGATATTTTGAGATTATTTTTCAGTAGTTTTTATAATCTTAATAACTGTTGTTTTAATGAAAATTATCACACCTATTTATTTTCTACTGTATTTTCTGAAAAGTTTTAATTTTGACATAATGAAAAATGATCATGTAGATATTTTTAACGGTATATTTTTTGTCAGTTTGGTTAACAATGCTTAATACTGTATTTTAATGGAGTACATTCAGAATTAATGAGAGCTGTCTTGAAATGTTGTCATGAAATAAAAGATTGACAAAAAAAATTATTGTCATTTACCTAGGTTCCTAGTACTACTGTACATGCACACTACCTGGGCATGTAGGTGAAATTGGAACCGAGTCTGTATGGGTAGAAATTGCGGAAGGAAGAGAAAAACTAATTATGGGAGTGATTTACAGGCCCCAAGCCTTGGGAAAGAAGCAGCTCAGCCCATACGGCAGAAAATGAGTAGGGCAGCAAAATACAGCAACCTGTGCATTATGGGGGATTTCAACTAAAGAAATAAAAACTGGGACAATATTGTAGATGACTGTGAATCTAAAGACTTCCTAGAAGCAGTAGAGGACAATTTTTTGAAACCATAAATTACAGAACCTGCTAGAGGTGACTACATTAAACCTAGTATAAACAGATAAGGAAAATATTATCAAAGATATCACAATAGGGGAAGAATTAGGGAACCGTGATCACAGAGAAATCAGGTTCCCCCTAAATTGGGAAACGAAAAAAATGAGAATATGGTCAGAGTCCCAGACTTTCTATCTGCGGATTATGAAGGGTTGAGAGGATACAGTACCTAGGTGAGGTCGCCTGGGAACGGGTGAGGTCACCGGCAACAGAACAATTGATCATGACTAATATATTTACTAGTATACTATATAAAGCTGTAATGGATTCCTCCCCTACAAATGCCGTGTGTGGCTGACTAGCCGACCCCCTCGAATTCACCAGCCTGCGCCGCCTCGTGTCTAGGTCACCAACCGGCACCGCCTTACATGACTGAGGTCAACTATTAAGCCACACCTACCTCCGCTATATAAGACCTCACCTCGTGGTGACCTAGCCCTTATTACCTACAGCCACCAGCAAGCAACACCTCCTTCGCTCCGGCCAGCGACCCACAAGCTGGTCCTCTGAGCACCCTCACCAACCAGCTCTTTCTACTGAACGCTTGTAACCATGCTACCTTCCCAGCACCAAGCTGCATTGTACATCCAATACAATATGTTACAGAGAGCACATTGTGAGTTTCCTTTCTCCATCCCATCCTGAGTGTGAACCAATACCTCGTACCCCACAAATGGTGACCCCTGGAGATTCGCACTCACACAGGATGAAGGAGAAACTGATCACTCCCAGTCTTCAAGCAACTTGGAAGACTGGCTTATCCACACAGAGGCAGCTCTCATCGGCTCTACAGCTACTGTCTCTACACCGCAGGTTAGACACCCTAGAGCAGCACTGCTACTGTAAGCAGACAGCCGCTCCTCTTCCTGCCCCAAGCACTACGTCCTACCGACCCCAGCACATCCGCCCTGCCTCAGACGCCGCCCCCGACCCAGCAGTACCCCCTGCCACTGTCCTGGACCCTCCTCCTGACGCGGACCCTCTTCCGCTCCTGCCTGGCAGCCCCTGCTCCAGACGCGGCCCCACACATCCTTTTTTTTTCCCTCAGGTACTCCCTGCTACTGTCCTGCACCCTGCTGCTGTCATGGACCCTCTTCCTGACGTAGCCCCTGCTCCTGACCCAGACCCACACACCCCAGCAGGCGCATTTGAGGACTCTGTATCTACTGCGAGGGAAGCACAAAATTCATCGCCTCCACAACCCTCCTCCCTCTCTTCTCCCACAGATCTTGTGTGTCTAGACAGAGTTGTCTCCTGTAGCGGCCGGCTCATCCACGCCCTCGCCGTTATGTCTCACATGTGGCATACAACCCTGCCGACAACAAGTCTCCTGCACCGCCTGGAGGGAAGGGGGAGTATTGTAGTGGGTTCCTCCCCTACAAAGGCCGTGTGTTGCTGACTAGTCGACCCCCTCGAATTCACCAGCCTGCACCGCCTCGTGTCTAGGTCTTACATGACTGAGGTCAACTATTAAGCCACGCCTACCTTCGCTATATAAGACCTCACCTCGTGGTGACCTAGCTCTTACTACCTACAGCCACCAGCAAGCAACACCTCCTCCGCAACTGCCTGGCGGCCCTCGCTCCCGCCGGCGACCTACAAGCTGGTCCTCCTCTGGGCACCCTCACCAACCAGTTCTCTTTACTCAACGCTTGTAACCATGCTGCCTTCCCAGCACCAAGCTGCATTGTACATCCAATACAATATGTATACAGAGAGCACATTGTGAGTTTCCTTTCTCTATCCCATCCTGAGTGTGAACCAATATCCCGTACCCCACAAAGCACAAGAACAAAATATACCATACAGAAAAATTAGGTCAAATAAGAATGAGCCAAGGTAGATGACCAAAAACCTTAAACATGACATAGGAATAAAGAAAGGAATTTATAAGAAATTAAAGGGAAGGGAAGGAGCATCTCAGAAATAGGTACTGTATATAATGAACTATCTAGGAATGTTAAGAAAAATGTAAGGAAGGCAAAGAGAGACTACGAAATCAGGATAGCAAGAGAATTCAAGGCTAATCTCAAGGGATTTTTCCAGGTATATAGGACAAAGTGGGACGAGCATGGCGACCCACAAGCTGTCCTGAGCATCCTCACCAACCAGCTCTCTCTACATCACGCTTGTAACCATGCTGCCTTCCCAGCACCAAGCTGCATTGTACATCCAATACAACATGTATATAGAGAGCACATTGTGAGTTTCCTTTCTCCATTCCATCCTGAGTGTGAACCAAACATCTCATACCCCACAGATTCATGGATGATAGAGAGTGGTAGTAACTCTCGACAGGCTGCCATGCACAGGAAAACCGGTCTATTGCAGACTCCTTATTTTCTTATGTTTATGTTCTAAAAGTGTGTAACAGAAATGACCGATAACCCAAATGACTGTTTTAGTGACTATATTTATTTATCCATCTATCTACCTTCAGCATCTTCACATCTATCATTACTTGTTAGTATATTACAGCTGAATCAATATAAACTTGTATAAAAAATTTACTGAATATATCCCTGATTCCTAAATTTGAATCCTAAAGATGCAACATTTATTTAGTGAGGAGGGGTTGTAAATTCATAACTTGAGACATTTTCGTTGTTCTGTTGTGGGGTATGAGATGCTTGGTTCACACTCAGGATGGAATGGAGAAAGGAAACTCACAATGTGCTCTCTATATACATGTTGTATTGGATGTACAATGCAGCTTGGTGCTGGGAAGGCAGCATGGTTACAAGCGTGATGTAGAGAGAGCTGGTTGGTGAGGACGCTCAGAGAAGGACAGCTTGTGGGTCGCCATGCTCGCCGGCGGGAGAGAGGACCGCCAGGCAGGCGGAGGAGGAGCGAGGGCCGCCAGGCAGCGGCGGAGGAGGAGGTGTTGCTGGCTGGTTGGTGTGGGTAGAAAGAGACAGGTCACCACGAGGTCAGGTCTTAAATAGCGGGGGTAGGTGTGGCTTAGTAGTTGACCCCCGCTCCGTGATGTATGGCGGCGCTGGTTGACCTAGACCACGAGGCATACACTGGGGAATTGGTGGGGTCGGCTAGGCAGCGACAAACAGCGTTTGTAGGGGAGAATTCCACTACAATGTGCTTTGGTCGTGACCGACTATACTGTAGTGACGTCATCGTTATGACCATAATATGAATAATACAATTGTCACGTGTTCCAACTCCTCAAACGCTGTACTTATGAACCACATACAAAGTGATAGAAATTAAATGACGAAAATGCATTAAAAGCTATAATTTGTAAATATCATTAATTATGCGATCATTGGAAGTGTTAGATCTACAGGTTTGTGTCCCCGGGGCACACAATAACAATCCCGTTGTCCTCACATTGCCAAGGTATTAGGTCATGCTTAATTATAATAACTTTTTCAAGAAGCTAAGCATTTTTACCTGAGCATATATATTTATTTTTACAATTACTCAAATACTGTACTGTATAATAGAGTGATTATATTATAATAACGGGGTTTATACAGCACACAGTATATATTTTTTCATAGTTTACTTCAAAACCGCTTGTGAATACATTTAACCAACTGTAATAGGACACCGTTCTGAATATATTTACTGTGCACCATTGTGTTTAATAACATAATCTGAAATACAAATATCTTCACTAACAGTTCGTGATATATGATGCGAACACCTACATAACGTACGCTTCGCTGACGTCATTTGAAATACACTTACCACAACGGAGAATAGCTGGAGAAAGTATTATTATCACCAATTTTATTTTATTATGTATATTTGTGAATGAATAAAATTATATTGAAAAAAAGAAAACTACTCAAATAATTTTAATAATGAGGTATGTAATAAATATAACAATACTTCACAAGCTCTTAGTTTACATAAATGTATGCCCCGCGTGTCAGCCAATCAGAGCGCGTCCTTCTCTTATGTGGGTTGTTTTGAAACCGAGTCAACAGCTTGAGGAGACAAACACAGACAACACTAAAGTTCATCATTTTATTTCTATATAATTAGTGCGACGTATGTGGTATGTTTAATACATTATTTCCCTTGCTACTGTTAATTATTTGAGGTTTAGAAGTAATTTATGAGTATTTATTGGTAATGATTAGTACCTGGGACCTGGCCTAACCGTGATGTGTTGTTGGGTATCAAGAAACATGTCTGCATTTATTTATTAACTTATTTGTTATATGGGATGGGATAATTTTTATTTATTTTTATATGTAATTGTTACTTAAACGTGGTAGGTAGATGATAGATAAATAGAGGTTTGTTCCGTAGTAATTGTGTTAATTCAGTAATTATTGTCTATTCATTAATTTTTGTTATTCATTACCCAGGAATGTGCATGTTTATTTAGTATTATTGGGCCATGTTTATTCAGTAAAATTGTGATAGTAGCAGAAGTTCTTATTGGTTGAGCCAGGAAAGCTATACATATCATACATAACTTAACCTAACCCTAATCTCACTGGATGACCTAAATGATAATAATACTTAATTTGTCTGTAGGTTTTGGGGAGTTTGATGTATTTCCTGAACAGCTAAAGGTTATGTTGTATTTAATGGGCATAAAGTTATGAGCACCTTTGTTGTTATTTGGTGAGACTGGGAACTTTGCTGCAAAATACTGTACCAGAGAACTGTATTGGTAGCGACATGATATTATTTATGCTGTGGATATTTGTCTAGTTGTGTGTTAGAATTTTTTTTAGGCTAACACCAGGACTTGATAGTATTGTGATGAAACTTTGTGGAAACTTTAATTTCAATCTATCAAATAGGTAAATGGAAACAAGGATCCATTCAGTATCGTTAGGTAGGTTACTCTAGGTTAGGTTGGTCAAGTTCTAATAGGTTCTGTTCATTCTTGTTTCCAATTCTATCAATTCCTGGTGCTAGCCTAAAAAAAAATTATACCTACCAGACAAACGGAAAAATATCCACAGCCTTCTGTATAATTTATCGTTCATTAAGTGAACCAAATTAATTTACTGAACTTAACTTAATTCATATAATAAAGTTTAGGTTGGTGAGTTTGGTCCAGTTAATGATGATGAATTATATAAAATCGCAGTACAGTGGAACCTCCATATAACGGACTTCCTTCTCCATATATATATATTCCATTAGATGGGAGTTTCATATATAACAGACCCTCGATATAACGGAATGGTATTATTGCATTTTCGCACCACACATTCCTACCACTAATCTATTATCATATTTGAATACGACGTCTAATTATAAGATAATTTTCATCTATTACATTACCGTCACAAATGTATATTAATGGAGATACTGTATCCAAAATTTTTCTATATTTTCTTCCATTAATCTTCTGCCATTATCGCCTACCTCACCTCCCACACTGTGTGTCTCCTTCATAAATCATCACGTGCTTGCGTTCCCGTATGCGTCACGCGGCCAATCAAAAGCTTTTTTTTTGTAACCAATTAAAATGATTTCTGGTTTAATTCACAGTATTTTTGGCCCAATCAAAATCGATTTTTATTTTGGGTCTCATATTTCCAAATTCATATTCATTTCCGACCATGAAAGTCTGTGATGGGTGTCACTTAAATTATATGGAGCTGATTGCGAGTTTTTGGAAAAAAAAAACAAAGAAACTGTAGCATTTTTTCGATCGCATGGTGTTCTCCCGACCTTAGTAAAGTGTCATAAGTGCAAGACAATGTAAATATCGCAAAGAGACGGCAATAAGGTAAGAAATAGGTGATTCCATCATATGGTGAGAGTCAGTTAGGTTTGGTTTTGGTTTTTCTAGTGTTTTTTGGTGTATTTTTTTATTCGCTTAGCCATTATTTTGATTCGGAAAACGTCCCACGAAAAAAAATCGATAAAAAAATCCAGCCAATTTCCGCCGGAAATGAAGGTCATATTCGGTCGAAACACACACACAAATACACTAGAAAAATATATTTTTGACTTTCTAACAGTGTGGTACGCTTATGCAAATTTACCAACAGAATTTTATCTATACAGTACAGTGAAACCTCTAAAATTCGGATACATCTAAAATTTGAATAGCATCTGATTAAAAATAAATGCCAAAATTTTAAGTTTCGAATTTGAAAATATCGCCATAATAATTCAAGCTTTTAAATGCAATCATAATGCTGAGCACAACAGTGAAGGTGGATGGAGATGGAGTGTTGTACAGTATTTGGAGTCTGTACTGGAGACTGGCAGGATTACATGGAGACCACTGTAGCTATAATGTTCTAAATACGTATATTAGAATAAATGTTGTTGAATATAAATACAGTAATACTTTTAATTTATTATACCTATTGCTTATTGACAGTTTTTAGATATATAAATAATTTTTGTAGCATATTTTGATACAACAATTTGCTCTGGTGCTTCCATATTTCTAAAATAAGAATTTTTCTAAAATTCGTATATATAGTACTTCATGGGCCCATGCAATTCGAATTTTCGAATTGTAATTCCTTTGATGGGAGCTTCATATTCAACAGACCCTTGATATAATGGACTTTCATCTCTATATATAGTTCATTAGATGGGAGGTTCATATTTAACAGACCCTTGATATAATGGACTTTCATCTCTATATATAGTTCATTAGATGGGAGCTTCATATTTAACAGACCCTTGATATAATGGACTTTCATCTCTGTACAGTATAATTATAGTTTGTTAGATGGGGGTTTCATCTCTAGCGAACCCTCAATATGACGGGCTTTCTTCTCCATATAGTCCGTTAAATAGGGGTTTCACTGTACATTGTGATTCTTCAGAGGCCTTGTATTTAAAGAACTTTACACACGTCAAGTACAAGGTCTGGACTCGTATATAGCTACAAACTTAAGCTCTGGTTCTGAAAATAGTATTGTACTGTACTGTGATTTCTGAAGTTTGTATCCTTGATTTAACCGAACCTCCCCAGATATTAAAGAACATTAACAGTATTAGCACGAGTTGATATACTGTAGTTAGATGAGGTTAGGTTAGGTTCTGTGCCTTGTTGCTTCAATTTTCTTACTTACTGTCATCCAAACAACATATCCTGAAAATTTGGTGCAATTCCATAAAGTCCTTCTGGTGCTTGGCATCTGTTCCACCATTACCGAATAAAAATATATTTGGGAAACTTTTGACTTGATAAACATCTGCAGTAAATTTAGTAGTACAGTACAGTACAAATAGGTTGGATAAAGGTTAAGGAGATACTTTATGGAGACTACTTTATAATATTTTTGGTATCTTTTAAAAAACAATTAAATTATTAGAAGTTGCAATGGTTATGTGCCTTCTTGGTGGATCATAAGAACATAAGAATGGAGGAAACTGCAGCAGGCCTATTGGCCTATACTAGGCAGCCATATTTACACCCAACCCATATCGCGCATACATCAGTCCAACCTTACCATGTTAATGTTTAAACCTGTTTTTTCCTTTCTCCCCAGCTGAATTTACACTTGGTAGTTTCCAGTGAACTTTGTAAAGATTCCTTCATAAGATATCTCAGACAACATGTGCTTGATCATTTCTTAGATTAATCTTTAACATATAGACAGAATTTTGGATGTGGATTGTCATTATGATATACCATAGTACAGGGTAGATTCCTCACCATCTTGACTTGTTTCCAGTTACAACAATGGAGAACAAGATAAATGAGGTTGTAGACGAGATAAGAACCTCCACTAAGCAGCTTCACGAGCTTTGGAAGGAGGTGGGATTTGATGAAGAGGCGTGTTCAGAGCGCCAATCTCGCGTTTTAGAACTTTTCAAGGTAAGATTGTGTGATGTTATTTAACGTAAGGTATACAGTACTGTACTATATTATTGGACAAATGAATGGTTTCGAAAAATATTGATTATTGTGAGTGTCAAGTGTGTATATTCATGGGATTTACTTGACGTATACAAAGACATTGCAGAATACGTGTCTTTTATTCGTACTGTACTGCTCACAAAATCATGTACAGTAAATGTAATCCAGTACTGTATATAGTATGTGTATGTATTTGGTGACTGGTGAGGCTTAACCTCTTGACTCAAGAACACAAGATTATAGGAAACAGTTATAAGCCTATTGGTCCATTCTAGACAGCCTTGTTTACACCCAGCCTTTATCACTCATATACATATCTGTCCAACCTACCAATATATTTGAAGCTTTGCAAAAAGTTAAAAGTTAATGATGGATTTTGGTAACCTGTTCCACTCATCCACAACTCCTTATTTCCAATTCACACGTTACATAATTCCCTCCTTCATCTAAATTTCTCTTAATTTGAAAACATTCCTCTGTGTTTGTTCCTGATTTGATAGTTTTAAGTGCCATAGTTACATCTCCTTTATCTAACCCTGATTTCCATTTAGCTATTACAGAGGATCCGCATTAATGGCACTAAATCTTATTGGTTAACTGATCAATTTTATCCTTGTTAAAATGGTACTGTAATGATGTCTTATATCTTTTTAGAATCTTCAGAAGAATATATGGGACGGAGAAATCTCTCTAAAAAAGAAAATCCTCACAAGTATCGATGAAAATGGCAAAGAATTTTACCATCTGAATAAGGTAATTTTTTGGTACTGATGTCTTCTTAATTCAGGTTTGGAACTGCATAAGTTAATGGTTTAATAAGAAAATAAATACAGTGGCCCCTCGATTAACGAACACAATTGGTTCCACAGAATCGTTCGTTAACTGAACCTATTATTTCAATGGGATATTGGGTAATTGGTTCCAAAACTCTCAGAATAAGTACATACAAAGTACTGTACTGTATACCGGTAATAGAATTAACTAAACATTAAATATAAACTAAATATAGTACTGTACTGTACAGTATACTGTATAATAATAATAAAAACAAAACCATAGAATACTATGTTTTAACTTTGAGGTGTGTATGTCGTATTCCCGGCAGCTTTGTTTACATATCAAACAGCTAATTGTAGGGGCATTTGATGATGACATGCCATATTCTTTACAGAGTGCATTGGTTCTAATGCCTTCTTCGTGTTTCATAATAATTTCTGCACTGTATATTATCAGTATGTGAACTAAATTTCAGAATGGCCAATAATTTTAATGTAAAAATGCAAAAATATTCAAGAGACCAACAAACTGGATGTTCACTCCACTGTAAACAAAGTTAAACTGAGAAGCATTGGTGAGTGATTCGATCAGCTGATTGGCACACAAAAACTGTTCCCTGTACTGTATATATTTTCAATGTTAACTAAATTAGAATGACCAATAATTTTAATATAAAAAATACAAAAATATTCAAGAGCGCAACTTTCGTGATATTTACTCCACTGGAAACGAATGTAAACATAGAACCAATTACTGTATTGGCATACTAGCCAATCAGCTGATGTGCACAGTAAAGCGTGTTTCTCGTAAGGCTTTCGTTAATCAAAGTTTTGTTCGTTAATGAAATTGAAAATCCTAATGGGAGCTAATTCGTCAATCGAAATTTCGTTAATTGGACCGTTAGTTAATCAAGGGACCACTATAGTATCAAACAAATTCATCACATCTGAATCTGGTAATAAACTAATAATGCCTCTGATTTGAGCAAGTAGATAATATAATCTTCGAGTAAAATACAATATTTAAATTTGTTTTACAGTATTAGAAATTTTATTGTATATAGAAGGTACATTGCAGTATTGCATTTTAATTTTGACTTATATTACTAAATTGTGAACATTAATATCCTATTTATGCATACTGACATATTTTATCCATGAACCAGGAGTTAAATACTGCTATACCTGACCCCGAGGAAAACCTTAGCTTGTTGGAGCTGGAGCGATACCTCCGTCATAGTGTTGAAGAATTACACAGAGAGGTTAAAAGTCGACGTGACAGGCTCAGGGAGTTGCATGAACGAGAGAGGGTAAGTTGAAGCTTCTACCACACACATGCTATCTGAAGACACAGGCTCTTATTTTAGCTTAAACAGTAAAGAACCAATCACTACAAATCTTAAAATGATTTCCTTTCTTATACCAGCACCTTGCTTGAGTTGCCATCTTATTTCACTTGCCATTACATGTAAACTCTAGTAAGAACATGGTTCTAGTAAGCATCTAACTAGAGTACTACTTTTTTTCTTTTTCTATTTTTCCTCATCTTTTGACTTTGTATTTTCGTGGTTATGTACAGTAATTAAATTCCCCCCAAATTATTTGCAATTGGAAAATATCCTGTTTAGGAGGCTGTCTTGTTAAGGGAATTTGTTCAACTAACCAGACCCAACACTCTTCATTTAATCTGGTTTGTGGAGACGTAACTGTTGTTGAAGCCCAACTTTTTTTTTTTTGTACAGGAACTTTGTGAACGACTGATTGAAGAGCCGTCCAACATAGCCAAGAAACTATTTCCCTCAAAGGAAGACTTAGAGGATCTGGAAAGAAGAATTCGGACACTTGAGCAAGAAATGGTAAGTGTGTCTCAGCCGATTCTATTACAATACACGTTGTATGGTTGTTCTGTGCTATTGGCAAGTAAATGTTACACTGGGAGAATTGAAAAATCTTTTCATATTACAGTGGGGTATGCTATAACGAATCTAATTGGTTCTAGAACCTTGTTCGTTATAGTATTCGTTCGTTATAGGATTAATCCGTTCCAGGCCCCCAAATACAACCACTTAACACTGAAAAATATATTATAAAATTTTAAAAATTTTAAAAAAGTGCATAAATATGCATCTAAACCCCTGAAATAAAGAATATCATTAATACTTGTAATAAAAAAACAATAAATTAGTAAAAAAAAAAAATTTTTTTTTTAAATAATGTTTGTTGTAGGAGTTTCGTTCGTTATAGCATTCTCAATTTTATAGGTAAAACCGTTCATTATAGGAATATTCGTAGTAGGATCCGTTCGTTATAGCATACCCCACTGTACTGTATACCAGTAATAGAATTAACAACACATTAAATATAAATAAAATACAGTACTGTATTTTAACTTACTTTGAGGTATGTATGTCGTATTCCCGGCAGATTTGTTTACATATCAAACAGCTGATTGTAGAGGTCGATGATGACATGCCATATTCTTTCCAGAATTCATTGGTTCTAATGCCTTCTTCGTGTTTCATAATAATTTCTGCACTGTATCTTATCAATATGTTAACTAAATTTCGGAATAACCAATTTTAATGTAAAAATGCAAAAATATTCAGAAGACCTACAAAACCGATGTTCACTCCACTGTAAACAAAGTTAATCTGAGAAGCAATGTTGGGTGATTCAATCAGCTGATGGACGCACAAAAACTGTTACCTGTGCTGTCTATGTTATCAGTATGTTAACTAAATTTCAGAATGACCAATAATTTTAATATAAAAATGCAGAAATATTCAAGAGACCAACTTTCTTGATATTTACTTCACTGGAAACGAATGTAAACATAGAACCAATTACTGTATTGGCGGACAGCCGATCAGTTGATGCGCGCAACAAAATGTGTTTGTCGTAAGGATTTCGTTTATCAAAGTTTTGTCCGGTAATCGAACTGAAAAGCCTTATGGAAGCTAATTCCTTACCGAGGGACCACTTTACAAGCTTTTAGTACAAATTCAGTACAAAATGTGAGATATTTTGGATTTCACTGCATGTGCTGTAGATATGGATGATGAATTTAATATCAGCAATATTTTGAAATGGAGCAGTGGTCCCCAACCTGTAGTTTGTACCGCAGAGCCATATTATGGAGCCCACAAGGGTTTATTAGAAAATTGTGAATTATTTGGGATTCTTTGTAACGGTGAAATTAATAAAAATATTTAATAACTTTAACTTGATACAACTTTATAGTTTAAGAGAGTGGAACTGTGTGTTTGTCCTGAGTCTGTCATGTACAGGATATGTGTATTTACCCCAGACCGGGCCCAGAGAGAGCCAGCCTTCTCATTGGGGTAAATACACACGTCCTGTCCAAGAGTAAATGTAAAAAGTATGTAACTGGTAAAAGTTAGACGTGTAAAACTGCAAATAACTGTGTAGTATATACTATGATTTGTTTTTCTCTTGAATGTAGATCCAAAGGTTTGGCTCCCTCCACTGTATTTACAATGATAAATGTGGCCCAGAGCCTACAAAAGGTTGGGGACCACTGGAATGGAGTACAGTACTGTGTGTTCTTTATCTAGTTAATTCGGGTAATGCAAGCTAAACAATCTAAACATGAAAATAGCCCACGTTTATATAAATACCTTAATGCTAACTAACTATCTGTATGTTTAGAGGCTGTTACAACTTTATACATTAGCTAACTTTTCCTTATAGGTAAAACTATAAACTTTATCCACTATTTCATACTTTGCTATTATTGTGACAGATAAATCGGGAGAAGGCCTTCCGTCACCTCAAGTCTGACCTGGTTAAGCTTTTGGACGACCTGGAACTTAAACCTAGTACCCCCTTTGAGTCCACCATCCTGTCCGAGGTAGAAGACCTATTCACACTATCTCACCAGAACTTACAACGAATGAGACAACTGAACAAAAATTATGAAGAAAAGGTAAGGTGAATTTTGAGCTCGTGTGAATATTGTCCCAAAAATCTTATCTGAAACATCTGTGGTCTGAACCTTTGTGGATATGAGATTCTAATGAAGTATAGTTAATCCTGTAACCATTTTTCACTATGTTACAGGGTGGCCACAACAAATACTGTACTAATACTGTTGTCATTCATACTGCTCTAACTTCATCCCCTTGAACCACCAACCACCATCACACACGTACATCATCCCCATTTTATTATCTTTCTTGCTCTTCTCCTCTTCGCCCATTTTTTCTCATCATTCTAAGTCTTCTTTTCACCATTTTTAATCCTACAGTAGTTCTTTCTTGGTCTTCCCCTTTTCACCCCATTTTTATCATCTTATTTCTTGGTCTTCCCATCAACCTCATAATTATTGTACACTTTTTACCAGTTGTTCATTCTCCATTCATGTAATCCAGCCTCCTTGTGAGCTTTCTTTTCTACAAGTCTTTATTTTCACATCTTAGTTTCTGCCCTTTATTATTCTGAAGACTCCTCCCCTTCCCACCTCCCAACATCATATATTCATGGCTTCTAATTTTTTTCCTTCTGTTTACATCGAGAGTTCATGTGACACTTTTTATAGGAGTGTTATCTGCTTGGTGACCCAATCTTTGATGCATTCCTCGATACACCTAAATGGTATGACTCTTGTCCCATGCTACACCGAGATCCATTGCTCATTCTTCTCACTCAATGCCTCACTTCCGCCCCTAACTGGAATCTCTCTCTCTCTCTCTCTCTCTCTCTCTCTCTCTCTCTGTGAGAGAGAGAGAGAGATTGGGACCTACTGTTAACTTTTTCCTGGTACTATACAGTACTTGCTCTTCTTAAACTCCTTCACATGGCAGGTATATACTGTACAGGTTTCTGCTGAGTCACCCACCAGAGCGATGTCTTCCGTTGTAATGTTTATTTTGAGACAGTACTGTACGGATATTTATTAGTTAGGCTTTGTTTATCATACTGTATTTAAGTTTTGTATATCATACTGTATTTAATGTAAGCTTTGTATGGAGTACCGTATTCAATTAAGCTTAGTATAGCGTGCTGTACTTGTAAGTTAATTTTTGTTTATGACTAATGGATATGGTGTCTCAATAGGTAGGAGATAATGAGAAGAAGAGTCAACAACTTCATGAACGAATAAGACTATTGAATGACCGACTTGGCATTGACCCAAGTGAGCACGCCCACTTCCTCAACACAGTAGATGGTCACAAGCCTACGACACTCGAGAAGGTAACATTGCCTTTGTTCAGTAGGACATTATGGGGCAGTAGTTTAGCTTTTCAAAATATACTCTGTCAGATACATGGTAGTTCATTTCATTTCTCTTGGGGATGATGGTAGAACTGTTAATGGGGTATTGTGCCTTGAATACGAGTCTCTCCATCTGTAAGTGTGTGGTTGAAGTTTAGGTATTGTAATGTAATTGTCTGGGTAGTAAGATATGCCATCACCCCTTGTAATAATAAGGCATGTTCATGGTAAGATGTAATATGCCTTGTTTTGTATCAGCAACCCAAATTAACTTTTTTGTCTTTTTTGCAGCTTCGGCAAGAATTGAAACGTTTGGAGGAACTCAAGCGGCAAAATATGGCCCGATTTATCAACCAATTACGACGTGAACTTGAAATGTGTTGGGAAAAATGCTACACAAGTGAAGAGGAAAGGAATGAATTTACTGCATACTTCACAGGTAATGTGCCCTTTAAACATGTTTATGTTTGTGTGTATGTGTTATAGTGTGGGTGTATGTAGCATTGTAATGTGAATGTGTTGTGTGTTTGTGTATGTATGTATGAATGTAATGTAATGTAATGTGAATGTTTTGTGTGTGTTTGTGCTAAGTACAGTATGTACTCTTATTATTTTTTTATTGCTAAATGGTAGTAACACTGCCTGCTTTCAGCCTGGCTAGAAGTTAAGACATCAGTTTGTCTCTTGCCATCATTGGGGAAGCTTGTAGGATTCAAATTTCTCTTGATTCATAAAATTACATGAGAAATTTTTTGGGGCTTACATAGAGCTTTTACAGATGTTGATAACCCCAGAATACTTTTGCATGGATAATCATACTGTAATTCCATTCTTAAAGATATTTCTTTCCTCAGGTTTTATATTTTTAGGTAAACTGATTTTTTTCAGTACAGTATATAATTAGGAAATCAGAAAATCAAACATGTCATTTAAACAGTCATCAGTAGAGTATGATAGTACATACCTGTACCATGCTTTTAGTTACAGAAAGTTCTTTTAACCAATAGTGATCATGAATACTTTCACAAGTATTCACATTCAGAGTGACAGTTTCTTTTTATTCTTATTCATATTATTAGAAATTAGCAATGCTCAGGTCATTTGGTATACTGTAAGTAAATGAAGCTTCCCAATCCTCAAGAAGCACTAATGACATAACTCCTCCCAGGGTGGATCAGCTAAGATGTCGTGGTTGCTGCACCATTATGTGACTGGCCAACAGTGCACTACACTTTTCTCATTGAGGAAATTTTATGATTTGTTCACCTTTTAACAATGATATGGATTCTTGAATTAAAGATACTTTCCAGTGTACCAAATGTGACAGTATTGTAATATGACGTAGTGGATTGTGTCTAGTTTGTACCAGTGGGCCTAAGATTGACCAATTGTAGTTTGAAAATAATGCTCACCAATTGGGCTGGATCTAATGTGTGTATGACTAAAATATTTGTATTGCATGAAGGATCTCCATCTAGGTTTATTTCACTTAAGATTAACCTCCCTAATGCTAACCTAACCTAATCTATCCTAACCCCCACCCCCCCACCACCACCACCCAAAAAGGATTAGGATGGTTAATCTTCAGGTGAAATTTGCTGGGGTGGAGACTCTTCAGGTCATCAAAAAAAATTCATAATTTATTTAATCATTTTATTTGTTGTGTGTTTTACATAAGTCATTTTTGTTTGTTAACAGAGGATTATACAGATACGGTACTTGATGCTCATGACCAGGAAGTTCAGAGGCTTCAAGATTACTATATGGAGAACAAGCACATCTTCAGCAAAATAAAGCACAGGAATGAGGTAAAGTGATAGGACTGTTTTCATTATCATCAGTTTTGTTTCATGTACAGTACATTGTTTGGGATCTATCTTAATGCTGGTAGGAACCCGTTTATTTCACCTGATGATTCAACACCATGACAGCCTGGGGGATTTTCTGCATGGATTACTTGAAGTGGGGGGGGGGGGGGCACTTCCTGGAAGAGTGATGCTCTATATGTTAGTTAACAAAATAAGATTAAAGACAATGCTGGTGTTTGAGACAGGTTGGAAGTTTGTTAGCTGTTAAATTTTGTTTATCTGAGCTGGAATCAAGTTGGGGTTAGATGGAAAAGTAATTGTGGGATGTGTCTTGGTTTTATTTGAATTATGTATTTTGTCCAAATTTGGTGCCACTGTCTTGGAATTCTTACATATAAGGACTAGCTTCCACTCAGTAAAAGTGGGTTTTCAAGCCAGAACAAAAAATGTCTTTAAATTTGTCTTATGGAATCTGGGCCACCATGACATCAGGTATAATTGTGACTTAACACACTAGACATGGAAAATGGCTGTAAAATGATGGTGATGATATATTGAGTGTAACTTTTCCCTCTCCACAGTTATGGAATAAGTTAGTTGAGCTGGAAGAAAAGGCTAGTGATCCCAATAGATTATTTGGCAACCGGGGCTGTTCTTTGCTACAAGAAGAAAAAGAGAGGAAGCGTGTGAAGATTGTAAGTGTTTTTTTTTTTTTGTTGTTGAATGTGTATTTTTCTTGTACCTGTACTTCAAAACCTACTAAAAATTTGAAGCTGAAAATAAAAATGGGTAATGCTTTTGTATACAGGTTGACAATCCCTTATCCGAAATCCTTGGGGCCAGAGGCATTTCGGATTTCAGAATTTTTCGGCTTTCAGTTTTTTTTTTTTTTTTGTGTGTGTGTGTGTGTGTATTAGCCCACCCGGGCACAAGTCACTGACCCACATTGGGGCCTGGAGGTCGAAAATATAATAACAATTATAATAATAATAATAATAATTCATAGGTCTAGGTCGTGTTTTTCACTTTTTATCTTTTTTCATTCTTGTATTTCTTTATTATTATTATTATTATTATTATAAATCTTATTTTTATATTTTATTATTACAGTGGTCCCTCGGTTAACGAGCACAATCCGTTCTAGAAGGTTGCTCGTTAACTGAAAAACTTGTTAACCGAAACCATTGTTTCAATGGGTTTTTGGGTAATTGGTTCCAGCTCACCGAAAATTGCCTAAATTCAACAAAAAAGGTAGAAAAGTACACTTACTTTGAGGTGTGTATGTAGAAGGCTCCTGGATGATGAAGATGATGATGGGAATTAGAATGGGGGTGGAGAAGAAGGGAGAAGAGAAGGCATTGGGGTGGAAGAGAAGTCACCCCATGGTGCCATTTCACCCATAAAATTTTAGTTCACTTGGTGTAATTCAAGATTATTTTCTTTAAATCAACACTGCACTGCATTATATATTGTCAATGTGTAAAATAAATTTCAAAATGACCAATAATTTGCTTGTAAACACAGAAAAAAAGCGTTTAGTTGAAGAGTCTCGAGCAAGATGTTACCTCCACTGAAAAGCCACAAAGACTGACGCCTGTATGCTGTGTTGGCAGGCTGGATGGTGTGCCATGAACTAGTGACCATACCTTCAATTATCAATTATGTTCAATAATTGTTAAAATGACTAAAAAATTTAATATTAAACTTTTAAAATTATTGAATAGTATAAACTTCTTGATATTTACTAAAAGGGTAAGGAATTTATGCCCTAGAACCAATTACTGTATTGGCGGACTAATACTACAGCTGGTGGACCGCCAAATGCAAGCTAAAACTTGTGGAGGCCGCCTCGTAAGAAACTCGTTAATCGAGGGATTGCTCGTTATCCGAAGTTAAGAATCTTATGGAAGGTAACTCGTTAACCGAGGCGCTCGTTAACCGAGGGACCACTGTATTATTATTATTATCATCATTATTTTATTTGGGTGTATTTTTAATTAAACTTTTTACTTACTATGAATAATTATTATTATTATAATTAGGATTACTATTACATTTTGCCCCCCCCCCCCCCCCCAGGCCCCGATGTGGGTCAGTGATCTATGCCTGAGTGGGCTAATCCCTGTTAAAAAAAAAAAAAAAAAAAGTCCACAAAAAACTTTCGGTTTTCAGAGCTTTTCGGTTTTCGGAATTTCGGATAAAGGGTTGTCAACCTGTATTACATATTGATTTATTGGTCATACAGAGGGATTTTTTTATATACATTAAGGATGTCAAAACAAACACATCAGTTATGATTACCCTTTTATTTGTATTTATTTTGTATCTTTATTTTTAGGAATTACCACGGATAGAAAAGGAACTGGAAGATATTGTTCTTAATTGGGAGTCCAAGCATGGTCAACCATTCCTCTTGGGTAAAAAGACCATCTCAGAATACATCATGGATCAGTGGCACATATATCATGAACAGAAGGAACAGGAAAAGAAAGACAGAGTAAGTTTTATTGCAGTAATTGTTTTAACGGAGAAAAGTTGGGTGTGGTAGGTTTAGTGGAACACACAAAAATAAACTTAGTATGTCATCCAACCTCAAAGACAAATGGTAAATTCAACTCTTCATATTATTGCCCAATTTCTTTGACTTCAATAGTAACAAAGACTTGACATTATGAGTCAGTATCTAATAGTCTCGAGCACCTGGAATGTTAGCAATTATTTGGTGATAGTGTGACTTCAGTAAACTACAGCGGGCCTAAGATTGACCAATTGTAGTTTGAAAATAATGCTCACTAATTGGGCTGGATCTAGTGTGTGTATGATTAAAAATTTTATATTGCATGAAGAATTGCAATCTAAGCTTATTTCACTTAAGATTAACCATCCTAATGCTAACCTAACCTAATCTATCCTAACCCCCCCCCCCCCCCCAAAAAAAGGAAGATTAGGATGGTTAATCTTCAGGTGAAATTTGCTGGGGTGGAAACTCTTCAGACAATCAAAACATTCCATAATTTATTTAATTAGTTTATTTGTGTGTTTTACAGAAGTCATTTTATTGTTTGTTAACATAGGATTATACAGATGGCCTTTGGTCTTTCCTACTTAGTCCCTTTAATTTCTTCTATATGTCAGGTTGCAAAGTGCTTGTAGTTCTGGGTAACCTTTTCTCGGACTCATTTTATCAGTTCTAGAGTTCTTTGGCCAGGGATATATTATCACTCCCTGTTGTATGGATACTTCCACAGTCGTCGGTGTTCTGTAGTGCCACCCTCACTTAGTCTCCAACAGCATATGAGGGCATCTGGAGGTGCTCATGCCTTTTGTCTACCCAAATTCTTTTATACCCTGGACTAGCACTCTGCAGACCTGGCTGTCAGTCTTCTTCCTATGTCATGGAACAAACTCACTCCTTTCAAACCATCCTGCTTTAGATATCTTCAGCCAGTGGTAATGGGTTGTCTTATTAGCTAGATTTGACAGTGTCACTTGCCAGATATCTCCCAGTGTTTTTTATTGGAAAACATAGCTAAGGACTTTAACTGGCAATGGTGATGAGTGTTAGAGTTTAGCTGCTCGAGTAATCTTTTCAGTTTCATCCAAACTAGTGTTTGTTATAAAGCTGACAAGTCTTTATGGTGTGAATACATGCTGTCATGTGGAATGGCCACTGTACAGTAGTTTGAGAACACAAACAAGGTGAAGGTTATGACTGAAGAGTTTTTATTGCAGTTAGTAGATAAGCATTTCTCATTTAAAATTTTTTTTTTACTGTCACGGTCAGTAACTCTCAGCAGGTAGACTAAAGTAAGGAGATAGAGGAAATTTTTACAGATATAGGAGTAGATTATTATGTAAGAATTTGTGCGGAGTATTTTGTGAAGAAAATATTTTGTTGGTACAAGAGACTATTAATCATTTCATTGGTACTTTAGGCATGTCAGTTGACCTAATTCTCTTCCTCTTAGCAAAATGCAAGAGTTAGGCAGTTGAATGCTGAGAGCCGCTTAGGATCACGACCTCCTTCTGTGAAGAGGCGGTTGGCTCGTAATGATACTGCGAGGACATCAAAACTCAGGCGCATTGGAGAGGAACAAACATTAGGACACACAACTTCCTCTGTGAGTATATACTTGTTCATTAGGTAAAATTAATCCATATAACTTATATGTTTCACACCAAAACCATATTCCAAAATTATTATTACAGTATTGTACTCTTGTATTATTTTATGGTGAGCTTGGCATTCATGCCAATCACAGGAAGCATTACTGTTTACTCTGCTTTTTGATCAGTTAGTTTGTCATGGTGTTAAACACAGTAGAAAACTTCTGAACAAAGTATGGTTTTATTCAGGAGGTCTTGTGAAAAATTTTGCTCTTTGGTAATTAACTATTTCAGAAATTGTCACATGTGATTTTCTGCCTCCCTTGCCTCCTCCATTGTCAAGCCCTTTCATGCTATATTGCAGGGTGGCCGAAATCAAGGGCAAATTCCTATACAGAAAATTTTCCTTTAACACGTGTTTTCACAGTGCGGCTTGGTTATAACGCGATGAATGTACAGTATAAGGGAACACATTTTCTATACCGCGGATGCAATTTGGATATAACACGATTGAGTAAATGGAACTATGTCACTCGAATGGCAATAAGCGGTTATACAATTGCCTCTGTATACCATCTTACAAGTGGGATGAGCCACCCCCGCAGTCTTTGTTTATCTCTTATACGTCTCAGAAGTCTGTTATCGTGGACTGCTTTATCTAAATATACAAGTACTGTACAGTATCGACTTTGTTTTTAATTACATTGCATGGCAAGGGTTTGAAGCATTTTGGTGGTGGTGGTAGTGAAAGTGAAATAAAACGGAGAAAAGCTGTAACTTTTGAAAAAAATTAGATGTGATAGTGGTGTGAACCCTTACCTCCATTGTCAGACTGACTCTATCTCCTCCAGCACTCATCTCAAACAACCATCTTTTCTTGTGGTGAGTGTTAAAACATCGTTTTAAGTTTATTTACATTTCTTACGGTGATTTTTTTTTCTATTTTTAGGTTTTATCATTAAATGCTCTTAAGTGAGTCACACTCCACTACTTATTACAGTGTTTTATAATTTTTTTTTTTGCACCCACCTTCATACCTCCATTTTCTATCACGCAGCAACGAACACTAACACTGGAACAAGAATTTTCCCCATTTTCATGTTTTTATTCTATTAATGAATGATATTATTATAATAAAACTGTTATTATATGGTTACTATGTGAATTTTCTAATGTGGTATTGTTCAGGAACACAACTATTTCGTCATAGGAGAACTGATTGTACTGTTATTCAATCATTTAGGTTATATGTACAGTAGTTACATTCACAAACATGCCTTAATTTGTGTTTTCTGTGATGATTGAGTACAAGAGGCAGGGGTTACCATCCCTTATGTTCCTGAACTGGAAAGGGAATAAATTTGAGCCTGAACAAGTGACCAGCTTCCTTGCTATGAAGTGGTATTAAAATTTTATAGCAGGTATTTGATTGTAACACTGTTTAGTTAAGATTTGAAGGTATGGAAATGCAGTTGTACTTACTTTTATGTGGCTGAAATGATAGGAAAAGGGAGTTTGTACATGTAGTCTGTCTTGGTAAGTTTTCAGAGGTTAGCAATACCTGGTGTGCACAGTGTATGGGTGATCGGCCATAAAAGCAGAGTATGTACTGTACTGTACACAATAGATTTATTCATTGTAGGAGTCCAGTTGTCCAAGTATATTGAAAGTTTTAAACAAATCCTGGTAGACTGTCAAGAGTCTTAATGGAGAGTGGCTATCCCAAAGAAATCATCTAGAACACTTGAACAGAAATTCAATGTACAGTGGTCCCTCGGTTAATGAACACAATTTGTTCCAGAAGGTCGTTCGTTAACCGAAACCATTGTTTAAATGGGGTTTTGGGTAATTGGTTCCAGCTCACCGAAAATTACATACAAACTAAAAATAAATGCAGTAAAGTACACTTACTTTGAGGTGTGCATGTAGAAGGCTACTGGTTGATGATGATGGGAATTAGAAGTGGGAGTGGAGGAGAAGGGAGAAGAGAAGGCAGTGGGGTGGAAGAGAAATCACCCCATGCTTCATGCTGCCATTTCACCCATAAAATTTTAAGTTCACTTGGTGTAATTCAAGATAATTTTCTTTAAAGCAACACTGCATTGCACTATATATTGTCAATATGTAATATTAATTTCAGAATGACCAACAATTGTACTGTAAAAATGTAAAAATAGTTTATGTTCAAGATAGTCTCAAGCAAGATGCTTCCTCCACTGAGCAGACACAAACTGACGCCATTCTGGGTGAGTCAAGTGGCTGTTTGGCGCGCTAAAAACTAGTTCCCTGTACTTCAATTATGTTAAGTAATTGTTAAATTTACTAAAATTTTTAATACAGTATATGACTTGGAAAATTATTGAATAGTACAACCGTCTTGATATTTACAACCTTCTTGATATTAACTCAAATGGTAACGAATTTAAGCCCTAGAACCGATTACTGTATTGGCGGACTAATGCTACAGCTGGTGAGCAGGCGAAAACATATTGAGAAGAATTCGTTAACCGAATTGAATATTCTTATGGAAGGTAATTCGTTAACCGAAATTTCGTTAACCGAGGGATCACTGTACAGTATTGATAAGGTGATAGAAAGATCCCCAAAGCTGATAATTTAATTGTAAATAAATCATTTCCTGGTGAAGAATTATATTATAAATACTTCCTTAGTTGACAGACATACCAGTTGTTAAAATAAATGTAACGATCACAAAAAGTAGTAATGGTAATGGAGAGGGAATAGGATCTTATATGACGAGGCATACCGAGAAGAGTGACTGTTTTGGAGTGGGAGTGGATTCTGAAATTCTGAAATGGGATTTGACTGTTGAAAGTTACGAACATTTAAAGACATGGTTGAGATAGAGTGTATTGAGAATTTATTAAATTTCAGGGATTGGCAAGGCAAAGGGGGATGATATATCTGCAGTCGCCTGTGAAATAACTACTGTAGAAAAGTAAGGGGTTATCTTTTCTCCCTTGAATATTTATATACAGTAATGGTTATGTTCAACTTGTCTCCCCAGAGGGTATTTGACCACACATTCCCAAACTCTGTATTGGTTGTAGTTCAAGTATATTAGTGTACTGTGAAATTACCATACAATGTGTGTATGGCCAAATTTGACCACACTTTCCCAAACTATACTGCTGGTTGTTCTAGTACAGTAATCATTCTATATAATGGAAAAAAGCGTTCAGATTCCGCAAGAGGGGGGGATTGCGTTAATTAAAAAATACTGTAGTTATACCTCTGTCAATGAAGTGGATATGTTGTTGAAAACCACTTCATTGTCAGAGTTATATTTAAATAATAATAGGTTCCAGTCCTTTGCTATTCTGTATTTTGCAACACCAAAAATTAATAAAACTTATAATAAACACTAAAAATAATTCATGGCACATCATAAGATACAATACTGTAGCATATATTTTATGTAAAAGAAAAGTTCTTTCCGTACTCAAACCATTCTACAGGTGATGCCGAGAGTGAACCACACAGTTCTGCTCACCTGCCAGCCATCCAGCTGAATCAGAGATGTGTGTGTCACCTGCTGTACAGTATGTATGCCATGGCAACACAACTGAGCTGGCAACACAGTTACAGCCTCCACACATACACACCCATGGTCTTATAGTTTCTGTACCCTTCTCTTCACTGGATTTAGCACTTATTTTAGGTATGGTGACAGTAAAATATGTGCACACACACCGGGAGAATACGAAACCTGACTAATCTGGCCAAAACAATCGGCTGTATTCAAGATTTTTTATTATTATTATTATTATTATTATTATTATTATTATTATTATTATTATTATTATTATTATTGCCCCCCACCCCCCCTACATCCTTGTGTAAGGTGAAGCGTTTACAGCTCCCAACAGGGAAGCATGCTAAGTTCATGCTTGCCTTATGTCTCATGAGTTAAGGGCGTAGAAGCCTGAAGCGTCAATGGTTTATGTCTAAGCAAGTTATTGGAAGCTCCAACAACTTGTCCCTGAATATGAATTCGCAACTTTCGATTTACAGCAGGTACCTACTTTGCTGTTAGGTGAACAGGGACCAAGGGGACTAGGAAGAGTGTCCAAACAACTTCCTCCGGCCCGGGAATCGAATCCGTGACATCTTGCTTGTGAGGCAAGAGCGGTACCGCTCTACCACCAGCGCCCCCGTATTCAAGATAGTTTTACGAAGGCTCTTCTCATGGTTAGGTTTGCCCATGCCATGGACGTGGGTCTATCTATGTGGTACAAATTGTGGTATTAGCATGGGACTTGCTCCTGGTATGCCAGCATAGGAAAAAAGGAATGTTGGTATGCTGTACGCCAGTGGTTCCCAACCTTTTTTGGCTGTGACCTTCAGGCATATATAAAATATTACAGTGGTCTCTTGGTTAATGAACACAATTCGTTCCAGAGTCGTTCATTAACCGAAAATTTCGTTAACCGAATCCATTATTTCAATGGGATATTTGGTAATTGGTTCCAGCTCACAGAAAAGTATATACAAAGTATAAACAAAATGCAGTAAAGTACACTTGCTTTGAGGTGTGTATGTAGAAGGTTGCTGGTTGATGATGATGATGGGAATTAGAAGTGGGGGGGTGGAGGAGAAGGGAGAAGAGAAGGAAGTGGGGATGGAGGAGAAATCGCCTTTCTTTGGACCCATGCTTGATACAGTAATTTCACCAATAAAAGTTGAAGTTCACTAACTGTAATTGAAAATTATTTTATTTAAATCAACACTGCACTGCACTATATATTATCAATACGTTAACTAAATTTCAGAATGACCAATAATTTTAATGTAAAAATGCAAAAATATTCAAGACACCAACAAAATCGATGTTCACTCCACGTTAAACTGAGAAGCCTTGTTGGGTGATTTAATTAGCTGATGGGCACACAAAAACTGTTCCCTGTACTGTCTATATTATCAATATGTTAACTAAATTTCAGAATGACCAATAATTTTAATGTAAAAAATTCAAAAATATTAAAGAGCACAACTTTCTTGATATTAACGCCCACTGGAAACGAATGTAAACATAGAACCAATTACTGTATTGGCAGACTAGCTGATCAGCTGATGCGCACAACAAAACGTGTTTGTCATAAGGATTTCGTTAAAAGTTTTGTTCGTTAACTGAATTAAAGATCCTTATGGGAGCTAATTCGTTAACCGAGGGACTGCTGTATGTAGCATGAATGTTAAGCAAAGATTTGTTTATGACTTTATGATAAGCACAGGTGCTCCCCGACTTACGACAGGGTTAGGGACCCAAATCCAGGTCGTAAGTCCGACAGAAAAAAATAAAATAATTTTTTTTTTTTTTTTTTTTTTTTTTCTCAAAAAATAAAATAAAAAATCTACAATGAAATACAGTAGAGTAAAAGTAATAAATAATGAGGAATGGATACAGTGTGACTGAGCACTTAGCTTTAATGTAGTCAGCTGAATGCACACGGGGCCCCCATAATTTTCTATTTACAGGATACATGGAGACTATATTAATTGGATGAAGCATGCACTTCCACAATAATCCAGTCTCATCTACATTGAATATTTGCTCAGGCAAATAATTCCCTTCCACAATCACTTCATCTAACTCCTCCTTAAAAGCTTCGGCAGCACCAACATCGGCACTAGCTGCCTCTCCACTCACCTTAACATTGCGTAGACTGTAGCGTTTTTAAATCTATCAAACCCATGACTTCCTGTAAAGGTTAGATCACATTCATCTCCTGCCTGCTCCTTCAGGCTTTGGAACAGGCTTCTTGCTTTAGCCTGTATGGTTAGAAGTCTAAAGGGTACACGCTTCTGTATCTGGTCTTCTATCCATATCACCAATAATTTCCTCATGTGTTTTAATGTTCTACGTATTATTAATGAATTGTATTGCTCATTTTGCACATATAAACATTAATTCAATAAAAAACATTTAGTAATAAACAATAATGAATCATTTGTACATAAGAGAAATGACCCTGTTTACACGATTATGCACGTTGTCTGCACGTTGGCGGGCCGTTCAAACCCGTCGAAATTCAAGTTTCCGCCATCAAAATTTTTATTTATTTTTTTTTTGCGTGTTCCAATAAAATCCGTTAAGAATTAAAAACTCGCGAAATTTGAGAAGCTACTATACGACATTTAACCCTTCAATATGTCTTCAAAGAGACCATGACGCAGAGAAAGTGGTGCTAGTGCTTCCAGGCATAAGCACAAGTCACTATCTAACCAGGAAAAGGGTGAATTTCCATGGTCTGGCACCGGTCAGGTCCCGAGGTTGCCGGACTAGAGAGGTACAACCTGTATACTGTACTTTACTGTATCTACCTGAAATTGTGTGTTGAACAACAACATAGACTCAGTCTCACCCATTCTAATAATAATAATAATAATAATTAACGTTTTATTGAAAAAGTTCTGCAGCCCGAAGGCTGAAAATATACAATGGGCAAAAATGACTTATCACAGTACATACAAAGACATGGGCTGGTTATGGAGACACCAGGTGGTGTGGTGTTCACGTGGTGTAGTAACTCGTCCTCGAGTGTTGATATGAAGGACCTCACGGGGTGATGGAGACACCAGGTGGTGTGATGTTCACGTGGTGCAGTAACTCGTCCTCGGGTGTTGATATGAAGGACCTCACGTGGTCATGGTGTCACGGTACCTCACCCTGCTGGGTGGTGTGTTATATCGTAGTCAGGTGTGAAGCCGACCCACTGTTGTTTCCAGGGTGGACGGATTAGCACCTCCTGGTCAGAAGATGGTGGTCAGTTCCCAAGGGTGCTTATCTCACTGGTGGGTCATGGCTTTCACTGGTACTGTCTAGTGCTGAATTCACTGGCTTAAACACTGTTCGACACTGGTCCCACTTCTTTCCGAAACGAAATTGTCACTTTTGATTATGTTGATATCCCGGTGGTGAGGATGGGTCGGGGAGAGGGACTTGGGGAATGGGCAGAACATTGGCTCCTGCTCAGCAGGAGCAGGAGACTGCTACACAATTATGTGCCATCTCCATGAATGTTATTCCTTGCTGTTCCTCTTTTAGGATATTTCTAGTTATCCCTCATTTTGCATTAGCGATAGTTTTTTCGGGAATGCATCCCGATTGAAAAACAAGGTATGCCAGTACAGGATTTCGTGCATCAGCGAGTTTGGCTGGTTGGTGGCCATCATTAACAAAAAAATATTTATTTTTTTATTTTATTTATGTTTTTTAAATAGGGAAGTGGTCTTAAAATATCACCATCGTTAAAGCGAAATATCATAAATCGAGGTTTACTTGTATATTTGTTTTTATCACATAATTAACTTGTGTTCAAATGTTCCCCATTTTTCTGTTTTCAGACTCCCACAAGAATGAAGTCAGTCTTACAGGAACATGATCAAAATGCTCTGAAGAATGTCACATTGCAATTATTCCCCAAAAAAGAGGGAGCAAATCTCTCCACTGCTGAAGTTTCATCGTATTCAACTTTTTCTGTAAGTACAGAATGTCAAGAGTTTCTCAATAGGTGGAAAAACTTCAATCCCCTTTTACTCTGTGGCTAATTTTTGGCCAAAGGGGTATTACAGTCTCTCACGTTGTGTATGTGGTAGGAATCTGTATGTATGAATCTAAAACGTGAGGCAACTAATCCTTATTTTGGATGGACTGATTCAATTCTGGGTAGACAGCATAAGAGCAACATTGTCTGTCACACCGGATTTTTTGGGTGAAAGGGGTCAGTCACTTTTACTAGAAGTGAAAATGTTATGAATGCTGTAAATGCTTTTTCGGGTTATTTGGAACTTTCCATTTATTTCTTATGAGTCAGTAAAACACTTAATATACCAGGTTTCATTGATATTTCAGGCAGTTTTGTTCAAATTGTTAACAATAAGCATGCGGTGAACATTTGCCAAGGTGATTCTACTCTAGTGGGTTTTGGTAATTACTGTACTGATATATACTAATGTTGTCTGATTAGCTACAGCCTGAAGAATGTTATCTTCGGGCGACCTGTTTGAAGGAGTGGTTGTTCCCGCCAAAGCATGATTAATTAACTGCTATTTAATTTATTTTTTTATTTTTACCCCTAAATTCAGCATGTTTTTTCTATTTCAAGTATTTCATTTCCCTCTCTTGCTTAATTTGTTTCTGGTGGCTTTTTAGGTTACACTCAAAACTGAACAATCATGTCAAAGTGAGAATCTAAGCAAAATGGAATTATTTCGGCTAATTTAAAAAAAAAGAGGGATCATGTTTTGGGGAAAAGTCTCAATTTTGGCCAACTGTAGTTAGGATTATAGTAACATGGATTTATGTGTAGCTTAATATATTAATGACACATGCGCTGACTAATAGAAGGGGACCATATCATAACAGTCACCTTTTTGTGTTTGCTACATATATTCAAGTTTATTTGGTCCTAAAATACATTCCTTGTCTGAATACACTAAATCTGCTCAAAAGTTCAATTCTAAATGAGGGTGAGGGTGGTTCTATTGACTTATTAAGACACTCAAGCTGTTGCACACATAATGTACAAAAATTTTATTATGAAATTGAGAGGGATCCTGCAAACTAAACTAACATGCTAATGATTAGTGTACACAAAAAGTTTAAACATAATACTAATGGTGATTACATACAGCTAATTTTTCACCTCACAAGAACAAAGTTGGAAGAATTTAAACATAGAACAAGTTGAAATAGGGAAATTAAATAAGGGCCTGCAAACATAGCCAGTGTAAGCCATTAAGGACAACTTGACACATTAAGACAAACCTAATCTAGCTTGGGTAAAAGTGTAATGTCTGATCTATTTTGTTACTCTTGTTTTCTTGAGTATTTTTACTGCTTTGCTTCCAGCTTCTGCCGAATTCTGTACCTGCCATGAGCAGCAAAGCTTCAAAACAGGATCTCCTCCACAAGTCTCATTCTCGAACCATCTCTCTCCGCTAGTGTGATGGTTTTGTGTGCATACCTTGTGGTGTGCATACTCCTTAAAATATGCTTATAATGTGATAAGTATGTTTACTTATGATCTTTACATAGGGGGAAATGTATAGAAAACCACTAACGAGCACACTGCAAGACAAAGGTCTTATGGTTATCTGTTGCAATGTGTAAGGGCCATTCACCAGTACAGTATTTGCATTTTAAGCATGTGGGATGGTTGGAGCAAAATATGCTTTAGGGGGACACCATGTATAGTAGTGCCTTGGTTTAATAGGAGAGAAACCTACTTGATATGTAATAACATAACCTTCCAAGACCTTGGGAATCAGTAAAACATCGGCGGCTGGGACAAATACACTGATTAATTACACCCTTCTGCTGAAGCCAAAGGTCCTGTAAGGAGTCTTGGAAATGAAGTTACCACTTAAGGTCAAATGCACAGAATTGACATAGGTTGTGTGCACATCACTTTTGTCACCTGTTGGCCTTGAGCTGTAATTTCAGGGCTGTTCCTTAGTTTCAATTCTCCCTTCATTCAGTGCCTCTTTATTTTAGCACTAAAGTGTTTTATATCAGGGTGTGCTACACAATATCTTTGTAAGGTCAATGTTACCTTCACTCCTTGATGTTGCAATTGTGGTTTACAGTTTGGGAACATCCCAGTTTGAATTCTTTGGCAAGTTGGTATGTGGGCTTAACTTAACCCTACACTACGAGTATGTCAAGGGGCCAAGCCAGTTCAAAGTAGTAATATAATCATGTAATAACAGCTTTTTTAACCTGATGTAGGTGTCTGGCCCATTTTAGGAATACTGTAATGGACTCTGATTTGAAATAGATTTCAAGGATTCCATTTTATATGATTGGGGAAATTCAAGTTCTACTTGGGGATTATGGGTACTGTATTTTCATCTTTTGGAAGTTGTTTCCCTGTTTATGCTCGGCACATGTGTAGATTTCATGAGAGGGATTGGGTGGTTTGTTTATACGAGAACAATCTGGTCTGTGGACCTGTATGCCCTCAAGACTGAGTTACAACCCTCTATAACTCCATTATCCTTCATTTCTGGTTAAGCTCCATATGAGGAATACAGAAGAAAAAACAAGTACCGTATCACAAATTTCTTTTGGGTTACTATAAGGATGGATGTTTTCTTTGGATTTCAATGCCTGAAAACAGATTTATCAGTTTCTGATATCCATTCAAATGCTGTAAGTTTGGTGGAACTGACAGTTACAAGGGGTTATGACATCACTACCATGTGGTAAAAATAATGTCAATTGTTTGGTTATTACAGTTTCAAGATAAAAAATAAAGTATTTGCAATTGTACTGTACCTGCTTTCTTCAAGACCCCTTTGGAGGTGTATGTACAGTATTAGTGGGAAGATGTAACTAACAGTACTCAGTGAATTAGTCCCATACACTGGTATTGTAGGGGCTTCCTTGTTTTAATACTGTAGACTTCTTTGAGTTTTAACTAATAATTTTTACCCAGATTAAAATGGAGAGTGGTGTATTGCGTGTTGAACAGAGTTCAGCAAACATAGAAGGGATGGGATAACATCTGATGTGACCTCTTACTAAATGTAGGACTACAAAGCCATTGAATTGATTTTAGTGTCCAAAATTTTCTATCGTGTAGATTTATGAAGTTAGTTGTACTGTATTCATAATAAATGCATATGGAATTTTTATTGTGTTTTATAATTTATGCTGAAGATAAAAGAGCAAAATTTTAAGTGTGTATGGCAAAAAAGGAAGTAAAAGGGTGGAGCAAGGTTGTCACTAAATTGAAGGACTGACCCATAGAAAGCAGACGTGTTCTTGTATGACTGAAGAACTTGGGGGTTTATGGTTTTTGGTGATGGATGCCAGTACAGCTCCTCCCCGACTTATGACCACTCGCACTTACGACCTGCCTCAGTCGTACCAAAATTTTGTCAAATTATGTATTTTCAAGTCCCAACGTCAGTACAGCATACAGAGAAAATTTTCGGTTGTAATTCACTTTAAAATGGCTGGCAAGCTTAAAAGTGAGAGTTTTGTGGTGTTGAGAAGAAAAAGAGACACCCATTTAGATTTTCGATGCATTATTTAAGCATTTTCGACTTACGACCTAGATTTGGGTCCCTAACCCCATCGTAGGTCGGGGAGGAGCTGTACTGTGGGTTGATGGGTCAGTGTATGAAACATGAGCACCAGTAAGTCCAGTATATCTCTTGGGAGTTTTGCCTTAGAAGGGAGATTAAGTAGGAGGACACATCTGGTTAGAGAGAATGAATGGTAGTCTTCTTTGCCCTTGATTCTATAGTGGTAAAGGGCTTTTAAGTGTAAATAATATAAGATGCAAGATAGGTATAATTATGAGAGGGAAGATTTGAGTGATGGGCAGGTGTTAGAGATCATAAGAGGGAGGGGACAGAGTTCAACTAGAATTCTGTTGCTTAAATTACCACAAGAAACATGTTTACCATTAGTATTTTCAACATTATGCTTTGAGGAGTATGGTTTCATATGTGGCTGCTAGAAAAAGTGGACATTAAGATAGTATGATTGTACTTGTGTGGCTAGTAACGTGGGAGACCTTAGTTTTGTAGAATTAGTGCTCGTAGCTACAGCTTCAGCATCCTCACCTGTTAGTAATTTATATGTTTTAACAGTTTAGATACAGACTCAAATTTACAATGGAAAGTGATAATTTAGATTTATGAATGTATGTGTGTGTCAGGGTGGTGGGGTATATGAATTTTATGTAACCTTGGATTAGTTGAGGTTTCCCTTCTGTCATTCTGTATTTACCAAACCTCATCTTGTAACATTCTTTTATCCATATGCAGTACAGTATTATTATTTTTTCTCTTCCGTATCTACTAAGTTGGCTACAATAGATTTCAGTTTTCATTTTAAAATTTCTTCAACTAGTTAGTACAGTAATGACTTCAACTTTGTGGTGTATTTACTGTACTATACTCTGTTGTGTTACTGGTGCATACAACACTGGATAATGCATTAATGAAAGTGACTGAAATATCTGGATATAATTGTGCACATAATCATCTTCCATTAGGTGTAAGGAATCAGATACTACATTTTCAAGAAGAGAATGTATTAGTTTAGCAGTACAATGTGACAGGATGTATCCTAGTTCATTCACACAAACCTCACATGCATAATGGCATTCTCTGTTCCTCTACCTTTCTTTTAATTATTATGAAATTTTCTTCAACAGGATGGCATTCAGCGTCGAAGTGAGCGAGAAAATATCCGCAGCTCAACAGTACACGGAGTGAAGAAAACTCCGTTGTTGGTGTGTCGCCAGTCTCCTCGCTACCCTCCCCGAGGCCTTCCCAAGACCCCCAAGACTTTACCTCGGGCAGCCACACGCCGTTCTCCTCGCCTTCCTGCTACCCGTTCCTCTCGCCGTTCACCCAGAAATTCCACTGTCTCACGCTTGGTAACACCACCAGCCTCAACAACTGCTCTCAGGTCACCTCATGTAAGATCACATCGCCTTGGAACTCCAAACAGATGGAGCAAACTAAGCTTTCTCATGTGATAAACTTCACTATTCAGCCATTTTAATAAATGGACATATTTTTGTTTCAAGAGAAATCTGATTTTGTGACATGTATACAAGATTATCAGGGCATGGTAGGATTTTTGTACTTCTTAATAATCATAGAATTGTTGTACAAGTACTGTACAGTATTTGTATTAAATTTTTTTTTATGAGATTTAAGTATGGTGATTATTTGGCTCAAGTACAAAATATGACTAACAATCTCAAATTAGTCAGCACAGCTATATTTATTAATTTTACAAAGTTATAATTATTTTGAAACTAATGTATGATTTGTGATAAAGTAATAACTGAGGAGCTGTCAAGACTAATTGATGGGAGTAATACTAAACAATCTTCTCAAACTATAAGGATGTCAAATATATCCTTTGTGAAGTTTCTGATGTCCTTGGATACATTCCTTGTTAACTCTTGTATACTGAAGGTTATTTTACTTAGTAAGAGCAGCTACCCCAGCATCATAGTTTTTCCACTTTCATGCTTCTTGGTATAATGCAGGGTGGCTCTCCTTTCATTCACTGTTATTCATTCATTCCTTACAGAAGTAACATGTGTTCTACTCAGGCATTACATTTCCTCAGTGAAGCCTCAAATATATATCTGGTTCATTCTTGTCACTTCACAAAGCCCAGCATCATCCACAAGTAGAAAGTTCATGCCCAGAAGTAATGCAGAACTACAAACAAACTAAATCACTTGTTTTACTTGTAAACACCCTTCACTAACTAGAGGATTGAATTATTGGTTATTTTTGGAATTTATAAACACTACTTTACCTGCAATTCATACATGTCTTCCCCAGGCACATCTCTTGGCTGTGTTTCTTTGTTTCCTTCAAGAACACTAATTTTTCTTGAAGTTACCATTCATCCTCTTACCAACCCCTTGTCAACTTTCTTACATATGCACTCAAAATTCAGTGAAAGTTGTAATTTAACTGGCTACAAGTGAGTTAATAGCTAAACACAGAGGTTGACACAGCTTTTTACATATGTGTTGAGTAATTTCCCTTGTTTTAAGCTGGGATGGTGAAATTATTTGGTCATAATTTCTACCATATTGACATTTTCTACAGATTCTTTTTGCTCTCCTGTGTACTGTTTAAACATTCCCTGATCTATGTAGTCTCACTTAAGTGCTTCCTTATAAATTCCCTTTTGTGCCACCTTTTATTTTGTCAGTGGGTCATATGAAGTTTACAGCTTTACATTTTTCATTACTTTGTTCACCATATACTGTAGATATTTCATAACTGAAGATGCTCTCATCATATACTGTTGGTTATATTTACTCATTCCATTGTCACCCATTATCTTAATTTTTCATCCAGCTCCAGTGTCCTGAGAGCCTGAGCCTGACTCATGTATCAACTCCTGGCACAAATACTGTACTGTAGTGGAGTTTAACCCTTTACATAACTTACATATATATATTGTCTCTCCTTCACGTGAAAACTGTTGTGGCTCCTGGGTTTTTTGGTTTTACTTTCATTTAATCCTTGGTTTACTTATCAGTGAACTAAGTATAACTCCCTTTTTAATTGAGGATTTTAGATTTTTCACTGTCTTTGTAAATTTTTAATCATGTTAAGTTCTGCTGCCTTTGTGTGAGCCATTCCACAGGGTGACATGTTTATAGGTGTGAGTGGCAGAGATCACTGGTTCATGCCATCTTTCAGTTAAATGAACAAAATATTCCTTTAATAAGTAATGTTGTTACTTCAGTCCAGGGAATGGCCAGTTAAGCATTTGATGTGAGCATCAATTTACCCATCTTGGGAAGTGTTTGCTGTGCGAACATGATGCTGACAACCAATTTTTTTAGGTTAGAATGTCTTTTGAGAAGTATGTTTACAATATAAAGATTTCAATGAAAAATAGGTAACCAATGCTATGGTTCTATTAAGCCAAATATATATTAAATGGAAATACTATGCATGTATAGTGTACATAGCAAAGACTTGTTACAAAGTGAGTATTGTAGTGAGGCAAACTTGAAGCATAATGATTAATCTTCAGGATTTTTTAAGTGCATAATATAGAAGATAAGAATTGAGTGATAACATAGAAGGTACTGGTACTTAAACACAATTTCAAGGCAGGTCTAATTTGGAAATGTGTAAATTATTTCATTGTTTGTATATTTGTAAGAATGTCAGGTTCTTTATTTATCTGTCGGTGTCTCAAGGTTGTCGGGGTGCAGCTTGTACTGTACGTACATAATAATTACTTTTGGAAATTCAAATCTGTGAAGGTAATGTAATGTAAAATCTCCTAAATGAATATTAGTGTAGGTAGTACTTTTTTCCTCATAAATTCATACATATTGTTGAACTTCGTCATACAGTATTTGACAATGGAACATGTAAGACTGTTCTGTGGTCATTAATATTCATATTGAGGATTATATGTATTTTGTACATATTAATAGCTTTAATTTTTTTTTTATATAGTATATATATATATATATATATATATATATCTGTATTCTTTAATATCTTTCTCTGTACAAGTAAATTAATTAACTACAGAGGAAGGTTTAGTTTACTACCAGCAAAAAAATAATAAATTGCATTATCAATGAGGTTGAAATTAGGATTGCAGTATTCATGTCAGCATAACACAGTAAGTTGTTGCCTTGAATCTTCAGGAAACTAATGTTTGTTTAACTCATTTAATGTCCCTGACCAGGGATTCTGAACTAATTTATTTCTATAATAGGACCATGTTTATTTTGTACAGTTAGTAATAATATTTTTATTTTATGGAAGGCCTCATTTTAGCGTGAAATGTGTAATAATAATGCTGCACTCATATAATTCATGTAACTCGCAGTATTTTTTATAAGGTTCCTGGTTATGGTATATGTACCCAAAATATCTTTCTGTTCCAAACAAGTGAACCTTCACAAAAACTGCCTTGATGTGTAGAACAAACTACTATCGCTTTTGCAATAAAATAATAGTAATAACTATTGATTATTTTTCTTTACCCCAATATCTACTTACCATCATTATTGTTGTTATTATTTTGCAGCCATGATTACCTGATGGCAGCTCTCCAAGCCTCACTTGTTATGTTCTTATCTTGGAATGTGTTTCTCTCAATTATTCCTCATAACATTCTTTGCCCATTCCAAGCTCTCCTCCCCTCCACATTGAAACTCCTAACGCCTGTATTATTAAATAACATCTTCCCTTGAAGAGGGTCGTCATGTTTCAACCCGAGTTCTAAACTAAATGAGTCCTGAGGGACACCGCAGTACAGTACTTATGGGGTGGTGTGGAGGTAAAATTAACTATGTAATTCCAATATTATAAATTAATTTTATTGGAATCAGTTAATTATACCGCCGCACCACCCTGTTAAGTACTGTACAACGGTGTCCCTCAGGACTCGTTTACTTTAAAACTCGTGTTGAAACACGACGACCCTCTTCGAAGGAAGATGTTGTTTAATAATACGGGTGTGAATTTCTTGACCCAATTGGTCTCCTCCCTTCTCGACATGCCTAAACCATCTTGGCTTACCTCTACACAAAACCTTCACATACACATATCACCATTCTTACTTCAGCTTGATTGGGTTTACATTTCATTCTCTTTAATGGCTCATGTTTTACTGCCATGAATCACACTTTTCATGCCAGTTGCATATGTCTTTCCTCTTTAGGGAAGTGAAGGTCCTCTTGCTATCAGTAAAGGCAACCGCTCCCTAACTAATCTTCCTCCAGTCACAACTGACTCTTGCAACTGAGCTACTTTCAGCACCACCTTCAGCATTGATCATGTCACCCAAGTAATAGAACTCTTCAGCATAGTCCAGGACTCCAGGGATGTATACACTATATTGAGCTTTTCTAGCCACATGATACCTGAAGCTACAGCACAATTACAACAACCTGCAGTCTGCCATTTACACTGCTGCACTTATTGTATATGTGCTTGCACTCACTGCACATTATTGAGGTACTACCAACACCTTCCTTACAGACATGTGGTTATTTTCCACTTTCCACCACAGGTTCTTTACCCACGCCCACTGATCATTACTATTGTTTTTATCATGCCACTCCATCCACCCTAGTCTTGTTAACGCGTAAAAGTAAAAATAGCTATGCCAACGTTCTCTTGAGTGAGTTTATGACTGGCTACCATGAGTGACTGTGTGACAGATAGCTGATGGATATAATGCTTGTGTCCTGTATCAAGGGTAACTGGTTCAACATGATGCAATTGCAGTTCAAGCTGTGAATGGGTCCATAACTACAGTTGGGGAAATATGGCAGTTGAACGCAGTGCTGGCCGCTTGGTATACTGCCTCCTTGCATACCAAAACGTGGTTAAATTAAAGGGTGCTGTATCCTTGCTACCCCTATCAGGAGTATAGGATTAATTTCACTTTATTTATATGTACAGGAGGTCTCTGGCTTATGAACACCCACCAATATAAAGACCCTGGCCACTGTATCACTGAGAAACATAACATCAAAGTCTAATACCAAGTCAACCCATTTCAAGTCAAATTCGTCCTTCATCGTGCATGACGTCATCTGGCCGACAGCTTGAGGGGGTGGTCCAAGGTGGGACCTCAGTTACCAGCTGGCTGTCATGGTGCGAGGATCTGTGACAATGCCTGATAAATGCTCCGTATTTAGATACATATCAAATTACAGATAACATGATAAAAGTTTGAGATTTCATCGATTTCCAAAGGATAAAAAGTCGAGAAAAAAGTGGATTTTATTGTGCATGCAGCAAATATATATAGTGCAACAGTAGGAAGGGCAATACTTGAGAGATGCTGGCAGGTTTAAATTTAAATTCCATAAAGTCTAAATTTTGGCCAGGAAAACGGATGTGAAGAGACAAGTTCAGTACCTATTTATTGCTTGAAACGTGTATAGCCAAGTCGTCTGTAATATATCTAGTGGTCATATTAATAAATTGAAAACCTCTACACATACTGTATATACTTGTATTCACTGATTTACTGTAATAGCTTAGGAAAGAGACTATTTTCTTTAATTCTTGTACGCATTCCTTCTGCCCCCCTCCCCCCCACCCAGTAAATAGTGTGGGGTATGAGATTGTTTTGTTCACACTCAGGATGGGATGGAGAAAGGAAACTCACAATGTACTCTCTGTATACATGTTGTATTGAATGTACAATGCAGCTTGGTGCTGGGAAGGCAGCGTGGTTACAAGCGTGATGTAGAGAGAGCTGGTTGGTGAGGATGCTCACAGGAGGACAGCTTGTGGGTCGCCATGCTCGCCAGCGGGAGAGAGGACCACCAGGCAGGCGGAGGAGCGAGGCCCGCCGGGCAGCGGCGGTGGAGGAGGTGTTGCTGGCTGTGGCTGTTGGTAGAGAGCGAGAGCGAGAGGCAGATCACCGCTAGGTCAGGTCTTAAATAGCGGGGGTAGGCGTGGCTTAGTAGTTGACCCCCGCTCCGTGGTGTATGGCGGCGCAGGTTGACCTAGGTCACGAGGCATACACTGGGGAATAGGTGGGGTCGGCTAGGTAGCGACAAACAGCGTTTGTAGGGGAGAATTCCACTACAATAGCTAGCCCGTATGTCAATGATTACTAATTGGCTTTTACACTGATACTGGCAGTATAAATAATAATAAAGAGGGGAAGAAGAGTACTGTATTGTTAATAATAATAACAATAATAATATATTTTTAATAATAAGAATAGGAATATCATAAAAAATAATTTTTTGCCTGAGAAGTTCAAGTGGCTAACTGAAAGTTAGTGTGCTAGGGAATAAGAAAATCAGGATACCCTGTATATGACAAAAATATCTTCTAAAACAGTGGGGTGGTCTCACCCGGGATAATATACAGTCCTCTCTTTTTCTTCCATTACACGCCAACGACGTTACATAATAAGCTCTGCCTACGCGCGTGGGTCGACTTGGTTTAATTAGACTTTGCACTACATAAGCAATTGACAATGTCAACCATTGATACTTGTAGGATATGACAATAATTATAAGGGGGTGGTTCCAAAATGTCCTCAATTCCACGACATTAAATAACATCGCCTTTAGGTACCAGATAACTGATACTCACTAACACGTCATCACGAGCTAAACCCTATAAAAATAAATTCTAATATAAAAGAATATGCCATTAATTTTCGTCAGTTTTCAGGAACTTTCATAAATTGTCTGCCCAGTGTACTTCCCCTAACAAGGCCGCCGGCAAGCATTTATATGGATTTTTATTACCTCTTAAAATAATAACAGTCCCATTTCCTCCTCCTTCCTCATAAAAGGACAGCACCGCAATCCCCCAAGTTAACTGTTACTCGCAACTTGCAATGGGAGATGTACTGATGGCAGAGGAGGAAGGAGAGGGGGATAAGTTAACGTAGGAATCTGAAGAATGTTAACAGGCTGACTATACTGTATCAGCAATTCTGTTATACGCTTTGCTGGATATTTTTGTTTGAATATTTCTTTAAAAAAAAGCACTTTGTTTATAAAATAGTGTAATCTGGTTTTTAGACAAGCACCTATAGGAGGGGACATCAATCTTTCCCTGGGTGGTTATGTAGCCAGCTGTTATTTTAGGTTGTTTGCGATGTAGTTACTGAGACTTGCGACCATGACCTCATAACCCAATGTTGAAACACCCAGACCTAGAACAAAAACCACCCCACCCCCCTAAAAGAAATATTTCTTCCCTTTTTTCCTCTCGCTCATACCTTCCTTCCCATCCCCTAATCCTCGCCTTGTGATATAAGAGTGATAATAGTTAATTTTAAACCATAACAAATAGGTGACATTATGACTTTACCGGAACACAATGTGGTCCCATCTAAGTTACGAGGGAAAGATAACTTAGGAAACTTTGAGATTGACATAACTGTGTGAGTGTTGCAGGAGTGTGGCGGTGGCAGCAGTTCAGTCAGTGTGGCCCCGGCGGCTGTGTCGTGAGGTAGTGGTGTTGCTCCCTTACCCTCGACACGACTCTCGCCTCACATCGTCCCTCACCACCTGCGGGTCCAATTCGCCGTTTTCACGAATTAACTTTTTTTGGCGAAGTTAGTAATTGGATATTTGAATAGCATAAATAGGTAAGTACAGTTAAAAAGAGTTGCTGTGTATTGTAAACATGATCTTTTGGGAAGTTTTGCTGGATACTACCAAAATAGACGTAGAGTTAGAAGAACTTTCCGAATTGTTCATCAAATAATTGCGAAGAAAATAGAACTTCCTTGAATTTTTATAGTCTAGTTGGTATTATTATCATTCCGATCATCAAACGAATTTTAGGATTTTAATTTACCACCGTCCGAGAGAGGTTTAGGTCAGAAGTATGCTTTTCCGACGGTTTTTAGATGTGTTTTGAACGATTCTGACCCACTTCCAAATGAGTGGATGACTGAAACGATAATTTTCCCGTTGAATTTTGAACTGAGATTACGTGCACACCTTAGCTGTTAAAACTCAGATGTTGAAAGAGCCGAGGCACGAAGTATGTCAGATCACAACAACTCCAGTATAATAACAATGGTATTACTTTCCAATTATCGGTTTGTTAAATAGACGACGTAAGGTACTTTACTGGCCCACACCAGTCATGTTGACCTAACAATTATTCCTACATCTTGGCATGTTCTCACCACTTCATCAGATATTTGGAACGTTGTTACACTTCGTGATGGCATTAACAGCTATTTACGCTTGTTATTGGTCCTTCACACATTAGAAGTCGTTGCCTGTAAATTCATTGATAAATTGTGTAACCTCAATTTTAATTGCTTTTGAACATGAATCGTGATTGTATTTATTTTACTTCGGTGATTAATTATACTGTATGTTATTCTATGAGGAGTCATTTGGTTTATTTAACCAGATTGGTAGTTATAAAGTGAACAGCAACAGTATTGGCATAAAGTCTTTTGCGTGCTGCATCTCTTGAATGCAGTTTCTATATATCAGAAAGCAAAAGAACGTACCAATCTAAAATTTGTTTCAGTATTCTCCAACGATGGACCATAACCACTTTTCCTAATATCAACAAATTACGTTTGTAAGGGCAGGGCACTTTGGTGTGGAAATTAAGAAGCCCGGCGTAAAGATCGCTTACACAGCAAAATTTACTCCGCGTAGTGCGTAACCAGAGATATATCTTGTTGGTGACGAGTGTTTGGACCAAAGACTATAATTATGAAAGATAGGAAAACTCGTACGAAAGCTATTGAATTAACCGTGCGCAGCAAGGCCGGAATCAGCGCCATCTATCGGCAAGGCTCAAACTAAAAGCTCTCTTTGGGGGGGGGGGGGGGGCAATCTCACACTCCACCTCTGCTGCTTCTGTTTTTCATAATTATTATTTTTCGTATATGTTTGTTACATTCTCTTAGTTTATTAACAATTAATTTTTTTCTCAGCAAGTAAATCGTTTAAAATGTGCTATGTATTGTAGTTAGTGATATAAGTTGAAGGAAGCACAGGTAAGAGATTGATTAACTGTACACTATTATTTTTCTTCATATTAATTGCGATACTTTATATTAATGTACATCAAATATCACCATGGCAAATTATTAATATGAAGCATATTTTAATACGTTTTTGTATATCGGCCTACTGTATGTACCGTATATGTATATAATTGCGAATGGTAGATCACAAAAGGAATTCCTAATCAAAACATATGAATAACACATTTTTTTTGTTTAAATGCCAGTAAGTTTGTCCTATTATTTTAACAATCTGTGAATAACATTAATATTTTCCAGTGAAGATTTTTAAAACAAGATACAATTCTACATTAAGAGATTTATTTTTTATTGTGGAGCTAAAAGTGATACTTTTCGTGGCTTCCAAAACTGCATTCATCTTAGCTACATTCATATAGTTTTAATCATGCATGATATATACACTCAACTGTTTCTCTTGTCACTACTATCTCGCTTAATTTGTTTTCTTCACTATCCCTGAATAGAGTCCGTGCCTTGGGTATCATGTTTAAATTTTCGGTGGTGAAAACTGTTGAAAAATATTTATTCAAATTATTGCTTATTTCTCTGTCGTTATCAGTGAGCTCGCCGGTGTCTGACCGTATTGGTCCAATCTTTTCTCGCGTTTTAGTTTGATACATTTGGCAGAATCCTTTGGGGTTTGTCTTCGCCCCCCTTGCTATCCTTACCTCATTATTCCTCTTTGCTTTCCTTATCTCGGTTTTAACCCTACTCGCCAATACCCTGTAATAGTCCCGGAGGTGAATTTCGCCACGATTTATCCTTCTACCTATAGCCTTCCTTTGGCCAATGATGTTCTTTAAATAATTATTTATCCATTTAGGGTCATTGTTGTCTGATCTGAGTTTTTTGTATGGTATGTTCTGCCTTTGTGCATTAAGTAACTCATTATTTGAATTGTCGTGGAACTCGGCAATCTCAGATCTCGTTATCAGGTCGGTGTCATCTGTCAGGTTCATGGCCAAGCGCGACACCCCCTCTCTCAGCTGCCTCTTTAAACTGTCAAAGTTCGCCCTTCTGAAATCTGGTACTTCAGTGGAATTTTCCTTACGTCTGCCCTGAAAATCTAACTGGAATCTAATTTCTTTGTGATCTCTGTTTGCAAGTTCGTTCCCTACCTCGACACTGCTTATGAGGTTTTCTTTGTTTGACAGAACTAAATCGAGAATATTATTACCCCGTGTGGGTTCGGTTATATGTTGACTTAGAAAACAATCCTGGATCGTCTCGAGAAAATCCTCTGACTCTGAGTTACCTGTAAGGTCAGTCCAATCTATTTGGCCAAGGTTAAAGTCGCCTACTATACAGACTTTGTTGTGTATGGAAGCCCTGCGCATTTCATCCCAGATAAGTCGCTCATTGACTCTATCAAGATTGGGAGGTCTTTATATTACTCCTGTGATTAATTTTTCCCTACCGTCGATTAATTCTATCCAAATTGTTTCTGTATTCCGCTCAGTTTTTTTTTCCTTATTTATTTCACACCAGATTATCCCTAACATAGATTGCTACTTTACGTAAATTATCTTGTCGGAGATGTCAACTGTCAACGCCATCTTTAAATGTCACATTTTATCTGACGAATAGTGCATTATTGAAGGACACGATACTGAGATATAACTAGTATATATAATATTTTGTCAAGAAAAACTTGCCTACAACTGCATATGGTTTACTTTACCAGGGGCGGATCCAGGAATGTCAGAAGGGGGGGAGGGGGTATAGCGAGCCTAACCCATTGCAGCTGGGGAGTTGGGGGGCGCTGTAAGCCCCTTACCTAGAATTTTTGTTTAAATTTGACTAATATCCTGGGCATTTTGAGGCCATTTTGAAGCCATGTGCCCTCGATTTTAAGATATATTCTGTGCGTCAATAGTTATTATTTTTACTAAGCAAAAACGCCTGAGTACAATACTGCATTAAAGAAAACATATTGGCATTTTCTGATGAAAAGAGGGGGGAGGGGGTCCGGATTTGTTTTTAATCTTTAAAATATTAACACAGACATCACTAGGCTACAGATATACGTACTGGTACAGCGTTGGGAGGTGTATAAAAATAAAGAAAAAATACTCTTGTGGGCTACGTTAAGAGATGAAAATAGTTTACCAGTACGGTACAATTTTTAGATGTTTTTAACAAGTCATTTATATCCAAACTACAAACACCAGAAAATCTAGATTATTACCAGAACTATGTTAAAACACAAGTCGTTTTGAACATGTGTCTTGTATACCTCACATCCACCCAGGAAACAAATCACTGACCTGTATAAGAACTGGTTGAATTCACGGCGCCGCCATTATACGCCTTTGTTCCTTTCGCTCGAGGTTACAGTGACAAAATATTATTTCTTTGGGTCTTTTTTTCATTCCGCCCACTTCAGTCTTTTCCTTTTCTTCATTATATTAATATAATAGAATAGTATAGCAAATTTGTTGTAACTTCAGCAATAAATTAGTTATATTACCCAAGACTAAAGACATACGGTGACTAAAACGTAAAAAGCAAACTTCGAATTCATTAATCAATTTCAGTTGGCCGATTCCATTTTCGTTTTTTGTTTCGATTTTACCTCAATTTATCCCATTGAGAGTAAGTTCTCCGGGTGACTTATTAAAAATGTTAGCTGGATTGCATCTGCAGTACCGAAACACAATACACCTGTAATAATTTAAGAGAAACTCGACTTTTCTTCTACAGTTGTAATTTCTCGCATGTTTAAATTTGTAGAATTTAATGAACACATGATTCAATTTTAAGTCCTTACATGTTGGGCAGTCTGACATCAAGACCATATTTGCAACTTAACTGCTAAGAGTGGTTTGTTTGTAAATCGTCATATCTCGGTGTGAATTTAGGTAGTTAGGCTTGTTTTTTAAGGCCAGGTTAGGTTAAGTATGAATAAATTAGGTTTGGTTGTGAAAAGTTGAGTCTGGTTAAATCATGTAAGATTTGGTTTGTTAGGTTTGGTTATGTTGGGTTTGTTGTCTTTTCGATTTGGTTATGATAAATTCGACTTGGTTAGGTTAGATTTGGCAATGTTAAGTTTGCTGAATTTAGATTCTACTGTAATATGAAGAAGTTAGACTTGGGTTAAGTAATATCTGTGCAGTATCTTAATGTAAACAAGTCTTAACCTAACTAAACCTAAAAAAAATTAACCAAATTTATACTGAAACCGACCACTGTGTGTGTGTTTGTGTGTGTGTGTGTGTGCAGTTTTATACAGACACTCGTTAAAAGGCGCATAAGAACCTACGCTTACCATGGAAACAGTCAATTTGGGTGCAATTGAAAGACGACATCCACCGAACGAACGGAAATTACATGCTTGAGGGGAAAAAAAGAAAATTGAGTTACCAGTGCGCGTTATACCACTTTTTTTTTACGAGCAAGCTCAAACGAATTAGGTTTGATATACAAGTGATATGATTTAGTTTTATTTACTAGGCTTATCTGGGCATTTTCTCGCCTGAAATAATAAATTTGTCAGGGAGTTACATCCTTTCTTTCTTAAAAAAAAAAAAAAAATCCTTCTCCACAATAACTAATCCTTTCCCTGGACCAATATATCCTATACCCGCTTAGCCTAGTCTTTAGTTGCCTTCCTATCCAATTTCTTTAGCCTTACTCAATTTTCATTCTCACTTCTAACATTCCTTCCCCTCTCCCTCTACCCTCAAATTTTGTATCCTCTCCGTTTTGTTTCATATCTTTTATAGCGAGTCAGTTGGAGGTGATAATTGGACAAATTCGTCCCGCCACACTCAGCACCATCGGTCAGTTGGTGTCGCTGTGACCTGCTGATAGTGACCATCCACTGTGTGTGTAAAGGCTTACTGATGTTTTTTTTTTCTCTTTCTCTATATTATTCCCATAATTATGAACTCTCCCGTGTGGTCGATTTCTCTCTCTCTCTCTCTCTCGTATGGTCGACTTCTTAACGTCGCTTGGAAAGGTCAAACGAAGTCATCATGTAACTATAAAAATAAGTTAAATACATAATAGAAATAGAAATGACTTGAGAAAGAGAGAACCCTTCGTCTTCCCCCTCCAGGAATCGGAGTTTGAGTAAATCATAACAGTAATGTGATCGTCTAGTATCATTCACATTTACCCTTTTAATTATAGCGGCTGAAGAATGAGAACTAATCTGCATTTGGGTGGGTGCACTTAATTGAACCTCATCAAGTTTTTGCGTCTCTGTAAATTCAATTAGTGTTGGGTGTTTTACGTGATGTTCGTGTTGATTCTGTGTTTAAATGGGTGTGCTTGTGTGTCTGTCTGTACGGGGTATGTTTGTATCATGTTTGTATTTTGTGTGTGTGTAGTATGTGTATGCATTATATTTGGGTTGAACAAGAGGACAATAGCTGGTCACAATTACACGACTGGTGGTAATAACAACACTTTAGCTGGTGACGATAACTCAGGAAGAGGACAATATTACCCGAGTCAACAACAGCATGAACCGGATTTAATATGGATCTCCCGCTGGCGCCTTCACCGTCTGCTTTTTTTTTTTTTTTTTTTTTTTTTTTTTTTTTTTTTTGCGGGCATTAGCCCACCAAAGCACAGGTCACTGACCCACATCAGGGCCTGGGGGCGAATATATAATAATAATAATTACTATAAATTAATAATCAATATAAATATAATAAAAATAAAATAATAATAATAACCATAAATAAATAAGAAATTTAAAAATAAATAAAGAGTGGGAAACGATATACAGTATGTAAGTTGTGTTGTCAAAGCAAGAGAAACAATTGAGACTGCAATTGTGCGTAAATGAGGCAGAAAGATAGATCAGCAACCATTAGTCAACACATGTTTCCAATATCTTCCCAGGCTGTACTACCTCCCTGTTTGGTAGTTGCCTACTACCTACGCCATTTCAACTCATTCCTTTCTCCTTTTCTTCATATCTTTTTTCCGCCGCGCCACTCTTGTGTCAGTATACCACACCACCATCATGAGAGAGACAATTGTGGTACGGGAATCTGTGTTATCTAACTTGACTTCCCCTATGCTAATATAGTCTGAACAATGTAAGCTAACACTAACTTAAGCTAACCAAACCTAGCCTGACAGGGTATCGTAAATTAACTACCAATTCAAATATAACTATTGAATCAAGTTATAACTAAAAATTATTTAGCCGTAGATTTCATCTAAGTTAAGTCTAAGACACCTGATTTTTGCGTAACCCAACTTAATCCAGTGATCTAAACTAGCCTAGCCTAGCCTAGCCATTCTTATCTAGCCTGACAGTTAGTCTTTCCTAACAGTAGAAACCCAATCTTGCTTTACAGAATATATTGTAACTTAAGCAGACTTAATATTAACTAAACTATTATAATTTAGTTTGATACCCAATGATAAAACCTCTTAAACCTAATCCTGCTTACTGAATCTATCGTAGCGTAACCTGACGTAATACTAATTAACCGAAACTATCCTCCTGGTAATAACACCTAAAACCTTATCTTGCCTGTCCTAATCTCTTCAATGGTTTTGCCTGTGCATTCGTCAGTGTTTGCCAGAGCTTGCGTCGCTGGAAGTTAACCGTTATTGGACCTTGAATCTGCAACTTATCTATAACTTAGCTGGTATTTGAGAGGCAGTAATGGAGTTCAAATTCTATTTTTAAAATGACTTAGTCTAAACGGGGAGGGGGGGGGGGGGGTGGGTAATTGTGCCTTCTATTTGCCGAAAACTAAAATATTTGAACTTTAAGATATAATTATGTGAAGATTTAACACCAAAATTGATCATGATCAGCCACTCATTAACAAATAATTGACTGGAATCAAAATGTACGACGGACAGACAGGCAATGTTACAGAAACTACTGATATATAGCAGGGGCATAAAAAAAAAAAGCCCAGGAACCCTACATCCGAGATTCCCTACTGCTGTAAGTAGGTTATGGCAGAAAATGAGTAATGAAACCAAGCGTGGATGAATATTTTCTGTGGGGAATTATTATTTTTTTTTTATTACGTAATGTCGCCTTCTTTCCCCTGGAGTTAGTTCGGGGATCTGACAGGAAATAACAATATCCTCGGAGACGCCGCGTCTGTTATACGAGCCAGAATAGACAAGGCATCTGGCAGGAAGCTGACCCGTAAACCTGAAAAACAACTTTATTGCCTCGTCTCCAGAGAGGGGCGTTTTTATCCCATATGAAGATGAGATACAGTATATTTTGTTCTGAATTGTGACAAGTCTCGGCAGAAAAGAAAATTTTTAAAATCTGCTCATGTGGAGAGAAAAGAAAAGAGAAAAAGAAAAAACTCTTAGTCTGCTGAGTGTCAAATCTCTAACAGGCATTCTACACTGGATTTCAATTTGAAGACTCGTACGCGGCCAGATTGTTGAACCGTATTTAATTTCTTTTATAACTTAGGTTGAAAGACAGCATATTTAGCTGCGATAGTCTAGTTAGTGTAATTTGCGATATACTAAGAGCCTTGTTTACGTTGAGTTAGTGTAATATTGGCTCTATACTAGGCGCTTTGTTTACGATGTTGCATTATGAAGAGAGCAGATGCGTTGTCGTGTCCTCAGCCAGGCGGGATAATTACATGAACGGGTCTCGAGGTTCTCGGCGAATCCAAATTTCAGGTGAAGGTTCTCAGAGATTACCAGTTATTATTACTTTTATAACGTGTGTCTGTAGTATAACTGATGAACTGGAATTAAAAGTTTCATTGTGGGTCTGTTGTTGCTATATATGCGTTCTCTTTTGTCCCGTTGAAGAGAAAAATTATTAAATCTACCAGGGGGGACACGAAAGAAAATTTTCTAAATGGTGATTTTCTTTTTGCCATTCCTTTTCCTTTATTTCTTCTGTGTGTGTGTGTGTGTGTGTGTGTGTGTGTGTGTGTGTGTGTGATACTTTACACATTTGGACATAGGAATGACTCAAATTGATGGAACAGCAGCTGCATCAAGCCTGGTGAACGGACTTTAGTGCATATTATGGGTAAGGACATCAGTGTAGGTTACGATTACAAGTTGCTCAACGCACTTGATATAGCTTCACTCTATATTAATGTCTTGGGGACTTCCATATATGTCTGATGGTAAAATGATGTGTTTTCTTGATGTTAGTATTCTTTGAGGTTTGCCATGTCAAATTTTAATACTATTGCAACAGTCTGAGTATTAAATTATAACCGAGTATACCGTAACTTTCCACATAAACATATAGAGCGGCAAAGTTTATCACTGACCGTAAATATTTTTAACTTCCAAAAGAGATATTGACTACATGGCAGACCGAGCAAACCTACTTTCAGAATCTTAACTTATTTTAGAGTGCTGACATCAAAGTTTACCGGGAATAGTAACTATGATTTAGTTATTTTTTCTTCCGAGATTGAGCTCCAAAATACACACACACACACACACACACACACACACACACACACACACACTTGGGATTTGCAGAGTTTCTCGGTCTGGTGGAGATGATGGGACGGTGAATAGCGGTAAGGGAGGAGCTCGAGATGAAGTGAGGGTAGCTAGTGGTAGGGGGTGGCGGTGGTGGTAGGGATGGCGTTACAAGTGGTAGAAGAGGTAGACATTATAGTGGTTGACTGGTGGTGGCGAAGGATGTGTTTCCAGTTTGTTATATATTAGGTGTCTGGATTATCATGATGAAGAGGTACAGCTGTGTTTTGATTGTGAAGAGGTCGTAAACACACACACACACACACACACACACACACACACACACTGGATGGTTAAGCTAGTATGAAAAGCAACTCCTTTTAATCCGTGTTTTTTTTTTTATTTTGCTACATTAATTTTGTTTTATTTTGATCTTCACTTCCATAACAAGGAAACCGTGACTACCATCGTTGTGTTTAAGGCTGCAGACTTTACTTACCTCTCTCTCTCTCTCTCTCTCTCGTATCTTGCGCAGTCACAACGTCTCTCTCACATTCACAACGTCTCTCTCACATTCACAACGTCTCTCTCACATTAACAACGTCTCTCTCTCACATTCACAACGTCTCTCTCTCACATTCACAACGTCTCTCTCTCACATTCACAACGTCTCTCTCACATTCACAACGTCTCTCTCTCACATTAACAACGTCTCTCTCTCACATTCACAACGTCTCTCTCTCACATTCACAACGTCTCTCTCTCACATTCACAACGTCTCTCTCTCACATTCACAACGTCTCTCTCTCACATTCACAACGTCTCTCTCACATTCACAACGTCTCTCTCACATTCACAACGTCTCTCTCACATTCACAACGTCTCTCTCACATTCACAACGTCTCTCTCACATTCACAACGTCTCTCTCTCACATTCACAACGTCTCTCTCACATTCACAACGTCTCTCTCACATTCACAACGTCTCTCTCACATTCACAACGTCTCTCTCACATTCACAACGTCTCTCTCACATTCACAACGTCTCTCTCACATTCACAACGTCTCTCTCACATTCACAACGTCTCTCTCACATTCACAACGTCTCTCTCATATTCACAACGTCTCTCTCACATTCACAACGTCTCTCTCACATTCACAACGTCTCTCTCTCTCACATTCACAACGTCTCTCTCTCACATTCACAATTTCCTTTATTCCCATGTGTGTTGCTCTCTGCCTCCTCTTCACTCCGTTGTATTAACTCTTTAAAGACCCTCATCACATCGACAGCCTCTTAGCTTTATGCGTATCCCTGTGTCTCCACTTCCTCTTATTCCTCTTCCTTCTCTTATTCCTCTTCCTTCCTCCTGCTCTTCCTTCCTCCTCCTCCTCCTCCTCTCCTCTTCCTCCTGCTCTTCCTCCTCCTCATCTTCCTCCTCTCCTCTTCCTCCTCTCCTCCTCCTCCTCCTCCTCTTCCTCCTTTCCTCCTCTTCCTCCTCTCCTCTTCCTCCTCTCCTCTTCCTCCTCTCCTCCTCCTCTCCTCCTCCTCTCCTCCTCCTCCTCCTCCTCTCCTCCTCCTCCTCCTCTCCTCTTCCTCCTCTCCTCCTCTCCTCCTCCTCTCCTCTTCCTCCTGCTCTTCCTCCTCCTCCTCCTCCTCCTCCTCTCCTCCTCCTCTCCTCCTCCTCCTGCTCTCCTCCTCCTCCTCCTCCTCTCCTCTTCCTCCTCTCCTCCTCTCCTCCTCCTCCTCTCCTCTTCCTCCTCTCCTCCTCTCCTCCTCCTCCTCTCCCTCTCCTCCTCCTCCTCTCCTCTTTCTCCTGATTTTTGTTTGGGTAATAAATTTCTCTCCTGCTATAGTAATTAATTAATATCTGTTGGTAATTATTGTTCGCCTGTCTATATGTTACCGGTAAAGTGAAAATCAGGGATTCTATGTAATGCCTGAAACTTTTGTATTTTTTGGGGGGGAAAAATATGAAATCAGCTACTTTTAGTCTGATCTTCTATACTTTACCTGGGGATTTTATGCGATACCTGGTGAGGGATTGTATAAAATGGGTAAATGGACTTAAGCCAAGCATTAAAAGGACAAATGTTAATGCGCTTTGTTGTTTGTTGGCGAATTTAACCATGTGTGAAACGAGACCTGTTTATACACGTTATTTACTCTAACCTGACCTGACCCGACCCGACCCGACCCGACCCGACCCGACCTGACCTAACATATTTAAACAGTTTATTCTCATCTTTGACTTTATTACATTTCTCTCTTTATACAGTTCTTAATTTGTACATTATCTTATTTCTCTATTTTTATTCTTATCTTCGTCTCCTTTACTCAATGTCTTTCCCCTTAATGGTTATACTGCTTACTTGGGAATTTATCTCCGCCCTTTTTTTTTATCTATTACTTTCTTCTATTACTGTATGGTTCAATTTATCGTCTATTCTCTATTCAGGCTGGGGTGCCTAATCTTCAGGTGAAATAAGCTGGGGTGCCTAATCTTCAGGTGAAATAAGCTGGGGTGCCTAATCTTCAGGTGAAATAAGCTGGGGTGCCTAATCTTCAGGTGAAATAAGCTGGGGTGCCTAATCTTCAGGTGATCCTAGCTTGCATCCTACTCCACATTCCTTTATTTTCTGATACAGGGAACCAGTGATCTGCTTCAGTCAAGGGGACAACAATATCTGCACCCAACAGCTGACTCACCTCTCATTTGTAACTTTATCAGTCGAACTTGACCTCCTCCTCCTCCTCCTCCTCCTCCCTCCTTCCTACTCCTTCCTTCTCTTCCTTCTCCCCTCCTTCTCTTCCTCCTCCCTCCTTCCTACTCCTCTTCCTTCTCCCCTCCTTATCCTTCTCCTCCTTTTCCCCCTCCACCTCCTTCTCCTCCTCCTCCCCCTCCTTCCTACTCCTCCCTCCTTCTTACTCCTTCTCTTCCTTCTCCCCTCCTTATCCTTCTCCTCCTTTTCCCCCTCCACCTCCTTCTCCTCCTCCTCCCCTCCTTCCTACTCCTCCCTCCTTCCTACTCCTTCTCTTCCTTCTCCCCTCCTTATCCTTCTCCTCCTTCTCCTCCTTTTATTGCTCTTATTCACGTCTCTCTTACACCGCTATCCGTAATTTGTGTAGTAATTCATTTGTCATTCATTTTTGGCATGGTATTCCTTCCTCTTGTCATGCCTAACCTATTGTGATGTCAATATCTTACCCTTGACAGTGCCCCTTCCTTGTCATGCCTAACCTATTGTGATGTCAATGTCTTACCCTTGATAGTGCCCCTTCCTTGTCATGCCTAACCTCTTGTCATACAGTTTGTCTTACTCTTGACAGTGCCCCTTTCTTGTCATGCCTAACCTATTGTCATGTCATGCAGTCAATATCTTACCCTTGACAGTGCCCCTTTCTTGTCATACCTAACCTATTGTCATGTCATGCAGTCAATATCTTACCCTTGACAGTGGCCCTTCCTTGTCACGCCTAACCTATTGTCATGTCATGCAGTCAATATCTTACCCTTGACAGTCTCCCCTCCTCCTTGTCACGCCTAACATAATCTATTGTCATTCATTCAGTCACCTATTTCACCTACTCTCCTAAACCATTTTTCCTTCATGACAACTCGTAATTCATCGTATTCAAGGGGTTAAGTCATAATAGTCAAGGGGTTAAATCATCATACTGAAGGGGTTAAGTCATCGTACTGTAGGGATTAAATCATCATACTGAAGGGGTTAAGTCATCGTACTGTAGGGGTTAAATCATCATACTGAAGGGGTTAAGTCATCGTACTGTAGGGATTAAATCATCATACTGAAGGGGTTAAATCATCATACTGAAGGGGTTAAATCATCATACTGAAGGGGTTAAGTCATCGTACTGTAGGGATTAAATCATCATACTGAAGGGGTTAAGTCATCGTACTGTAGGGATTGAATCATCATACTGAAGGGGTTAAGTCATCATACTGAAGGGGTTAAGTCATCGTACTGAAGGGATTAAATCATCATACTGAAGGGGTTAAGTCATCGTACTGAAGGGATTAAATCATCATACTGAAGGGGTTAAGTCATCGTACTGTAGGGATTAAATCATCATACTGAAGGGTTAAGTCATCATACTGAAGGGGTTAAGTCATCATACTGAAGGGGTTAAGTCATCGTACTGAAGGGATTAAATCATCATACTGAAGGGGTTAAGTCATCGTACTGTAGGGATTAAATCATCATACTGAAGGGGTTAAGTCATCGTACTGTAGGGATTAAATCATCATACTGAAGGGGTTAAGTCATCGTACTGAAGGGATTAAATCATCATACTGAAGGGGTTAAGTCATCGTACTGTAGGGATTAAATCATCATACTGAAGGGGTTAAGTCATCGTACTGAAGGGATTAAATCATCATACTGAAGGGATTAAGTCATCGTACTGAAGGGATTAAATCATCATACTGAAGGAGTTAAGTCATCGTACTGAAGGGATTAAATCATCATACTGAAGGAGTTAAGTCATCGTACTGAAGGGATTAAATCATCATACTGAAGGGGTTAAGTCATCGTACTGAAGGGATTAAATCATCATACTGAAGGGATTAAGTCATCGTACTGAAGGGATTAAATCATCATACTGAAGGAGTTAAGTCATCGTACTGAAGGGATTAAATCATCATACTGAAGGGGTTAAGTCATCGTACTGAAGGGATTAAATCATCATACTGAAGGAGTTAAGTCATCGTACTGAAGGGATTAAATCATCATACTGAATACGTCAAAAATATTTATGACCCATTTTCTCCTCTTCATCTCTAACTCTTTATTTTTTTATTTTGAAGAGCTTTTCATTTCTCCATTTCCCCAGACTTGATTCATCAATATCTCTCCATTGTCTCTTACATTCACCTGTTCCTCATAATACTTCTTCTCGTTTCTCTTTCAAGTTCTCTCTTCTCTTCTCTCTCGTATCTCCCTTCCCCATAGTTTATCTCCTCTTTTATTCTCAGTTACCATTTTTATAAACTATTTGCTGTTTCTTTTCCTCTATACTCTATCTGTTATTTAATTCTAGTTATTATTTATCTTCCCGGCTTTTTTTTTTTCAATCTTTATTTATATCGTTTCAATTTTTTTTAGACTTTAAAAGTTTATGATCCTGTTCTCTTTGTAAATACTTTTATCTATTGAATTATATCCCATTTATTTTTTTATATAATTTGAAAAAGTATTTGTTCATTTTTTTCATGTGTTGGATTTTTATTTTATTTTTTTTTATTTATTTATTTTTTTTATATACCTTCTTCCAGGACTCTTGTATCGACACAACCCTGGTGCACTCTCTAGGATTGCACTGTGCACTTTTAAACCAGTTCTAATCTTCCATTCTCTCTTATTTTTCTTTCTTTTCGCTTGCTCGCTCTTTCACTCTCTCTTTCATTCTCGTTTGTTCTTGCTCTGTCTCTCTTGCTCGCTCTCGCTGTCTTCTCTTTTTATTTTTTCTCTCTCTCTGCTCTTACTTTTAAATAATGGTCAAACTCTTAACGTCTTCCTCTTAACAAATGGTCAAACTCTTAGACCATTAACCCTCTTCCTTCCCTACCGTTAACCTTCTATGAATACTTGTAAATCTATTTCTTGTTCAATCCAGATATATTATTCACCATCATATCTATTTCGGTTTTTATTCTATCAAGTCTTTTATTTTATTTTATTAATCCTAAACGTTTTCACAATTACCCACAATCCCCTCCACTCGTTTCTCCCACTCATGCTTTGACATTGAATCTCTACGGTATTTTTATCACAGCATCTCTAACGTTGGTCTCTCTCTCTCTCTCTCTTTATTGTCTGAGTCCTTTTATGCCTTGATTTTATTTTAGTCTAATTTATATTATTTTGCGATTGGTGGCCTCCTCTTTATATTCCATCACATAACTCCATAGATGTTGTTCTTATTTTAATGTCTTGTTCTTACGCCCTTCAATTGTCCCCAGCATATGATTCCTATACTCTTCATGCATGTCAAAGTAACCCTGGGGAGTAGGGATCATCCAACTCTGAACACACACACACACACACACATATGCATACATACGCACACACACACATACATACATATGCACACACACATACATACTTACGCACACACACACACACACATACACACACACACACACACCCACACACATATATATATATATATGCTCACACGCACACGTACACACACACACACACACAAACACACACAATAAAAATAAATAAAACAACCTGTATTGCGATAAGCTTGTGGACAAAAGGTTTGCGTTGAAAAGTTTGATTGTTCGTTTATTAAAAAATACTGGCAGCCCTTATGAAATATATTTACGATGTTGGCAATTCAACAGCGCGGCTCATAGTATGTGCGTGTGTCGGGTGATGCTCGACTCCTCATCCGTCAACCGACACCCGGCGGGAGATATTATGACAGCCGGAACTTGAGGGGAAACACAAACCTCATTTACAAATAATGAGGAGCAGGGAAAGTTCGTACCCTCCTGCCGGCAACACTTGTGTAACATTTCCAGCTATATCCCTTCCCCTCCCCTCCCCTCCCCTGCCCTCCCTTCCCCTCCCCTCCCCTCCCCTCCCCTCCCCTCCCCTCCCCTCTCCTCCCCTCCCTTCCCCTTCCCTTCCCTTCCCCTCCCCTCCCCTCCCCTCCACCTTTTATGTACCAAGCGTGCTATTAGTCAGCCTCCTCCCCCACCCCTTCCTTCCCTTCTCTTACCCTCTCTGCATATATATTAAATGCACGCCTTTTTATTTTTCATCCACTTATGTAGGAACCCGAGCGTGAGCCAAGCGTTACAACCACGTCAATGGAAATCAAAGCGAATTTTATATATATATTTTTATACTAACCTCTGTATCTGATAATGAATCCTAGGAAAAAAATATACCGCCTTTATAAATACACTATATTTTTTTTTTATATGTGAGAGTGGTTAAATTTACTGGATATTCTGTGGGGATAATTTGGGCAGGGCGAAATTACAGTGCAAGATCTGGTGTTATAGAAAATGGCGGTAACGGATGAAAGGATAAACTGACGTTTTATTTTGCTATTGAGTGGATCTGTTGACATGGTGCCGCTCACCAATAGTTTATTTGATTGAATGAATACAGGAACCAAAATTGGCGGGGCATTTTTTTTTTTTTTTTTACAAACGATATAGTAATTTACTCTTACGAAGGCGTACTGGAGCGCGTACACACACGAACAGATTTCCACGTAGAGATAAAATCCAATTCTGACACAACTAAGGCATTACGACCTGATGTAAGCTGAACTCACGAAATTTTGTTCCGTCCTTTAACATATCGGTAGTGGGGCTTCTGTCCGGTGGGAGGAGACTTGTGTGCAATAGGAATTTTTGTCTGGCGGGATACACACACACACACACACACACAGTATTGCCACTAGACTTGGATAAACCGGAAGACAGGCCGGGGTGTTGAGGCTATGCATGTGAACTAGGAGCCCGAGGTCCAGAGTCTGAGAGATTCGTAACTTCCTTTCTCCTCCACATCTTCTTCTAGTCTTCCTCCTCCTACCCGCTCCCTCCTCCTACCCGCTCCCTCCTCCTACCCGCTCCCTCCTCCTTTCCCCCTCTTCTCCCCTCTTCTTCCCCTCCTCCTACTCCTATGCCCTCCTTCCTCCTACCCCTCTCCCCCGCTAACCACAAAGCACATATTGGCGGGAAATCCCTGAGTAAGCCAGGAACGACCCAACTCTTCTCGGAGCGCGGACCTGTTTCTCGGAGATCTATATCGCGATGTGTAAGATTCTAATTTATTTACGTAATGAACGGCGAAAACATAAGGTGCTTTCTATATTTGTTTTGTTTATGTACTGAACGGCGAAAATATGATGTGTTTAGTAAGGGTAGTAGGTAGTAGGCAGCTACCAAACAGGGAGGTACTACCGCCTGGAAGATATTGGAAGCATAATGTGTTGTCTAATGGTAGACCCTGCTGCCGTGTGGCATCACGAAAATTGTGACCAAGTCCCAGGTTACTGGTCTGACTTTTTTCCTCATTTATACACAATTGCAGGGTTTGAATTGTTTCTCTTACTATTGACAACACAACACAACATACATACAGTATATCGTTTCTCACTATTGATCTTTTTTCATTTTTTTATTTCTTTCTGGTTCTTTATTATTATTATTATTATTATTATTATTATTATTATTATTATTATTATCATCATTACCAGTGTTGTTAAGATTATTATTGAAATTAATATTTTATTTTAAATTTTTTTTTATTTTTTATTATCAATTTTATTTACTATGAACTAATTATTATTACTATTATTATCATTATTACGTTTTCGCCCCCAGGCCCCGATGTGGGTCAGTGACCTGTGCCCGGGTGGGCTACTCCCCATAAAAAAAAAAAGTTTGAATTTGTTAACGCACAGAAGGGCGAAAACATTATATGCTTCCTATTAGGTTAACAAAATTTCAGCCAATCAGGGAACTGACATTCATCACCAAGTAAACGTTTTGACTCACCGAGGGTAATAATTGACGGACGCTGATTAATGTAGGTAATAAACATTGATAAAAGACGTCCATTTATATTTTTTTCATATCGGATCACCTGAAGATTAACTTCCCCACCAGCTCAATTCACCTGACGTTACCTGAGGGGGGGGGGGGGAGGTAGAATAGGTTAGGTTATGTTAGGTTACGTTAGCGTTACGTTAGATTAGGTTAGGTTAGGTTAGGATATTTTATGTTAAGTTAGATTAAATTAGATTGGGTTATGCTAGATTAGGTTAGGTTAGGTTAGACTAGTTTAGGATAACTTAAAATAGATTAGGTTAGCGTTAGGGTGGTTAATCGTAAGGTTAAATAAGCTGTAGGTGGGAGGTGGCTTAATCTTCAGGTTAGGTTACGTTAGAGTTGACTAGTCTAGGTTAAGTTATCGTGAGGATGATTAATGTTAAGGTTAAATAAGCTACAGGTTGAGGCTTATCTTCAGGTGATCCCATATGTCATAACTTGGAACACGAATGAAAACTGGGTTAGGTTAAATTAGCTTAGCTTAGGTTAGGTTAGGTTAGGTGACCTGACACTGACCTGACACTAACCTGACACTAACGATACTTTATTACTGCTGTCTGGTGATTTTATTTCCTATCATCCCCGACAGGACGATCAAACGACCTCTATTAAATAACACTATATAGCCACTAATAGCAGGAGGTAACAAAACGTATCTAGTTATACATAATGGTCGAGTCTCTGTGTAAATTCGTGGCCATTTTGCTTACTATCTTCGTATCGTGTCTCAAATAAAAGAGATTCGTTCTTATCACCAGCAGCTAAAGGGTGTGTGGGGAGGGGAGGGGAGGGGCCGGCGGTAAAATCTAACGTAGGAGTGATAGAGAATTGATTGAAGAAGGAGGAGGAGGAAGTGGAGGAGGATGGGGTATAGATGATATGCACTGTGGTTTCTCCTCCTCCTCCTCCTCTTCCTCCTCCTCCTCCTCCTCCTCCTCTCCCTCCTCCTCCTCCTCCTCCTCTCAGCTGTAGTTCACTGTTGGTAGTAAGATTTATCACTCCGTCTCTTGTGTTTGTGTGTGCGTGTGTCTCTCTGGGGCTCATGCTATCCTCCTCTTCCTCCTCCTCCTCCTCCTCCTCTTCCTCTCCCTCCTCCTCCTCTTCCTCCTCCTCCTCCTCCTCTTGGTGCTGGTATCATTGACTACTGTATTGACTTTATTTTATTTTGTTTTGTTTGTCTTCTTTTTTCTTTTTATCTTTGTAAATTGCTGCTGGGGTAACTTTTCACTAGATTTACACACACACACACACACACACATGCATACACACACACACACACACACACACACACACACATACACACACACATGCATATACATTTACACATACACACAAAAACAGAAAAACATACATACATACATACATACAGACAGACGTACTGTTGCGGAAACTGATCAATCAAAAAGGCAAATGTCTTTAAGTTCCTTTACTTTAACTTTTACCATTATTTTAAGCTCAAAATTTTACCTGTGTGTCTAGGGGCTCTTTGATGGAAATGATTTAGTTATAATACCTTGTAATACTCAAACCCAATTACGGTACAAATGCCAATCTGTTTGTACTGTGAACTTGTCTCGTTATTATGTCTTACTGTGGGTCTAGTTATTATAGCGTTACTTCACTTAATTGAATATTTGACACCACTCTCATGGTTGGCATGACAACACCCAACACAGTATAAACAGTAGGACGTGAAAAATATGCAACTCATTTTTATATGATATTCTTAAAACAAAATCAACACAAAACACATATACAAGGGTGTAAAAAAATAATGTACCCAGCTGTACTAATACACGTTACAAATAGCTGGCCAGCAGATTCCTCGGTGCCCAGGTAGTGTAACAGACAGGATGAACAAGTAACCGTGGAGGGTGGAGTAGGACTGACTCTGAATCCTAGAGTCACAGTGGACATCACCTGTCATAGATGGCGCCCCCAACAGCTGGCGATGGTTTTCTACCAATCAGGGGCCATCTCATGACTCGTGTTCTTACTAGTTGACTGTTGGTTAACTAGTGGTTTGGGTAGTGTGGAGTAAGCCGTGCAGTTAAAGGTGACAACGCAGTTTATGTACATGGAAGTGTGACCCTTCTATGTTACAATGCATACTTACATACATACACACGTACATACATACATACTTACACAATGAACACAGACAGACACACACAAGTACACATATATCATAGACACACACACACACACACACAAAGAGAACACACACACACACACACACACACACACACACACACACACCAACCAATTAAATCGTCACATACATAAATCATACAATAACAAATATAAACCACACAGCGAACCGACGCTTCTGATTGGTTGGTTGGTATCCCAGGCGTTACTAACTACCATTACCACTATAGTCTTGTTAATCCGGGCATCGTTACAGCCAGGTGTATTTTTAGATGGCCTGATAACGAAGATTTTCTGGAGTGAATCCTCAATTATTTTCTCCTCATTTCAAATTTTGGTTGTTTATCACCTGAAGATTAGACACCCTATTTTATTTCACCTGATCATTGAACACTAACGCTACCTGAGGGGTTTAGGTTAGGTTATTGTTAGAGGTTAGGTTAATGTTAGTGGTGTGGTTAGGTTATTGTTAGAGGTTAGGTTAATGTTTGTGGTTAGATTAATGTTAGTGGTCAGGTTAATGTTTTTGGTTAGGTTAGGTTAATGTTAGTGGTTTGGTTAGGTTAATGTTAGAGGTTAGGTTAATGTTAGTGGTTTGGTTAGGTTAATGTTAGAGATTAGGTTAATGTTTTTGGTTAGGTTAATGTTAGTGGTTAGGTTAATGCTTTTGGTTAGGTTAATGTTAGTGGTTAATTTAGGTTAATGTTATATTAGTTAGGTTAGATTAAAGTGAAATTGGTTATGTTTGGTTACCGTTAGGGTGTTAAATCATCAGGGGAATAAAAATGGTGTGGGTAATCTTCAGGTAATCCGAATTATATAACTGTGGAGAATAAGTGAAATGTGGGTGTGTTTGTCCGTAGAGTTACCAAACCACATCTTGTTAAATGTTGAATTGTTAGATGATAATAATAATGATGATATTTTTATATTAAGATTATTACACTAAACTCTACGATAATGTCCTTGTACTGTGATTAAAAACTTTAAACTGTGCTTATCTCTCTAAATAAAGTCGTAATTCTGGTTTTGTAAAGGTTGAGAATGGTGGTGTATGGGGGGAGATGAAACTGCGCATAAATTTATTCAGCGTAGGGTAGGCAGACGCGGCCATTGGTTATTTGAGAGGCGGAGTGGATGTCGCGGCGGCTTGTCACTAGATGGGGCTACTAGATGCGGCGATGCGAACACGGGAGTAGCAATCTGAATTAATGGCGGGAAGTATATCTTGTACACATTATTTATAACCTCAACATCAACAGAGGGCGGTGCTTGTGTCCGCTTCCAGAGTACAGTACATAAGCGCCACCAATAGTCTTTAACTTTCGCTTTTAAGTCAATAAACATGAAAACAAAATAAGACATAAAGAAACGTGAATTAGGAGTATCCATTTATATCTTTTTTTTCTTTCACTGTTGTATAATAAATGGGGGGTATAGTCGTTTATTTGTTATAGCGTAGTGTTGTGGTGAGGTGGTGGTCAAGTGTTGGTAAGCCCGCATGAATGATCCGATCTGATAATCTACTCAAAGAAAACATTACGTTAAAATAAATTGAAAGCACTCGTACGGAAAAACGATTCTAAACGAAACTAGCTGGAAAAAATATATTTACTCAAAGAAATTAAAACTATTACTGTATATATTTATTTATTTAACCGTATATTAAAAGGACTATATAGTTGCCGCTTTGCACACACACACGGGCCAGAAATGTATTATCCACACAATTCTTTCAAGAGGAATAAAATGCCAAGATGATATAAAGAAATATTAATATTCTTGACAGTTGTGATATATTCCGTATCTCACACTTTGGGCGGTTTGTCCATTCTTCATGTTCTTTTAATTATTTTCTTTCTTTCTTCTTTTATTTTTGTCTTATTCTTCTTTCTTTATTATTATTATTTCTTCTTTGTCTTCTTCGTAGTCTTCCTCCTCCTCCGCCTCCTCCTCCAGAGACTTGAGAAATGAGGTTACAACTTGCGAATAGGGAGAGAAGCCGGAACAAGGTAATTGGAAGTTGCAGGTGGTCGTCTTCGCAGGTTGTGAGAAAGACGGTATCCCTCACGCCTCCTCACACCTGACGCCTCCTCATACTTCCTCACGCCTCCTCACACCTCCTTACACCTCCCCACGCTTCCCCATACCTCCTCACCTTGCCTCACAACAGGACTAACTACCAGCGCCAGAATCCTTCACGCTAGATTTATCATAGCTGATTGGTTCCTCCCGCTGGGTCGTCACACCTCTTGTCACCTGGTATGTGTGCTTCTTCATCGTTTCCCTCCCGTCTTTGTCTCGTGTCTAACATTGCTGCCTCTGTCTGCCTGACCCTTATACCACGTCTCTCTGTCTGTCTCTATATCTGTCAGTTCCACCTGTCCGTCTCTATCACCCCAGGGCTAGTCTGTCACCACCTCCTGCCTCAGTGCCACCCTTCTATCTATCCTTTACTAGTGCCAGGCTGTCACCCCCCCCCCCCCAACAGTGCCGCCTGTGGGGTTGAGATATGCGCTTCCACAATCACCGAGATCCCCTTCATGTGAGGCGAGGGAGATGAGGGGATGATGTGTGTGCTGTAGTGAGGCTAACGCGTTATTACACGGCCTACTGACTAACCCACCCACCCACCCCCCCTTTGTTGCCTGCCTGCCACCTGTTGGTCCTAATGGTGGTGGTAATGAAAATGAATTATGGTAATGTAATAATAAACATAATAGTGATAGTAATAATAAAAATAATAGTAATAATAATATAATGAATACCAGCAATTTTAATGATAATAATAATGAAAACGATATTTGAGCTAACAGAAATAATTGCACGTAAATTGACTGACACAAAAACATGTTCACTGAAAACCTGAAGCGGAAAGCATGCAAAA